>WHVD01000055.1:0-551495 GCA_015178975.1 Hysterangium stoloniferum
TTTCGCGAAGATCAAACTCCATTTACGCCCACGTCAAATAACTCGTATTGTCTGGTCAAACTTTGATACGTCCCCTTTATTATGTTGATCCGTTCAATCTTATGTTTCGCATATGTCTATCTATATTTGTAGTCCTCGAACCATTTCCTTTTATCGTAATTCCGCTCTCGGTTATCATCGGCCTCCGAACTAATCATAAACTTCCCGTTCCTAGTCAAGCTTATTGTTAATACCGTGTTCCGCCCTTCTCCCCATTAGTATTTTCCAGACGCCTGTTACTTGTATATGAAACCCGCTGTAATTGTAGTTACTAGGACAATCAGAATATCGACTCAGAATACCCTCATACACCTGTATCACAGTCTCATACTAAGACTTCCCCCATCCGCCTTCGCGTGCGTCTGCCACTCCGGCCCCGACCCCTTGGCCCGACGCTCGACTTGTCCTTCGATTCCGATCGGTATCACGCCGAAAGGTACTCACTAGGACTAGTCTTCGCCCGCCCGAAATTTAAGGACATCCTGCGGATATTTGCGAGGGCGCAGCCCATAAGCTGAAGCCAAGTCCTTCCGATCGGTCCCTGTCGGCCACCGACATTAGTCAGTTTCCAGTTCTTAACAGTATATTCTGATTTCACACTCGCATTTTCCGTCTAAACATGCCTCCGAGGAAAAATGCCAAGCCTAGCGGCGAAGCAGAATCTTCCACTCTCAAGTCTCCTTTTCTGTATACAGCCCGAGCTACTCAGAAAACTCCGCTACCAGAAACCTCCGAAGAATCTCGCTTTGTGGAGATTACCGGCGATGCTGAAGAAGTAACTGAAGCAACCGATCCCGAAGCAACTGAGGAGATTAACAATCAACCAGTTTCGGAACACGAACCCGAGGATGGCGACCAACCTCAGGCTAGTGGCTCCAAGAAGTCTGCAAAGAAGAAACCGGCTCTCGACCCTGAAGAAACATGGGAATTGTTTTCAGGTACACTAGGATCCCTTAATGAATTCCTTAAAAGCAATATCAAGGAAAAGGAACCTGGGCAAACCCGAGTCAACAAACCCGAGCCATTTACTGGCTCAAACCCGAAGAAATTGCCGACATTCCTTATGCAATGTCGATTCAACTTTCGGGACCGCCCGGCTGCATTCGCAACGGATGACCGAAAGGTAAACTTCGCACTCTCATACCTTAAGGATTCCGCAGCAGCCTGGTTTGAACCCGCATTTTCTGGCCTCACCTCTGAAGACCCCGATTGGCTCCACGATTGGGATGCCTTTGTCGAGGAACTCGAAACCAACTTCGGCCCCTACGACCAAACCGGCGATGCCGAAACCGCGCTTTCTAATCTCAAAATGAAAGACACTCAGCGCATCACCGATTATATCGTCCAGTTCAACAACCTCGCCGCGCGTTGCGACTGGGGCGATTCGGCCCTCCGTTACCAGTTTTACTCCGGCCTTCCGTCTCGCCTCAAAGACGAAGTCTCCAAAGGAGAGACCGGCAAGCCGAAAACCCTCCCTCTCATGCGCCTGAAAGCCCAAAACGCAGACGCTCGATACTGGGAACGACGTTCGGAAATCAGTCGCGAAAACCCGTCGGACAAAAAATCATCGGACAACAAAAATGCCAACAAGTCTGGTAACCAAAACACCAATATAACTGGCAACTCGACTTCCGATAAGAAGTCCGAAAACAAAGGGTCTAACGACAAAAAAGGCAAGGGCAAACAGTCGAATAAGTCTCAAGACAAAGACAAACCCGACCTAACTGGCAAACTCGGCTCCGATGGCAAGCTCCTACCACAGGAAAAGCAACGCCGAATGGACAACAACCTTTGTTTGTTGTGTGCAGATCCCGGACACCGAGTCGCTGCATGCCCAAAAGCCACAAAAGCCCGATCGGCCAACACGGCCACGACCTCACAACCGGCCAAGCCGGCTGCCGAGTCGAAAAAAGATTAAGCAACTCTCTGGATTCCGTGCGGTTGGAGAGTTGCGTTGAATCTCCTCGCACACCGGAAAATTGTCATCTTAACGCATCCGCATTGTATGATCCTAATTCTTTGTTCATAAATCTTACTTCGGAACCTCTCGGGAGTTTCACTTTTCGAGCTCTCATAGATTCAGGTTCAACCCATTGTTTTATAGATACAAGTTTTTCCAGAAAAAATCAGTTGAAAACCTATGCAATAGATCCGATTCCGCTCCGACTTTTTGATGGTACCTCAAACTCCGTAATCTCGCAAGCCTGCGAACTCCGACTTCGGTTCCCGTGTGGAACCTTTCAGACAGTTACGTTTTTTGTAACACAGTTGGACTCGAGCTGCTCCGTGGTTCTAGGACATAACTGGCTCACCCGCTATAATCCGTTGATTGATTGGGTATTGGGCAGTATCCATTTCCGAACCCCGTCGGCACCCGATACGACTGGTCCCTTTCCGCCTGTTTCAGCAAATATGGCCTCTACAGCACCTCCGGCCCCCGTGGCAAATCCGAGCTCTCCGCCGCCCGTCTCTCTAATAAACGCCGCAGCTTTTATGAGAGCCATCAAGCTGGACGGCTCCCGAGCATTTACAGTCAATCTTAAAGTTGACGAAGTCACCGGTCGCTTTCGCATCCCCGGTGACCGAACCGATCGCAGATTTAGAAGGTGTTCCTAAAAAATACCATGAATTCGCAGATGTCTTCAGTAAACAAAAAGCCGATCGACTCGCCCCTCACAGGCCTTACGATTTGAAAATTGATATTGAAGATGGTTCACATCCGCCCCTAGGCCCAGTTTATCCTCTCTCGCAGTCCGAATTATCGGCTATCCGAGATTTCTTGGATGAACATTTGGCTATAGGTTTTATCCGACCCTCAAAGTCTCCCTATGGAGCCCCTGTCCTATTCGTTCGGAAAAAAGACGGTTCCCTTCGACTTTGCGTTGACTTTCGAGGACTAAACGCGATTACTCGAAAAGACAAGTACCCATTACCATTAATCTCCGATTTACTCGACGCCCCTCGGAAGGCCCGAATTTATACAAAGATAGATCTCAAACACGCCTATCATTTGGTTCGGATCGCCGAAGGTGACGAATGGAAAACAGCTTTTCGCACTCGCTATGGTTCCTTTGAATGGTTAGTGATGCCTTTCGGCCTCACCAACGCTCCGTCGGTCTTTCAACGTTTTATCAACGACGTCTTTTCCGACCTCCTTGACGTCTTTGTCATTGTGTACCTAGACGACATCCTCATCTTCTCCGAAGACCCTACACTTCATGATGAACACGTCCGTGAAGTCCTCCGAAGACTCCGAAAACATGGTCTTTTTGCGAATGGTAAAAAATGTTCTTTTGATGTCGACACGGTTGAATACTTAGGCTTCATGATGGGACCTGATGGTCTCCGCATGGACGACGCTAAAATTCAAGTCATTCAAGATTGGCCGGAACCCCGAAAGGTTAAAGATATTCAATCCTTTTTAGGCTTCGCCAATTTTTATCGCCGTTTCATTCACAATTACTCAAAAATTACCGTTCCGCTCACTCGTCTTACTCGCAAAGACACCCCGTGGAATTTCTCCGAAGAATGCCGATCGGCATTCCAGGAATTGAAAAGTGCGTTTACATCCGCCCCTATCTTGTCGCACTGGAAACCCGACGTTCAACTCATCGTGGAAACTGATGCTTCGGACTATGCACTTGCTGCGATATTGTCCATTCTGGACACCGATGGTGAAGTACACCCAGTAGCTTTTCTGTCTCGCACATTTTCGGCGCCCGAACTCAACTACGACGTTCACGATAAGGAATTACTCGCAATCTTTGAAGCTTTCAAGACATGGCGACATTATTTGGAGGGCTCGGCCCACCCGGTAGATGTTATTACAGACCACAAAAATTTAGTTTACTTTTCAACCACAAAACTTCTCACCCGTCGACAAGCTCGATGGTCCGAATACCTCTCCGCTTTCAACATGGTAATCCGCTTCCGTCCCGGCCGCCTTGGTGGAAAACCCGACGCTATGACTAGACGATGGGACGTCTATCCTAAAGAGGGGAGTAGCGACTATGCCACAGTTAATCCGCATAATTTCAAACCTATGTTTTCATCGGAACAACTGTCCGCATCTATCCGAGCCACTTACCTCATTCATCCAGTCTTGCGAAGTGTTATCCTTATGGATACCGAAAAGTTACATCAAGACATGCTATCGGCAATTCCATTAGACCCAGTCACCAAAGCACACCTCGATAACCCGTCCGACCCCGATCAACCCCGATGGTCATTAGACTCACAAGGTTTCATTCGACTTGACAATCGCATTTATGTACCGGATTCCGACACCCTTCGGCTGCGAATCCTACAACATAAGCACGACCACCCAATCTCAGGACATTTCGGCCTCAATAAGACCCTCTCACTCATTAGAAGAGAATATACATGGCCCGGCATCCGAGATTTTGTTAAGCACTATTGTAAATCCTGTACTACGTGTTTACGCTCTAAATCACAGCGACACAAACCATATGGCCTACTCAAACAATTACCGATACCGGAAAAACCCTGGAACTCGATTTCTATGGATTTTATCGAGCACCTGCCGGCATCCGAAGGTCACACAGCAATCCTAGTTGTTGTGGATCGGCTCTCAAAGCAAAGTATTTTCATTCCAACATATGACACGATAACATCTGTACAGTTAGCTGAATTATTCGTTACCCACGTATTTTCCAAGCATGGCGTTCCGTCGCATGTCACATCCGATCGCGGCTCCGAGTTTGTCTCTCACTTCTTTAGGTCACTCGGAAAAGCACTAGACATGAAGTTACACTTCACTTCGGGCTATCACCCGGAAGGCGATGGACAAACCGAACGCATGAATCAAACCCTGGAGCAATACATCCGTGTCTATTGCAACTATCAACAAGACAATTGGAAATCACTACTACCGCTGGCCGAATTCGCATACAACAACGCACCGAATGCCACTACTGGCATTTCGCCTTTCTTCGCAAATAAAGGCTACAACCCCAACATCGCAATCCACCCGGAACGCGATCTCGCATCCGCCCGTGCTCAAGACTTTGTTACAAACCTCGACGAGCTACATCAAGAACTTCGTAAAACTATCGCAATGGCTCAAGAACGATACCAACGGTCTGCGGATAAAAACCGACTTCCAGCTCCTGATTTCAAGATCGGAGACCGAGTATTCGTTAAAGCCGAGTTTTTCCGAACTACTAGACCTTCTAAGAAGCTCTCTGAAAAATATTTAGGTCCTTTCGAAGTTATAGCACAAGCCGGCACACTTTCATGGACGCTTCGGCTCCCCGACAACATGCGTGCAGTGCACCCGGTATTTCATGTATCTATGTTAGAACCTTGTGTTCCTAACAATATACCGGATCGCATACAGCCACCACCTCCACCCGTGATTATTGATGGGGAACCCGAATTCGAGATATCAGAAATCCTAGACTCAAAAATCGACAATCGCCGACGCTCATGCAAATTACTTTATTTGGTCAAATGGGCTGGCTATGAAGGTACAGATGAAGAAACTTCATGGATCCTAGCTACAGAGCTCGGTAATGCCTCGGAAATCGTTTTAGGGTTTCACCAAGCTTATCCGAACAAACCCGGTCCTCTCAATTCCTTATAAGACTATCACGCGGTACCCGACCTTTTTCCGACTATGCCTTATGTTTTCACGCTATGATTTGTTTGTTTAAAAAGAAAAACTGATATATTTCACTATCTAATTTTCTCCCTCTACAACTTCTCCCTCCTCTCCGACCTCCGAACCCACCTCCGCACCGACAGCCACCGATACCACATCACCGACCTTCTCCGAAACCCCAATTTCATGCCCACCGCAACTCGAGACTTCCAAATACTGCTCAAGTTGACCACCGAGAGACTCGATAACACTGGTCTGTTTCTCCAGCCCGACGCCCAAGAGTCGCAATTGCTCAGTTACGAGCCCTTGTTGTCGCAACATCTCATATCGGTACCGGCTCGTCTCCGAGAAGTAGGTCCGCATGAGGCGGTTTTGCTCTTCTAGAGCATCGGCCTGTCGCTCCTGGAATGAGCCATCGGCCCCCGGAAAAACACACCCAAGCTTCTGATCAGCGCACTCTTGACAAGTGCGGCCCCGACCATTGGTCCGGGGATGACAGGTTCGGCCCCGTTTCGTGCACCGATTGCACTTGGGGTCATTTTCGGGCCCCGCCTTGGGGGCCTGCTTTTGTTTCTATATATAAAAAAAAAATTATTTAGGAAGTTTTTATTTTAGGAAACCGAACCCACCTTGGGGCTCGACGGCCCCGGTGCATCCTCCTCGTCCTCCTCTCCCTCTTCGTCATCGGACTCCGAAGGCGTTGCAGCCTTGCGCTAACAGATATTGTCAGTAAGGTTCGCAAAAGACACCAGAGCCGACTCACTTTTCCCTCCCGCTTTTTTTTCGCCGCCTCCTCCCGTGCCCGATCGGCCTCCTGCTGCTTGTTCTTTGCAAGCACTGCTTCCCAGTGCTTGCGTGCGGCCTCTTCTGCCGCCTGTTTCTTTTCCTCGGCCTCGATGGCCGCCAACTCCTCCTTCTCTTTCTGCTCCTCCTCTTCACGCGCCTTTTTCTTCTGCTCGAGTATACGCCGACGCTCTTTCGCGTTCGCCGTACCACTCGGCGCCGACATGGGCGCAACTGTTAACCTAACCGGGAAGGGCTTTGACCCCGAGCCTATGGTCATGGTGGTTAGAGGAAGGGAAGTGGATTTTCAAGCGCCAGGAACTCTCAAACTTTTATATGCAAACTTTTGCCGAGTCACATGATGTTTGACACACCCAGCCGTACCCGACAAGTTTTTACGTACGGGATCTAGATTTTCGGCCTCCTTGGGATTTCGGCCAAAAGGGGAGATACTGTTACGACCGTGTCGCAACCCTATCGGCCCCGAGGTTATCGCCATTTGTCAACGTTTCAAGTCGTCCCCTCGGAAAGCCATCGGCCCCGAAGCTGACGAATGTTTCGCGAAGATCAAACTCCATTTACGCCCACGTCAAATAACTCGTATTGTCTGGTCAAACTTTTGATACGTCCCCTTTATTATGTTGATCCGTTCAATCTTATGTTTCGCATATGTCTATCTATATTTGTAGTCCTCGAACCATTTCCTTTTATCGTAATTCCGCTCTCGGTTATCATCGGCCTCCGAACTAATCATAAACTTCCCGTTCCTAGTCAAGCTTATTGTTAATACCGTGTTCCGCCCTTCTCCCCATTAGTATTTTCCAGACGCCTGTTACTTGTATATGAACCCGCTGTAATTGTAGTTACTGGACAATCAGAATATCGACTCAGAATACCCTCATACACCTGTATCAGTCTCATACTAAGACTTCCCCCATCCGCCTTCGCGTGCGCTTGCCACTCCCGGCCCCGACCCCTTGGCCCGACGCTTGACTTGTCCTTCGATTCCGATCGGTATCACGCCGAAAGGTACTCACTAGGACTAGTCTTCGCCCGCCCGAAATTTAAGGACATCCTGCGGATATTTGCGAGGGCGCAGCCCATAAGCTGAAGCCAAGTCCTTCCGATCGGTCCCTGTCGGCCACCGACATTAGTCAGTTTCTAGTTCTTAACATTAAGCAGTAATACTTGTATGTTGAAATGTGCATCATAGCAATTGTCTCTGTAATATTAGTGTGAAGAGTGGTAGAAGTTCTAACCGTTCTATATACGAAGAATATCGACCGTTTAGGTACGATACCACAATGTATTGACTGTCTAAGTCTAATACAGACCGAACGTGTATTGACTACTTAGTTCAATACAGTAGAGAGAAGTAGCTATCTAAAGTAAGGTAGATAGCTAGAACGAATAAGTAGAATCGACTGTTAAGTGTGATTCTAGACGACTGCTCGAGTGCAAGTAGAGTAGTTAGAGAGTCGAATAATAGAGTAGCGTGGATGTAGTCCACGTGGGTTGAGATAAGGATTGAGTTTCGACTGGTACAGTTCAAAACTCAGATTGAATGAGTAGCTAAAGCCCATCTGTGACGGTCAAGATGATACACCAATCACAACTTACAGGACACTAACAGGTGTCTGGGTAAGTCGTGGTTGCGGTGTAAAAGTGTCTGAGTTCTAAACTACGGGTGCTAGAATACATAAGTCTGGCATGTGTGCGCCCACAAGAGTGGATGTACTGCATACATAGGTTGTCGAACTAATTATAGATATAATAAAAGAGAGAAAATAGAAATAATAAAGGAAATAAAGTAAGAGCTCATCTGACTATATTTCCTGAGTGTATTTTGCCATACCTCTCACAATTAGAGAACAAAAGGTAGACTAATTGAACCTATGTAGATTGTATTGAGGATGGTAAAATGGACTGTAGCATGACAGTTTAATTGATGGCTTGAGTAATTGATATCAAATTTACCTGTTACATGACACAACCAAAGAGAAAGCTATAATAATGCAGAAAAAAAAACACCATGTAAAAGAATGAATATTGTTAGGACCATGCTGACTATATTATAAGTTATTGTTAAGAACAGAAAACTGACTGATGTTGGTAGGCCGACGGGGACTGAACAGAAGGACTTGGTTTCAGCTTATGTGCTGCACCCTCGCAAGTTACTGTCAGGTGTCCTTAAATTTCAGGTGGGAAAAAACTAGTCCTATCAAATTCCTCACAGTGAGTTACCGATCAGAAACTGAAGGATAAGTCAAGTGTCAGGCCGAGGGGTCAGAGACCGAGGGTGGGCAAGTGCACACAGCGGTGGGGAGTGGGATGCTTAGAGTGAGGCTTATGAGAGATGTATGTATGTGGGTGTTCTGAGTCGATATTCTGATTGCCTAGTAGCTACATTACAGTGGGTCTATATACGAGTTATTGGCATCTAGAAACTACTAACTAAGGGAAGAGCAGAAAATACTATTGACAAATAAACTTGACTAGAAACTGGTAGGTTACAATAATATCAGAAGCTGTGATTAGCTGAGAGTGGGATTACGAGAAAAGGAAATAGTCCACGGGTTACAAGTATATACATACGGGCATATGTGAAACATAGAGTAGAACAGATCATCATATTAAAAAAGGGACATATCAAAGCATAACCAGATAGTACGAGTATAACTTGACAGGGTGATAAATGGGGTTTTATCGCCATGAAGGTATACATCAGCATCGGGTGACCGATGGTTTCTGATATGATGACTTGATCAATAACTAGGAATGTCAGTAGACGGTAATATCCTCGGGGACCATTGGGTTGCGACACGGTCATAAGAGCTATAATGTTATACCCAATCAGTATATCTCAGCTGACTTCTTAGTATCCAATATCCATTCTCATTGGGGTTTATTGTTCTTGTTGTTTTCCCATCTTAGTCTCATTGTATTGTGTTGTTAGGACCTGGGCCCCAGATCCTCCCAGTAATAGCCCTTTCTTGCTATAAGGGTTCTGACCTGGACTTCATATGGACTTTCCATATTCTCTAGACACTTACTAATCTGTGACCCAGTTTGTTCCTGATTATGTTTTGACATGCATATATTTACTTGATATTGTGTTTTAGTACCTGTTCCCATATCAACTTGACCAATATACTCCAGAATGGTTAATCCTGTTATTTTCATTGTTCACATGCCTTGTCTTTTTGTTTCAGCAGATTAGTAGTACAATAATAAATTAGTCTATATAGTCTATTAATCTTTTTAAACCACAATCCAATCAGTATATTGACTTCACTACAACCTATCTCTTCAATACACTAAGCTAAACTATGAAGCTTGAGACCAGTGTATTTTCAGAACCCCTGGGTTTCCCAACTCTCTGACCAGTCATGTACTTTCAGACTTTCTGGGATAACTGTACCCACCCCTGTCTGAAGCTAGGACCCAATGATCATACAAGAACACAGCACATAAGATGCAGCCAATTCCTATCTGCCTTGGAACTTCTACAGGTTTTCCCCATGCCTTAGTTCACTCCTGCCCAGTAAGGCCTGAGCTTAACATATCCTTTGCATCCTTGTTATATCTCTGGATTGTTATTAAAATAACTCCTCTATCTATACATATATACATGGAGAAATAGTATTTGCAATCCAATCTGAATATTGTGTTACATCACATTGTGTTACGACCGGAAATCCTGCTGGACTCCGGGCACTAACCTATATGCACCCGTGCCCTATACGCACCCATTCACCCATTGTCAGTTTACTGGAATTCCCACCAGACTCCGTACATCAGACTTGTCTACATTTGACTTTGTTACATTGTGTTTCAGTCACCGGAAAACCCACCAGACTCCATTCCCTGTCTATGTCCGACCTCATCCCATGCATCAGTCACCGGACCCTGCTCGTAAAACCCGTCATCCCTCTAACAGAGCCCCGTTCCCATTTTAGTCAAATGACCTGTCACAATTTGGACTCCACTCCCGCTCCGTTTCCCATTATGGTTTATGATTTCTCACAATTCAGACTCCACTCTGTTCCGTTGTAGAGAGTTCAATCGGAAAGAGACTAATATGGCTATAGTTTCAAGTCACGTCACAGCACAAATTCTTATATATACTTTGGCACTCAAGACGACTTCTACACAGCCAAATCAGTTTCATCAAACAGATGACCAAAACTCCATCAAGTTCAACACTGCATCGTCCTCCAAAGTAACCCTCAGTTCCTACTCAAAACCGACTCTTCACTCCCAAATAGAACTCCAGCCAATAACATCTCGCTTCTCCTCATCCTCAGACATCATTTCCAAGCCCCTACCAGCCCACTCATGCTCCTCCAAGAAATACCATCATTTCCTCCGTCGACAAGGTATTCGACTCTCATATGCTCCAGACGATCCTGCCCTCATTCGTATAGAACACTATGATGGCTCCTCTGAAATCCTCCACTATCGATTTGATTGAGTGTTCCAGCAGGACTGTTCCCCACCGTCATCGGGAATCTGTTACATGGCAACGTTCACTCCAATAGGAGATCACAGAGGACCCAAGTTATTCAGGACCCCGGTTCCAGAGGGAAGTCAAGTAGAGCCTCATCAAGGTCGTCGTCGTTTCGTGTTCCTTGCGTGGTTGTGGAGCCTACTCACCACCTGGTTCTAAAATGGTGATTGATTGCATCCCCTCCTTATACTGCAAAACTAGGAACACAATATGTCCAATCTCAGTTCATTGATTGGTAATATTGTCAAGATTTTGAAATCAAGCATAGCATTTGAGGGTGACACATTATCATGGGATTCTTGAGTGTTTCTGACTCATATCATCGATGTTTCATCAGCCATCACTTCTATTACTCCATCATCCCTATTGTCTGACTCACTTCCCCTATTGTTCTATTGTGTTTCCCCATTTATCCGTATCACATATCTGATCTCATCTTTTGTTTGTCATTCTCTTATTGTTCAGCGCAGCCTCCCCCTATTATTGTTCACAGCTTTACTAACACTCCTATTGTGATGACTCAGAAATGACTCACACCATATCACATCATTATTGTGTCGTTGTTTTTTTGTTTTGACCTGTGCTTCCTCATGTATATAAGGGCCTCTCTTTTGCCCACTATTGAACAAGCAATTTCGTTGTATCTCAAACTCGAAGCTCATTCTTAAGTCAGAAGCTTAAGTCTTACTCAAAGTCTCACTCCTATGGCCAGTAAGGAATACTGTAGTGTCTCTTATTGTTGAAGTTCTACATTCTACGACATTGGGCTTATGTCAGCCTTTTGTATTCATCTTTGATTACGTCATCCAAGGTCCGATCTCTAGCCTCTCGCTCCGAGTGTGTTTGGTTATAGACTGGTTTCAAGAACGACTGTGTTAGTGACTGTCATAAAGACTTGACTGTTGCATGCAGGTTATTAGGTATATTCCTAGTAACAAACTTACACCGTCCCATTCCTAACACCAAATTTGGTGTTTACTTATCCCGTTTTATGTTTTGCTAGTTTCGTTTCATTATTACTGGATTTGGTATGTCATGCATTCCACAGTCTATTTAGTCTGGCAGATATTGTACATACAATCCAGTCAGAAAATCGGCTTAGATTCCCCCCAGTAATCTAATACATTTTCTGCTCTAAACTCCTACTTGAATTACACCACTCATGCTAGTTGGAGCCCACAGGCTCTGGCACATCTATCTCTCTTATCTATCTCGACTCACGACCTCTCGACCCATGACCTCCAACCTACGACCCCTCGACCCATGAACCCTGCCCGGACTCCCCGGGATTCCCATCTGCCTGTCTGAAATTGGACAACACGATCTTGCGGGCGCAGCCTATAAGCTGAAGCCAAGTCCTACTGGATATTCTGCAGGTTTCTCTGGAAACCTGCTGTGTACGTACCCTAACACATTGTATGTAAACTTACATCTCTCTACAGAAAAACCACCCATTCCCTTCCTATTTTGGCCCATCCTGAAGTCACAAATTCATTTGAAATTAAGACAGCTGCATAGTTTGTAATGGTGCAGCATATATGTAAACTGAAGCCAAGTCTCACCCATTCACAGTCTTTGCTCCTTGGTTTAGTACTTGATTTAGGGACTTAAGGTCTCTATAGTATATTATATTCTCAGCTGATCTCACTTCCAACATCCTGACCATATCCAGCCTCCATCACATATATGCATAGTCCAATCACTGACTAGATACATATAAAAACTGTACAAGGTGGCAATACATATCATTGTAGTAGACTCATGATCAACAGCATCCAACCTCTCTTTTTGACCAAACTCAGCTGATTTCATAGCAATATTCAATCTTTGTTATATATCTAGTGTAACATCACCAAGTAGACTGCCTATACTGTATACATACTGTCTAAGGTGAAGGGATCATCATGGGCTTGACTGACATTATTCTGCCCATTCCTTATCCTAGTTGGAATTTGGATTTGGGCTTTTTGGATTTACACCTGAGTCCTTTATATATATCCTCTAACAAAAAACCTGATTTACCATCATATATATTTAAGATTGTCCATCTTAGATTTTCACAGATACTAGTGCTCCAAAGCAACAAATTCTCACAACCCTTACAGAAGTGTAGAGCAACTGGAAAGAAAAAAATCACAAATAACAATGGATTAATAGAAAGGCTAATCAGAGTCTCAACAAGAAATATAATATGATTTGGGTAGGAATGCAGAAGTTGACTGCCAGAGGCTCAAAAGATTTCAAACTTCGACACAGCAATCGGTGCTGCGCACTGCTGCGAGGGTGTCGCGAAAAGTTGCCGCGAACACACATTTTGGTTTCAAACTAAAAAAGAGACATATTTTGAAATGTAATACTCAAAATATCATGTTAAATGATATATGCTATTAGAAGAGGGTCTAATACACCATTTTAAACATTAAAACTAAGTCTTAAAGTAAATTCACAGGCCTCCAGTACACATATTGATATATTATGAAGAATAGATGGAAATTTATATCTATTTATGCTAGTCAAATGTGTTTTTGAGGGCATTTTGAGGTGTTCGCGGCAGTCGCGACACCCTCCGCGGCACTTTCCCATGGCCCCTTGTAGCTTCTCACATATCTCAGCCATCCAACATTGAGCACATCATGTCGCAAGAACAGCTCGAAAACTCCAATAATCCTGTAGGGAGTACTCATAACAATCGCAGATTTCCTTTCTAATATCCGAATAGCACGTGGAACGTTTTCGAATTTTGGTTATTGGCAACGCCAACGCTGGAAAGACAACCATTCTAGAAAATGTGTGCCATGCCCAGGGTCGCAAACCGGTCTACCTCAATGTAAGTGATCTGTGCCATACCTAACTGCAATATCCTCAATGCAGTTTACTTTATGCTTTTGTTACTTCCCTGATATAGAGCGATTCAAAGTTGGAGCCGTCGGCCTCGGTCTGTGTTGGATCAACTTACACCTCCAGTGGTGGTGCACTCATGATAATTTTTTAGCCTGGAAACCATGAGATCGAACACCAGTTTCAATATCCAACTGCTCACGGCTTTGTATTTCATGACTCCTGTGGGTTCGAAGCGGGTGGTGCTGTCGAACTGCAAAAAGTCAAGCACTTTATCGAAAACCGAGCAAAGGGTGGGCAATTAAAGGATCAATTGCATGCCATCTGGTGCGCTGAAGTTCTGTGTTACTTTTCCAATTTCTGACTTTTGCGGTTCAGGTATTGCTTGCCGATTAGTAACGATAGAGGGATGACCAATGCAGAGATGAGTCTGTTTGAGAGCGGCACGGGAAATGGTCAGCGAATGTCTGCGTCATGAGCTGAGCCTACTGATTATCATCCAAGTCCCCATTATCGCCATTTTCACGAATATGGATGCTCTGGACCAGGTGGCACGCAACCAGTTAATGTTTAGCGACGATGACATTTCTTGTGAAGAAATTGAAGAACAAGTTCCCAATCTGGCAGAGGTCCTGTTTCGAAAGAAATATCTCAAACGACTCGATGTAGTAAAACACAAGCCTCGTTATGTCGTGCTGCTCCGTGGTATGCTCCTTGTCGATGACACAGCAACCCGCTCAGCCATACTGCTCAGACATGAACAAAGAGGATACTAATTGTGAGGAACTGATCGTGAGAACCTCACAGGCCCTTGACCGACACTCTGAAACTGTTCTGTCTGTCGATATTGCGGATCGATATTGACTCTCGTATCAAACAAGTTATCAACAGGTGAGCTACCCAGTTCTCCGCCTTCAAAGCAGACGACCAATACATGGATATCCAAGGATAATTATACCGCAGGTGCAAGGTGAGGGAGGATATGGCCAATGCAAGATGCAAGACAGACTATTGAATTCATGGGTATCACTTTTCTCAGCTGTTCTCAAATCAGGTACATTTTCCGAAGAACAAGCAAAATCCTTTTTCTGCAAGGTCATGTGTTGTTTTCCACACGTCTTGGTGCGAGAATGCTGTAACTCCTGCACTTACATGTTTTAACGTTGGTAACAACAGCCCGTGAGTGACTCGCAGCTATCCTCTTGTCATGTCATTCCCTGATATTTCATTGGTAGAGTGTGAGTGTCCATACGTATGTTGACAATATCCGGAGATTATTGATTCCAGTATCTTGACCTTTGAGTTTGTGAGTTGATCTTCCTTGTGATTGTAATTGCCTCATCTAATTTAACGTCATTGCTTCTGAGCAGAATGTAGGTCTACCTTGAAAAATGTTATCACTATGTTGATTTCCCCTTCTCCTTGCTCATCACAGAAAGTATGTAACACAATTTCACTGCAGTCTTCTTTTTTCTGTTCACAATCATTGAATTATTTTATCATTATGTTTCCAGTTGGTGAGTATTTTAGCAAATATGATTGTAATACTGCTCAAGCTAGTTTATCATCCACTGCCCTCTTTTAGATTGTGAGTATGGCTTCTTCATATTTTTGTTTGGCTTCTGAGATATTTGACAGGTGGTAAGCCCTTGCTGTTGTTTCAAGGCTGTATAAGCTTCATCTGGTACATTGCTAATAGAATGTGAGTCTGTCTCCGCCCAGTTTTGCATATACTGGCTCATAACTGTTCCTGTAAACTACCATGTGGCAGATGGTGAGTCTTTTTGTACTGCATGTCCCTTTAGTGGCTCAATGACCTGTGGATGACTCAGGATGTATGTATGCACATCCAATGCACAAATGATTGATGCATGCTAATAAGAGTATGATCCAACTGGTTTTAAACTGTACAGAAAGTGAGTATGCTTATATGGTTATATTGAAGTTAACCTTATACAGTATGATTTCTACATTCTGAAAAGAATGTAAATTCCCTCTGAGTTCTAAATACATACTTCATTCACTCACAGCAATTTTGTGCCTCCTTGGACTTGATAGGCTGTAAGTCGGAATATTTTGTGGATTTGGTTACTAAGAAATTCTAATACCATATTTGTAATCCTCAAACAGGTTGATGTGAGTGTCTCTCCCAAACAACTATAGTATGCTTATTAAAAATGGTGTTTGTGATAGGCTGTAAGCACTGCCTATTGAAGGTTTGGAACCCAGTTCATGATGTGTTGTTTCATCTTACCAACAGTCTGTATGTGTTGTCTGGTTAAATGCATTGTCAAGGTCTGGATAACAATGCTTACGCTCTTGGTTATGTGGATTACCTACAGAGAGTGAGTGTATCTGACTGTTGCATTCCATGGCTAAATGGGCTGTGGACAATTTAGGAGGTTAGTCATCTACTTGTTGTCATGTATAGGAATGTGTTGAGTGGTGTATTCATTGGATGTAAATCAGAGTGTATGTGTTTTCCTTTTTGTAACAAATTGAAGAAGGGTACTCAATGGGATTTCCATCTGGGATTGCAGGTGGTGAGGATTCCTTCCTTGCTTGTAATCAGAATGATTATCACAAACTAAACTGATGTCTTGAACAATTGTTTGGGTGGTCATTATAGGATGTAAGTTTTTCCTCCTTTTCTGCCCCTCATGGCTTATCTCCCTTGGTCTTCCCAGGTTGTGAGTTTCTGACTTTTTCCTCCTTATCTGCCCCTCATGGCTCATCTTCCTTGGCATTCTCTTTCCAGGGAGTGAGTTTCTGACTTTTCCTCTTTGTCTGCCCCTCATGGCTCATCTCCCTTGACATGCTCTTCCCAGTTTGTGAGTTTCTGACTTTGTCCTCCTTGTCTGCCCCTCATGGCTCATCTCCCTTGGCATGTTCTTCCCAGGATGTGAGCTTCTGACTTTTTCCTCCTTGTCTGCCCCTCATCATCTCCCTTGGCATGCTCTTCCCAGATTGTGAGTTTCTGACTGTGTCCTCCTTGTCTGCCCCTCATGGCTCATCTTCCTTGGCATGCTCTTCCCAGGATGTGAGTTTCTGACTTTGTCCTCCTTGTCTGCCCCTCATGGCTCATCTCCCTTGGCATGCTCTTCCCAGTTTGTGAGTTTCTGACTTTGTCCTCCTTGTCTGCCCCTCGTGGCTCATCTTCCTTGGCATGCTCTTCCCAGCAAGTGAGTTTTTGACTTTGTCCTCCTTGTCTGCCCATCTCATCTCCCTTGGCATCCTCTTCCCAGCAAGTGAATTTCTGACTTTGTCCTTCTTGTCTGCCCCTCATGGCTCATCTCCCTTGGTATCCTCTTCCCAGCGAGTGAGTTTCTGACTTTGTCCTCCTTGGCTGCCCCTCATGGCTCATCTCCCTTGGCATGCTCTTCCCAGTTTGTGAGTTTCTGACTTTTTCCTCCTTGTCTGCCCCTCATGACTCATCTCCCTTTATCCTCTTCCCAGGTTGTGAGTTTCTGACTTTGTCCTCCTTGTCTGCCCCTCATGGCTTATCTCCCTTGGCATCCTCTTCCCAGTTTGTGAGTTTCTGACTTTGTCCTCCTTGTCTGCCCCTCATGGCTTATCTCCCTTGTCATCCTCTTCCTAGTTTGTGAGTTTCTGACTTTGTCCTCCTTGTCTGCCCCTCATGGCTCATCTCCCTTGGCATGCTCTTCCCAGCAAGTGAGTTTCTGACTTTTTCCTCCTTCTGTGGCCCTCATGGCTCATGTCCCTTGGCATGCTCTTCCCAGTTTGTGAGTTTCTGACTTTGTCCTCCTTGTCTGCCCCTCATGGCTCATATCCCTTGGCATGCTCTTCCCAGGAAGTGAGTTTCTGACTTTTTCCTCCTTGTCTGGCCCTCATGGCTCATCTCTCTTGGCATGCTCTTCCCAGTTTGTGAGTTTCTGACTTTGTCCTCCTTGTCTGCCCCTCATGGCTCATCTCCCTTGGCATCCTCTTCCCAGCAAGTGAGTTTCTGACTATGTCCTCCTTGTCTGCCCCTCATGGCTCATCTCCCTTGGCATCCTCTTCCAGGATGTGAATTTTTGACTTTGTCCTCTTTGTCTGCCCCTCATAGCTCATCTCCCTTGGCATCCTCTTCCCAGTTTGTGAGTTTCTGACTTTGTCCTCATTGTTTGCCCCTCATGGCTCATCTCCCTTGGCATCCTCTTTCCAGGAAGTGAGTTTCTGACTTTGTTCTCCTTGTCTGCCCCTCATGGCTCATCTCCCTTGGCATCCTCTTCCCAGGAAGTGAGTTTCTGACTTTGTTCTCCTTGTCTGCCCCTCGTGGCTTATCTCCTTTGGCATCCTCTTCCCAGGAAGTGAGTTTCTGATTTTGTCCTCCTTGTCTGCCCCTCACGGCTCATCTCCCTTGGCATCCTCTTCCCAGGATGTGAGTTTCTGACTTTGTCCTCCTTGTCTGCCCCTCATGGCTCATCTCCCTTGGCATCTTCTTCCTAGATTGTGAGTTACTGACTCTGTCCTCCTTGTTTGCCCCTCATGGCTATCTCCCTTGGCATGCTCTTCCCAGGAAGTGAGTTTCTGACTTTGTTCTCCTTGTCTGCCCCTCATGGCTCATCTCCCTTGGCATCCTCTTCCCAGGAAGTGAGTTTCTGACTTTGTTCTCCTTGTCTGCCCCTCATGGCTTATCTCCCTTGGCATCCTCTCCCCAGGATGTGAGTTTCTGACCTTTTCCTCCTTGTCTGCCCCTCATGGCTCATCTCCCTTGGTATGCTTTTCCCAGTTTGTGAGTTTCTGACTTTGTCCTCTTTGTCTGCCCCTCATGGCTCATCTCCCTTGGTCCCTTGGTGTGCTCTTCCCAGTTTGTGAGTTTCTGACTTTGTCCTCCTTGTCTGCCCCTCATGGCTCTTCTCCCTTGACATCCTCTTCCCAGCGAGTGAGTTTCTGACTTTTCCCTCCTTCTCTGGCCCTCATCGCCCATCTCCATTGGCATCCTCTTCCCGGGATGTGCATTTCTGACCTTTTCCTCCCTCTCTGTCCCTTATGGCTCATCTCCCTTGGTATGCTCTTTCTAGGATGTGAGTTTTTGATTTTGATTTTCCCTGTTTCCCTCCCATGACTTCTCTTCCTGGGTGTGATCACCCTATATTTTGGAATTGTTTCTATTTTCGATTTTATTTTTGTTCTTTTCTTTTTTTGACAATTGTGTTGTCCTCATTCTTTTATTCCCTCAGCATTACTACTCCCAACAATGCTTTTTCTCCATCTCAACACATCCAGGATATGAGGTATGATAAACTTTGTGAATATCTAGCTAATGGTTACCATTGGTTTATTTAACCTCTCAGTCATGTTCTGGCTTGCCCCAATGCAAGGTTGTCTGGCTTAGCATTGGTACTTTGCACTTACTTGTTCAACTTGTTTCACCCTTTAACATATCATTCTTAGCTGCCATGGTCATCAGTTGTCATTTGCTTGATACTCCACCAAGTTTGGACTTTCAAGAGATTGCTAAGTCTTATATGGCTTCTTCAGCTAGGACTTTGGTGGATGATGTGAAGAAAGCATTTCAGAAAGCAATTTCTTGTAGTGATGGAGATGGAGATGTAGTCTTTGATATAATGAAGAAGAGGGTCCCAAGTATGTTTCTCCCCCTTTGATCATCTGCTAGTGATGATACTTACTGCACCACTTGTGGTTGTTGTAGCTTTTGCCATTTCTAGTCAGTATTAGCTCTCATTTGTGCATTATTTTATGGAAGACCAGGTGGAGTAATTTGCTGCCCATGTAAATGTTAAATGGTGTGTAACAAATGTTCATGGTTTGAATACATCTGTCTCTGTATCTTGCAATTCTATAAATACTTTGGAGTTCCATCCTTGTGGTTCTTCATGCACAACATGTGTGAACAGTCTACATACATACTGAGTACTACCATCTCACAGTTTTGTGAACTGTCTGAGTTGTGGATGCTTGAAAATCCACAAAACAATGATGGATGAGCTCAGCTTGTTCCATGGATTAGTTTTTCACCTGGAGGTTCTTGCCTGTTCCTGGGTAGGTCCATGTATGTACATAGCCAATTGTCCTATGTTGGTTTTATGTGTCACTATACATATATGTATTACATATTGTTCTCAAAAACTAATGTCCCATTATGTAAGAGGACCCTCTGTCACAGACCCCAGGGAGCACTGTTGTGAGCCCTAACTCCCCTGAAAACACTGTCATTTATTCAAAACCATGGTTCCTCATCTTATTGAAGCCCCTGAGTCCACAGTCCAACACCTTGCATTTAAGCCCTGCCATCCCTTCCCCAGACTTTCTTGCCTAATGCCAAGTATTCCTATCTATTCCCCTTCCCTTCCCTCTCTTTGTGGATATCAATTACTCTTCCTAATATGTACCTCAGAGAAATATGTGGCTAACTCCAGAGGCTTGTAGCATTAGTGTTCCTTTGTGGGGAGGTCCTTGTTCCATATTAGGTATAGACTACTGGGTGCCTATGGGTCACATCTCACAGGGGGAATTCCTTAGACAGTTTCTCTTTGGATTCCCTCCTGCTAGGTGAGCTAGATAGTTATTTGTATGTATATATATCATTCTAATATACTTTGGTGTGAAGAGTCATGGAAGTTCTGACTGCTCTATATACAAAATAAATTGACTGTCTAGATACATGTTATGACTGTGTTGCAACCCTGTCACAACCCAACGGTCCCTGATGATACTATTGTCTGCCTACATTTCAAGTTATTGGCCAAGTCATTGTATCGGCAACTGTCGGTACACCGACACTGATATATACCTTCACAGCAATTAAACCCTGTTTATGCCCCTGTCAAGTTATACTCATACCATCTGGTTATGCTTTGATATGTCCCCTTTTTATTTATGATGATCTGTTCTACTCTATGTCTATGTTTCACATATGCCCATATATACTTGTAGCTCTTGGACTATTCCCTTTCCCGTAATTCCACTCTCGGTTAATCATAGCTTCCGATCTTATCATAACCTTCCAGTTCCTAGTCAAGTTTATTTGTCACTAATTGGACATTCCTGCTCTTACCTTAGTTAGTATTTCGAGATGCCAATAACTAGTATTTAAGTCCAACTGTAATGTAGCTACAAAGCAATCAGAATATCGACTCAGAACACTTGTATACATCTCTCATAGTCTCACTCTAAGCATCCCACTCTCCACCTCTGCTTGCACCTGCTCACCCTCAGTTTCTGACCCTTCAACCCAACCCTCAACTTATCCTTTGGCTTCCAATTGACTTACTGAGAGGATTATTCAACAGGACTAGTTTCCCACCTGCCTGAAATTTAAGGACACCTGACAGTAACTTGCAAGGGTGCAGCATATAAGCTGAAGCCAAGTCCTTCTGTTTGGTCCCCATTGGTCTACCAACACCAGTCAGTTTTCTGTTCTTAACAGTACAACATGACAATATATTGACTATCAAAGTACAATATAGAAAATAAAATAGGGTTAGTCAATTTTAGTAGCCTTGGGATAGTTAAGATGACTAATAGATAATGGAATTGACCTAATGTGTTACGACTGGAATTCCCGCTGGACTCTGGGCACTAACTTATACGCACCTGCACCCTATACACACCAATTGTCAGTTTACCAGAATTCCCACTGGACTCTGTATGTCAGACTTGTCCACGTTCGACTTCATTACTTCATTTATCAGTCACCGGAATACCCACTGGACTCTGTCCCTGTCTATGTCTGACTCTGTCCCACACATCAGTCACTGGACCCCACTCGGAAAACCCATCATCCCTCTAACTGAGCCCCGTTCCTGTTATAGTCAAATGACCTGTCACGATTTGGACTCCACTCCCACTCCATTCCCATTATGGTTTTATGACCTGTCACGATTCAGACTCCACTTCCATTCCATCCCATTCCTAACACCAAGTTTGGTGTTTACTTATCTTGTTTTATGTTTGTTAGTTTCATTTTCATTATTACTGGATTTGGTATGTTATTCATTCCACAGTCTATATGGTCTGGCAGATGTTGTACATACAATCCAGTCAGAAAATCAGCTTAGATTCTCCCCAGTAATCTAGTACATTTTCCGGTCTAAACTCCTCTTTGAATTACACTGCTCTCACTAGTTGGAGCCCATGGGCTCTGACACATCTATCAACCTCTGACTTATCTATCTCGACTCCCTGACCTCTTGACCCACAACCTCTCGACCCATGAACTCCACCCAAACTCCCCGGGATTCCTGTCTGCCTATTTGAAATTGGACAACACGATCTCATGAGGGTGCAGCCTATAAGCTGAAGCCAAGTCCTACTGGATTTCCTGTGGGTTTCTCCAGAAACCCTCTGTGTATGCACCCTTAACATTATGGTACAACTTAGTTAGCTTATTCCTCTTCTCTTTCTGTACCCTCAATATTCAGAACTCTTCAGAACTCTGAATATCCATAAGCTCTCTGACACTTATCAGTCCTCTGAAATTAAGAACATTCAAGCATTTGCATAGTGGCACAGCACATAAGCTGACAAGTCCTGACTCTACCTGGAAGTATCCAAGTTCCTGGTTATGTCCCAATAGTTCTGGAATAAGTCCTGACACAGAACTTAACACTGATGTAGGCAGCTGAGTAGGCTGAGCTGGAATGTCAGGCTGAGTGGTATAGAGTTGTAAAGGGGATCAAAGTACAGATGGTCCTTCAGGAGCTTTACACTTGAGACCTATGATGAGCAAGTCACAGGTTTGAGATCTGAAATACTGTTAAGTTTCATTCTGGAGGCTTATTTTGGAAACTATTAGAAAGTAACCAGAGACTTTGGGTACTTCCAGTGGGGGTCAGGGCTTGGCTTCAGCTTATATGCTGGGCCCCTACACAAATGTTCAGAGTGTCCTTAATTTCAGAAGGTTGATTTACACCAGAGAGTTTATAGATATTCAGAGTTCTGAAAAGCTCCAGATATCGAGCATACAGAAAGAGAAAAGGAATAAGCTAACTAAGTCAATTTCAGATATGTAATAGACTGAATGATTATTGTACTACTAATAAACAAGACAAAAAGACAAAACAGGCAAACAAGAATGATAAAGAGTAGACCATACAAGGAATAAGGATTGGGATGGAATTGAACAAGCAGGTTACACAATAAGCAAACAAATGAATGCATGTCAAACAGTCTTGGGATGTCCAAATGGAGTCTGGGTGATGGATCATCCTAGACAACAGAGATAAGTGCTTATGGGGTATGGGTTCACCTTTTGTAGGTCACATGTTCTTTTATTTCTTTTAGTTTGTTTTTTGGAGATGACTTTTATATGGTAGGGCCATCTGCCCCTAAAGTAGGCCAGATCATCCTGCTGCATTCTTTGAATTCATATGTACATGATTAGAAAAGAAGGTTTTGCCTCAGGTAGGAGGTCTTTTATCATTTATGTTTTTTTATACTTTTCTTTGTTTTTTATTATTATGTTACATGATTTGGCTTATCTTTTGGTATTATCTTGAGGTTGATTTGTTATGTATTTTGACTTTTCTTTAAATTTTTCATTTCTTTTTAGATTATTTCCTTGTTATTTATCTTTAGTGTTTTTGGTTTATAGACTTACCTTTTATTGTCTCTGGGTTTCCTAAAGAGCTTGTGTGTTTTACTTTACTTTGGTGAATGTTGTTTTGGTTAGGTTACTTTTAGTTCTTTTTAAGTTCTTAAAGATCTTGAGGTTTTACTTGTGGATTTCTTTGAGTGTTTGTGGCTTTAAGAATTTACTTTAATTCTCAGGGTACTTTATATGTCATATATATTTCTATTCTTCATGGGCTTTAGTTTTCTTTGATGTTGTTCAGGTGGGCAAGGAGGTGTTATTTAGTCCCCACTGTCCTGTTATTTACAGGGAAGATGTTTTTTGGGCATACATATGTTCACTGCCCCAATTTACAGATGTTATAGGATTAGATTTTGTCAAGTTGTTCGGGTAACATATCTCCTTCTCATAGCCAGACTCAAGGTCTGTGGTACATTAGGATGGTAGCTTCTGACCATGCTGGCTGCTGTTTGAATCCCTATCCTTAGAGCTCTCAAGTAGGCTCATCTAGGCACGGTGCCTTCGATTGATGCCATAAGGCTTATCTACTATGTGCTCTCGAGTTTGGCCGTCCCATAGGACATTACACCTTTGACCGGGATGAGGTACTCGATGTGACTCCAAAGGGGATTTACACGGTTTTCAGCCATCTGCTATTCATCCTGATTTCGGGTTCGCATAAGTAAATTACCTCCGTCTACCAAGTACTAGTAGAATCTATGAAATGCGTAAATTTCACCGATCTCGAGTTTACAACAATAAATTATCCATAATGCAAGAAACCCAGTGGTCCGCCTTAGCTACATCTAACGTATCGAAGAAGCGGGTTCGGATGATGTTGGAATTGAGAGTCGGAAGACACCTAAAAGCGGGAGGTATATATATGTATTCAAGGTGGAATCACTGCTTTTAATAGCAGGCCCACTATATTTGCGTCTAATGGATATCATGGTCTTCCTAATATCTAAGTTGTTCTATTCCGTCTATTAGCATATTAATGAAAATTTCGTGAACAAATTTCTCTGGGCATCGTACCGCAACCGAACTTTATCAAAGTTTCGCTAACAAACGAGCAGGCTTAGCCGGCCGTTGTGATTCCGCCCAGGCAATGATACCTGCGAGCAATCCGTCCACGTCCTCTAGGGCATTTTCTGCGTGCAAACAGATACGTACTCGATCCAGACCTTTAGGGACGGTGGGATGGGTGATAGGCCGCGTGAGGAAACCCAACTTTTGGAGATATGCCGCCAACGGTCGTGGATGAGGCGTAAGGAGGGGTATTATGGGAGAGACAAGACCGTAATCGGATGTTCCTGGGATCCAAAGTGTTTCCGGCAAAAATAATAAGCCGGATGATGAAGAATGGAGATATGTCCGCAACGAATGCAGGAATTTTGTACAACTTCGGATCAGTCGCTCAGAAAGCTACAAGACTTTGTCAGGAATATACATAATTCCTATGGAAATACTATAACCTGAATTCCAAGGTCAGACTCCAACACATCGAACGAACAGTTCGCATTTATGATGCTCGAATGGCTGAGAGCCGTCGTGTAAATCAATGGTCGAGCATAGTTGACCAAATATTCCCTAATTGGCCTTGTGGTCAAAATGACAGCTTGATTATCCCTCAGATTAAATAATCAAAGGAATGAAGACTCAACATACCGCCCGATCCAGCAAGTGCTTTCCCGAACGTGTGCAGTCGTGCAGTCACACGGTCTTCTATTCCTAACATGGACACGATACCACGGCCTTGTTTGCCATATAATCCAGTAGAATGTGCTTCATCGACCACCAAATGGCCGTTTCCATGAAGCAAGATTTTTTCTAACAAGTCCACAATTTCACGTAACGGCGCAAAATCGCCATCCATACTATACAGGGCTTCTATTGCCACAAAGACGCTATTTTTGCCAGTGCTAATTTCAGGTCGATCTTCGATGACCTTTTGCAGGCAATCTTCTAGTGAAACCAAGGAATTGTGTTCGAAAGCAAATGTCGAACTTCGTGCTCTCGAGGAGCGCATTCCATCGTGGACAGATGCATGAATATATTCGTCGTAGATTATTACATCTCCATGCTGTGGAACAGCTGAGAAGAATCCAGCATTTGCATCAAAGCCGGAATTGAATAGCAAAGCGGTAGGGGCACTGAAGAACGTAGCCAAACGACTTTCTAACGCGCTGTGGGGCGGCATGTCTACTAAAAGCCTTGAGCCTCCCGATCCGAGAATATGTTCTGAATTGGTAAGCTGCTTGAGAAAATTGGCTCTCAGTTGAGAATTTGAGGCCAATGATAAGTAATCGTTGGAGCAGAAGTCGATAAGTGAGCCAGTGCCGCTGGGAACACGCCGCCAAATCCCACGCTGTTCCCTCGATTTCAATGCTCCATTGATCTTTTCCTCGAGTTCTCGCATGGTAGATCTCCTTCTCCTATCAGCGTTTTGGTAACAAAACTCGAGGTCAATGGAAGCTAAAAAGTCCTCCTTTGAGCCTCCCGGAGATTTTCCGATCCGCAGCCGCCAGCGCCGCCTTCGAATCACTCCGACGGGAATCCGAGAACGGACACTTTGTTCCCCCCATAACAAAACTTATTATTATTATTTTTTATTTTTTATTTTTCATGCTAAACTGGATGCTACGCTGCCTACGCATGAATCGGTGAAATAAAATAAAACAAGTTAAACATCTTAATAGCGTCTGTGAACCCCTTTTCGTCGTTCTTCCTGTCTATGATGAATAATTAGATTATGACCTTGTCCATGTTAAATCACTCTTAGCTTACCTGTATTCGAACATAACTTGGACTCCTACAAACAAACAAGTACATGCTAGACATAAAAACTGGATGCCTGGTGGGTAGCATGAGATAGCGACAAGATACTCCTAGAGGGGAAAATGTACCTTGCCAACTGTCAAACATCGTTCGCACCATATATTGCATTCCCTCTACTCCGAGCACAAACCCAATGAGGTTTGCAGACATCATCAGGAGTATATTGAATACTCCACCCATAGCACAGATGTGGCGATACCACCACCGATCACCGAACTAGTGTGTCATGGAAATATTAATATATGTGAAGTACACTCGTGTGTAAACAAACCTTTTCTGGAGGGAAATACCATCTTGCAGCCAACTCCGGAATGATGAACAACGAAACAAGCCAGCCCCAAGTCAAGAGACGGAAGGATAGATCATGCCAAAGAGCGACAAATGTAAACACCAGTAGTGTCGACAGAAGTGCCTGGCGAGCCCCTCCAATAGGTATATATATGTATCTAAAATGCTGTCAGTGGTTAGTAAGGAGTACATTTGTCGTAGCTAACCGTAACAGCCACAGATTATAACTTCGATGCCAGCTTCGCCAAAATCCGACCGTCGAATAATTGTTGGCCATGCATCGCACCATATTTTCTGGAGGATCTATCCCGTCGAGCAACGCCCATAATCGGAAAAACCGCCAGGGTAGTAATAGCTACTCGGAATTGCGTAAATATTTCGATACTATAGGAAATAGATTCACCTTAAGCCATACGACTATCAAATTCCAAAACCCAATCATGGAAAGCTCCATCGGCGAATCATTCTGCCAAGCTGACGAGTTTTTGATCGCGACAACATACATATAATGCAGTATGAATTCCATAGTCAGTAAACTGAACAGAAATCGTAGTGCATAAGCAAAAGTGGACGATCTTGATGTCGGAGGGGCATTGGGTGGTGGTGGCTGTCGGAGCTAGACGCAGTTATAGAGGATAAATAAAACCTCAAAGCAAAGGGTAGGTTACGCACCTGCCATAAAAAGTCATTAAAGGTCATGATTGGTCCTCCGATGTAAAGTGGGGGGTATAGGACATATGCAATATAATTTGTAATATTGTAAAAATGAATGCTATGGTAAGTGCGTGGTCGCTGTTTTGATGTCAGTGGCATCATAGAATTCTAGTACTTCATTAGCTAATTGGACGTTAGTTGGCAACTAAACATACATCAACTTCTCTCTGATCACTACGTGAAGCCCAGTAGTAGTCCATGTTAAATGAGACTAGGCGCAACATTGTAATGTTGAACGTTACGTGCCAGCCAGGGTAAAACCCCCTCACGGTGTCCTATCTACCTTTAGCTATTTATTTTGGAGTATACGCAGCAAATATTTCTGGTGTAGGGATGCAAAAACGTACCAGTATACGAAGCGACGGATGTAATTGGGTAAACGTATAACCTCCATGAATTTCATTTATGAATAATACGGCGCCATTAAAGATCCAAGTTAGGAACGGTCCAAGATATTGCGGACTGGATGGTGAACATGCCAAAATTCCAATGATAAAGTTAATGGTAATAATGAATACGACCTTTATTGCGCTGAAGCCGTGGAGGAAAAAAAGCATCACGATAGAGAACACAGCTAAAAATGGGACTCGGCGGAGATTGCTCGAAAAGGGTATAGAGGATGCGTTGGATGACCTTCGAGTTACTTGATCATAAATGCGAGATGACGCCAGAAAAACTGTGGCTAATGATGTGAGGGGGACGAGGCCATTACGAAAAGATCGATATTGCGCATCGCTGTTATCCTGCATCGTGGCACCGTCGCCAAACAGCCAATGATGTTGAAAACCAGAGCACGCACCGCTAACCGCCCAGGGATCCAGCCCGGAGTCAATCTTCCAGCAAATAAATGGAAGTTAGGATGTGAGCCTATTTACATATCGAGCCGTCAGGGGTCTAATGAAATAGCCATGTCAACAAGCTCACTGTCACTCAGCTGTATTGGAACCCTTATCATAAGTAGAAAGACGGGACATAAGACTACAGCATATAATATATATTCGGGGGTTTTCCATCGTGATTTTGAAACAGCTATCTCTGGCGAAAACTGCGAGCGGGTTGGCGTCTCGATACTAAGACTTGTGATACCACGTTTGCGCCAAGATTCAGAGAAAGAAGTCGCTAAGTTCTCCTCTGGCTCCAGTTGGAGTGGCGTGGGTCGATTTGCATCTCGTAGATCTGTTGGCATTGAGATTCGAACTTCCCCACTCATGAAGCTGAAAGAAAGAGGGGAAATCGCCGTTGAGGGGCTTACGTAATTATCAGTTACGGTAACTGAAATTCCACACCAAAAGCGGTTCATTATATTTTTGTACCATCTACAAACCAAACAGACACTTCACGGTTATTTTTTATTCAAATTTAATATATTGTTGGCACACACTTGAACTCACATTCGAGATGTCTAAGCTGAAATATTGACAAATATGATATAATTTTTATAATGTAATTTCCTGGTAGGGCTTGTGAGACTTTGATATTATGAAGAATCATTCACGTACTTCTATGATCAATTTCGATATTACTACATGTGCGGCCATCATGTTTGGCACCGTGATGGGTGAAATCAGTTCTGACATTTGCCGCGTGGGCAAAATGGCAGCAGTTTGCCAATAACACGATTGTTCACCTCTCTCGTATCAAATTATTCTACCAGGGCCATTCCATCGTCAACCGTGAAGATTATCAATGCCTTGGGGCTCTCATAAGGGTTATAGCGCTGATAGCACTAGAACGTTTTGACCTCTCACGGTCTCTCTCTCTCTCTTGAGGCTTTCATGTGCTCTTGTTGACAGTACTCCACCTCTCACATTTCTTGATAGACGCATCTCCTCTTCCAATCCACCCAAACCATGGAACCTTCAACCTGTTACCAGCACGTCTGTCCTGATTAATGAACTATCTGGGATATAATATGGAGCTGCCTTACCACCATCTTTGCGCTCCTGAGTGTCAGTCCATCTGAATAACCCAATGAATCGTGGTGGACTTTCATGTAGAGATGGAAGGAACTCATGATTATCGCCCCCGAGTTAACCGTGGTACTGGGCAGTGAGACAATGGGACGGCGCCGTCTGGAAAGAAAATGCCGGCGTACATCTTCTTCCGTCAATCTCTAGAATACCCCCATAACCAATGGTGATGCAACAGATCTACAATGGATAGTAACCCAGGGTCATTACATTCAAATCGGGGGGGTTCAACATGTGGTTGCGAATAATATTAATGAATTTAGGGACAAGATGCCATAACTGAACGCATTTTCACTGTTTGCATAGTTCGCTGCATTTTGATAGTCCCCTCTTCAAGTTCTCAGTTTGGGAAGAAAACAACCTTGAAAATATATTTCGATAGGCACAGGTCTGTCCAAGAGTTTGATTGGGCACACGCGAGAAACTACTAGTGCTGTCCGTTCTCCAGATGTGCATGTGGCGGGTAGCGCAGGGGGGAGTTCTGGTTGGCCGCCGGCCATCGAACTGCGACATCACACACACCGAGGCTACATCTGGACCTGATTTGGAAGACATGCAGGTGCTCACAGTTGTCCTTGTTTGCGGTATCGTCCATGATCCTACTAGGTACGCCTGCTATCTATTATTAGTGAGTTGGACAATCAGCAAAACAATGTGTCGAATGTGGTTTAGTTTCGATTAAACAGGGCCAGGAATGGGGAGCACGCCTACTGCGGATATTTCAATGGTCCTATATCTTATGCCATCGTGTTACGCTCAAGATAAAGTGCGTTTTAAGGCCAGCTGTTTTTCTTTAATATCTGGTCAAGGTCGGGCTAGCTGGGTCCATATCAGCTGTTCACACTCCAAATAGTTCAGCTGGTGACAGTGTGAATTTTTTTCATTTGTGATTTTTTCACGGGTGACTTTCCAGTGGTCCAAAAAAAATCAAGCCGACCGCAGGAAACAGGATAACAAGCATTGACTCACCTTACGGCTTACGGCTGCCAGATACCACCAACGCATCTGGTTTTCCTCTTCACCGAAAGGTCTACATGTATAATTGTATAAGTATATGTCATCCATAGTAGGCACAAGACTGGAGTTACTTTCATTCAGGTTAGGTAATAATAGGTGTCGACATCTAAGTAAAAACTAATTGAATATCTAAATATCCATCGTGATCAGTTCTCGACTATGCGCATGAATCTCACACTTTTGTCATTGGTATTGAGTAGTCGATGCACTGGATAAAAAGCCGTGATTAGTGATGACGCTTGGCTTATTTCCTTTTCTGTGTGATTGATGACCCTCATAGCAATATTCCTGTGCTCTGTTGGTTGTTTGGCGCTTGGGTGTTACCAACGAACACACTACTTTCCCCTTCTTTATAGCCTCGAACATTTAAATCCACCGTCCTTGGAGTTTAACAGACGACGATCTTAGCGGGCAGCACGCGCTTCAAAACTAGGTCTAGCTACGAACGTGGCATAGACACAAACTTTCTTACTAGTCTTGCGAGTCTCGCAGGAAGTTCTCTACGACCCTCCACATCGCCACTATCCTCACCCTCTGGTTCAGATATTGGATTAAACCGTCTTCTCCCATACTCACAGCGAGATCGTCATTGGCACTCAGAGATAATCAGGTCGGTTCTAGCCTCATTTCCCTCAGGATGCCTAGTCGCGGTGCACATCGCAGCCGTCGTCATAAAGGTAGCAATACGTCGCACACCACTTCGATAGACGATGCTTCCTTGAATTTCATTTTTGTGCGAAACAAGGACAGGAGCAAGTCTCTCCATGATGACCGTGAAGAGGTAGGTAATGAGTCAAAAGACAGTCTTCTAAGGAGAGACAGCTTCCAGACCTCCGAAGCAATGCCATTTCCCGAAGAGGATATCGATCCGACACCATTTCCATTTAATCCATGGAAGCTTGCTTCACTCGTGGATCCGAAATCGCTGGAGGCGTTACAGGACATTGGGGGTGTTGATGCATTGATCAAGGGCCTGGGAACAGACGCAAAGCACGGCCTTTCTGAGCGTGCTTTCAGTCAAGACAATAAGTCTACGGCGGAAGTTGCTTCTGACGAAGATATAAGAACTTCCCCTTTCAAAGACGCGCCATATACTGCGACTGTGCAGGACCGAAGACGCGTTTATGGCGAGAATGTCTTACCGGCGCAGAGATCCAAGTCTTTGCTTTTATTGATGTGGCTTACTTTAAAGAATAAAGTTCTGGTCTGTAATTTTTGTTGTTACCACGCTTTAAATCATATCGAAGCAAATCGTAGGTGCTTTTGTCTATCACTGCCGTCATCTCTCTCGCTCTGGGTCTTTTTTGGAGTTTCGTTTTACCAGCCAAAATAGTGGAGACAGGGTTTCTGCCTCAATCCGACCAACGCTCCGAGTGGGCCTGGTATCAGTCTCGATCCAATCGACGCTCCGTACTGCCCATTGAAGTCGATTGGGACGAAGGTGTCGCGATTATGGTTGCAATTATAATCGTAGTTTGTGTCGGAATCCTGAATGACTGGCAGAAGGAGCGTCAGTTTCAGAAACTTAATGAGAGGGAGGAGCGTAGAGTTAAAGTCATTCGTAATGGCAATGACATGATAATCGATGTTAAGGTACCTTCTCAAATATCACATAATTTTTGGATACTTTTCCCACCCTTACATTCAGGAAGTCCTAGTTGGTGATATTGCCCTACTGGAGCCTGGTGAGATCGTACCCTGCGACGGCGTTCTCTTGAACAGTCGCCACGTTCGTTGCGACGAATCTAGCATAACTGGGACGTCAGTCGTTACCCGGAAGGCTTCATATAAGGAATGCATGGCCAAACTAGACCAAAGAGAGCTATCCCAGGAAGACTGCTTCCTTCTGAGTGGTAGCAAAGTTCTCGAGGGTGCTGGCGAATACGTGGTTATTGCCGTTGGTAGTAAGAGCTTCAGTGGCAGGTTCACGATGGGTATCTACCATATTCTCCTTTTGTTGATAGGTATATTTATTGTTTGTTTACAGCTTTAAGAGAGGATACGAAGCATACGCTCCTTCAGTTCAAACCCAGGGCTCTCGCAAAGCTAGAAAGAGTCGCTGGATTAATTCCAGTTTTTTCTCTAATGGTCATGTTATTAGTCCAATCGAGTACCCTCCCTGGTACCCTCTCTGTTCGGTGGGTCGTGTTTGCTACTTTGATCCAATTGGTCGACGTACTTAATCTTCTTTACTACAGAACTAATAGCCAGAATGCCTGGCCTTTTGCGCAGATACTTACCAGATCCGTAACATTGATAGTCGTAGCGGTACCCGAAGGTATTTCTTGCATTTCTCTCGTGTTAATTTTCATTGTTGACTTGGGGGGCTTAGATCTACCCCTCGCCATGACTGTAGCACTTGCCTTTGTAACCAGATGCATGACCAAAGCAAATTTTTTCGAGTACGTTCTTGACCCTCGTGAGATTATGGCGAATGTCTCGGTTATTGGTACAGACAAGACTGGTACATTCACACGGCATGCCATTTCTGTGGTTGACTCCGTCGGAATTTTCTTCAAGTTCGTTCGAGACTGGAGTGAGAACCGGGCTCGTACGAACGCTTTGGGACAGGGTGAAGACGTAGGCGAATACAAACATGCCAGTGACGTCTCTATCGACCAGGCCGAACTGAACTCGGTTTTTAAGTTTCCCTGGAGGGGATTATTAAATGAAGGCGTTGCGATCAACTCCACTGAGTTTGAAGATTTGGATCCCGAGACAGGTAACCCACCATCCCAGTCACTCCCGAAGACTACCACTCGAAAGCCTAAGATAAACGTACCGACAGCTATGGCGATAAAGGCTCCGCCGTCATCCCACTCACTGACGAAGACTACCACCCCAAGGCCTACGGGAATGACACCACCGGCGATACGGAAGGCACGCCGACCATACTCAGTCCCGATCACTATCTCCCGACGGCCTAAGGTACCCGACCAATCATACATTGCATTCATAAAAGAAGTGGCGGCACCCCCCGCCACCTCATTCACTCCCGAAGACTGCCACCAGAACACCTACGTTAACAACACTGCCGACGACACGAGAGGAACCCCCGCCATCCCACTCACACCCCCCTTTGACGCTACAATTTCCCCATCTGAACGCTTCCCCGATCTCGCCCCACCACATTTCCCGGAACCATTTTCGAGAGCATCACATCTTTGCCTTGACGGTCAGATAACCCAACGTAGCAAATACACCGAAGCAAGCGGGGGCTTTGCAGACATATGGACTGGGAAATTAGATGGCAAAATAGTTGCTATTAAAACAATGAGAAGATTTAGTAGCATGGGATTGCCAATTGTGAGAGAAAAATTATTAAAGGTCAAAGCCTTTATTTTTTTAGACCTACTTGAACTTATTTTCTGTCACACCTGCTAGCGAGCATGGCGAGAATACCTCGTTTGGTCATCCGTAAACCACCCCAATATACTCCGATGTCTTGGTTATTCCTACGACTTCAGTCCCGAATCTCACTATGAGCTACCAGCTCTAATATCCCCGTGGATGTCAAAAGGTACCGTGATATCCTATATCGAAGATCAGCCAGCTGTAGATCTACTCCCTTTGGTTTGTGTTAACAGAAGTGTGAATAACGAGTGCTTGATTTTGACGCAAACACCTTTTGGCAGATTTTTGGCATCGCTGATGGACTGGCATTTTTACACGACCGCAGTCCTTCGACCATCCACGGGGATGTTCGTGGAGTATGTATTACTAAAATAGAATCTGTGTCTTGTTCTGACTTTCCAATTTCTTTGATTTCTCTCAGGGAAATATACTGGTTTCTGACCAAGGAATCCCCTGCTTAACCGACTTCGGGCTCTCTAGGATCCTGGGAGATACAGCAGGACTTACTACATCATCGAATGTGGCTGGATCCTTGCGCTGGATGTCTCGAGAGCTACTTGAGAACGACAAAGTCGACGAACAAAGTGATGTCTGGGCATTTGGAATGACCGTAATTGTATGTACATCAGAACTTAAGCTTGTCTCTAGCAAAATCTCAAGGTTTTGCAGGAAATACTTACTGGGAAGCGGCCGTATTCAGAAATTTTACTCGATCCTGCAGTAGTGCCCCAAATCTTGAATGGACAAATACCAAACCGACCCGATGCATCTACTGTACCTGATTTGACAGAGGAGTTATGGTCGATCTGCAGACGATGCTGGGACCCGGACCCCAAGAAACGACCTGCAATGCGGGATATCAGAACGTTGCACCAGCAATATCGCACAAATACCCGGATATAGGTAGAACTGACGTTGGTGACACATTTTTGGCCTCAGTTGTCTACTCCCTATGATAATGTAATTTGTATCATACGAGGGTCACGTAGACACGATTGGGACGTCAGGGGACAGGGCAGTTACTATTATGGCGCATACTCCGACCACGTTAAAAACGGCCCTAGAATCCAGCTCCAGGCTCCTAACCTTGTTTGATTTTGTTTGACAAGGGGAGATGGCAGGAATGGACAGATTTCCAAATGTGATGAATAACTCGAGAGTTGCTTCACAACAAGAAAGTCGATGAATAAACTGATGCATAGCCTTTTAAATCAATTCTTGTACTCCGTCGAGAATAATCCACACCCGCCAGAAAAACTTCCAGGAAATGTTCATAAAGCAATGGTCGTTGCATGCCGGCTGATGCTGTCATAGCGGAGGGCCCTCAATAGACCTCGGAAGAATACCAAAACGTCATGATTGCGAGAATTCAATTCCGTGGGTAGTTCTATGCAGTTCTACAGACATCTATCCCGCAGGCCAATATGGATCAGGCTACCCCGGATTATACAATTGAACTATCCGTGATAAACGAATGTGTTGAAGTTTTCGTGGGTGTTGTTCCTAGACCGGGTAACTTCCCGTTTGTCTGAGTAGGTGACGATTAACTGATTGTAAACGGATGAGGACTATAATACAAGTCTCATCTACATATACATATATACCTGGTTACCCGCTCACTAACATCCCCGTATGATTTGAGTCCTTACTGAGTTCCCAAAATTCAATATCCTGCTCTTTCGAGAGCTATATACTATTTAACCAGAGGATTGTGTTACTGGTATTTCTGGATGCGGGTATTTTTAGCGTGGTTTCCTACCAAATAAAACCAAACCTATTGAGTTCCACAGATGTTGATAGGCGCTCGCCAAGAAAGGGCCAAGAAAGGGCGGCCTGTCATGAACGGGGGTGCAATGTTCCCCTCAGACGATTCCAGTAATGCCAAGACTTATGCATATGCTTGGGATCGACGTATTCGTCGAACCCGTCTATTCTTGTTTTCGACTGCAGTGGTCCTTACTCTCGTCACCTGTTTTTCCACTTTTGCGTATCTCTCATCAGCTGGAGGCTTTATCACCGTCAATTTATGGAGGGAGGAGGAGCCCTTCGATCCGCTCTGGTCGCATAAATTCATAGATCCCTCTCAAACAATATTTCCGCCACAGGACCCAATTTATACACTATTCGTACCGCCGAATCGTACAGTGTCCGGCCAGAGCGAACAAGGAAAAAAATCGTTATATGAGCTACACGACGTGCGAAGATTCTCCCCGGGATGCCTTGACGATCATTTCGAAAATGGATCTCCTTGTCATATCCCTGACCAGGACGCTCCCCTCGACGTCGTCTGGACATGGGTTAATGGGTCTGATAGATTGATCATAGAATCAATGACAACCACAGCAGAGAGGACTGTGCCAAAGCGCCTCCCCCCAGCGCAACCCAACACGGAATTATACCGGTTTGTGGTTTTTGCACTTGGATGTTCATCTATTATGGCTTAGATTAAACTTAAACAGCGAACATGCTGAACTTTTGCATTCCGTGCGTTCCGTCCTGAAGCACTTCCGCAGCAGCACGTCCAAGCTGCACATAGTGACCTCCGATTTCGACATGCCCATCAGAGCCACAATTGATGGTGACAGCGGCGAGACACAACGTCGACTTGGTCTTGTTCCATACTGGTTGGATACAAGAGCTTCACCATCCTGGCGGGATGGAGATATCGACCTGAATATGGTCTATCACTCGCATATATTCAGTCCATACGATGACTCAAACTTCAATAGGTGTGTTCACAGTCAATTTTCGTTCCATTGCTCTTTAATCATACAAATAACAGCTATGCTATCGAATCTCAACTCTCCAACATGCCAGGTGTCTCGGAGAACTTGTAATTGCCATTCTATCAACTGCGGATCTATATTAAACTGACCCCGCCCAACTATTTATAGCATTTATATGGTGCTAATTTTATCCTCGCGCTTAACGAGCTATTAATAGATTTCTATTATAGAATGATGATTTTTTCATGATGGCCGACCTGACGGCTCCAGATTTTTACACTTCTTGTGAGTGCTTATCGAAGTATTGAATAAAGAATCCCGAAATTAATGTCGTGTAGCGTTTGGCTATGTGTTGAGAATGCAATCAGACCTTCTTGTCCGAGCTAATCGCGACCCCCACGTAGACAGTAGAGGCGAATGGGGCCCTTTAGAGTACACAAATTGGTGTCTAAGTATGTTAATTTAATCCAATTGTTTTCGTTGATCTGCTGATTTCTGTTGCATAGGCAATCGTTTTGGGTTTAGACCACGTCCATACATCGCACACACCGCTAAAGCGCTCTCTATACCTTTGTTGAAAGAGTTTAGTTCCATATGGAAGGACGAGATTTCCGTCACAGCATCCCACCCATTCAGAGGCATGACCGATGGAAACCGCGATATTTACGCTATTTTCATGTTCGCGCATTCTCTCGTCGAGAGGTGGCGCGAGGGCTTGTTGTGGTCCTGGGCCGTTGCCAAGCATGGAGGCATGTCTGACGAATGGGGTCCTGACGAAAGGCTCCGTGCTTGGGAAGATGTGGGCGGAATATATTTGGATAATAAGGTCAATGTGATTTCAAAGGAGCGTGCAACACTCAACAAGAGCACCATTCGCAATACTCTTTTGATGGCTGGGCACAAAATAAGCGGCCAGACGAGATATAATTTCGGTAAGACACGTTAAGGTTTATCTGCACCTGAAAGTTCATCCCTAAAGTGTGCCTCCTTCTAGCAAGTGGTGACGGCTATCCATACGGCTTTCGCAGCGATCTCAAGAATACGCCTATCTTCCCCACCTTCAACACCACTGGTAAACCTGTCTGCGAACTTGAGTATACTCGATGTTTTGGAAAGCACGAGGTCACCAAAGCGAGCGAATTCTTCAAGCATATCGCCTTTGATGACATCGCTTGTGGTGACTGCAGTACGCAATTTTGAATGTTTATGTCCACGGGTTTGTACTGAATCGTCACTACCAGTCATCAACGCACTACGTGTAGCCAGTGGCCCGACCGGTCTCTCTAAATTTTTGCCCGACGCCACACGTACCCTTGGGACAGAAGAACATCCCGAGGGGCGTATAGATAATTCCGATGAGCAATCATTCAAAGAAGTCCCACATCTTCCGTTGGTGTCAGATTGGCGAGAAGGCAATTTTTCTCTGCAAAGTGTCTTGCCTTCTCAAGGCAGCGTTAATATTCGAGCTTGGACTATTCGTATGTTGGAGCGGTACCGTTTTGTCATTGGTAAACCATCGCATTGCGGTTCGAATGAAGTAACACTAATTAAATTACCGCCTTCCATCTAGGTGATACTCCAATACGCTTTCACATGGTCACGTCTTTTCCAGCTGCTAAAGAACATCTGAAACTCATTGACGAAGATCCCAAGACGGTAAGAGTGCTATATTTGTGATGACGGACTACAGTCTTTGACGCTTGCAATTTCAAGGCACTTTTATGTCTTAACGACAATTTGTCCGGTCAGAATGTAGACAATGCCGACCAGCTATTGCGGGAATGGCAGGAGCGTCGATGGGGGACTAAAGCTGCCTGGGAACGTTGAAACTTGGAAGACGAGATGACGACGATACGTGGTGCTGCGCACTAAACGACTTATATATTTAACTTCGTAGTGACACCTTGTGGTCTCAAACCCAAGCCTGCCCGTCTTAAAAAGATAATAACTGTGGGAGTTTACCAAGAAGAACGTATGGAGGTGGATGCGGTTATCAAATCGTTGTTGCTCTTAGAATAGCTGGGGGAAATACCTAGGCTGGATTTTAGAACGGACATTACCATGTTGCGCGCCGCATTGAGTCTTCCTGCTTGTTTTTTTACCACTTCTTTCCTGTTGTTGTAACGACTTGCTGTTGTTCATGTTTCCATCACCACCGAATGTGTCAGTTTTCATCATGATGTATGCCATCTTTATATGATCTCCCTATCTAGAATATATCGACAATTTTGGAACGTTTCCCTGGCTTCTTAACTCTTAGTCTTGTCTTGACGTATTGCTTGAGAGTTAGCTAGTCGGATGTCACATAAGTATTAGTCTTGTTTAAGTTGTAGATGACCCTGAATAACCTACATTATCCGTGGACTATGCTGTATAATATTAGTGCAAAGGCGAAAGATGTTAGAATTGGTGATGAAAGCACCCTTTTTCCTAGGGGCAGTTCATCCATTTCTTCACTTTTTCATATGAAGATGCTAATTGTGGACCATGCATTCTGAGGTTAATGCATGCCAGAACCAGTGTACACCTAAACTAGCACCAAACCTATCATGTTAGAAGGTGATTCACTAACTGACACATTGATTGACACACAAGTACTATTATTACAAGTCTATTACCCCTTGTAGATTGTGTATTACAATAAGTCAACTCATACTATTTTTAATAAAAGATGCTTTATTTATGCATAGACATGTTGAAGTTTACATGGTGCTGTTCCTAGACCATGTAACTTTCTGTTTGTCTGAGTAGGCGACAGTTAACTTGTTGTAAATGGATGATTACTATGATACGCAACTTATCCTTATATAGCCGTAACCACTTACTAATATCCATTGATTTCCTTGCAGCTCGCATACCAAATTCCCAAATTCAACAAGACATTCGTGATATTAACTTAAGCTTATCTGGATTATCTGCCCTGGAAATCAGAGAAGCCATTTATATGCAGTGCTGTTTGTTGTGCTTTGAAGCAATGAAGAAAAGTATTAAAAGATGCCCAAGTTGTGGTAGATCATCCAAAGTACGACAACATAGGTAGCAAGTATTACAGCTATATATCTATGAGAGAGAGTAAGATAGACATACAGGAGCATCAGCAGGTACACTATATGTAACTTTCCTAAGGTGTTAGGCAAGGCACATGCTACAGCTACTGTGTTGATCAATTGAACTCAATTGTGAGCAATGAGATACGTATGATACCTTTCAACAGAGAGTTCATCATTCTCAGAAATGATTATGCAGTAGCCAATCTGCACAATTTCAAGCCTATCTTTACCTCTGAACAAATTATGGCATCCCTTCAAGGCACTTCTCTAGTCAAACCAGTACTTCATAGCATCACCATTATGGATATTATGAAATTACATCAAGACATTCTATTGGACTGCTGAAATAACCCAATCACAAGTCTCAACAATCCTAATGACCCATTGGCCCCCTGATGGACTTGTCAGGGCAATATATATAATATATGGTTACCATTTATTTTATTCAAGTTTATTATTATATTTTTCTACATTTTTTCTATATTTTCTCTATATTTTATAAGGTGCATATATGCACCTACACACAGATACAGGTGCAAATGTGATTACATAATCACACCACATTGAAAGGCCATGCCGCCATCGCAAAGTTACTGCTGCTGTCGCCATCATCACATGGCTGTATCCATTGTCATTGCAAGGCCATGCCGCCATCGCAAAGTTGCTGCTGCTGTCGCCATCGTCACATGGCTGTATCCATTGTCATTGCAAGGCCATGCCGCCATCGCAAAGTTGCTGCTGCTGTCGCCATCGTCACATGGCTGTATCCATTGTCATTGCAAGGCCATCACAGCCATTGTTGTCGTGAGGTCACCATATCTGCTGTCATTGCAAGGCCATCACAGCCATTGTCATCGTGAGGTTGCCGCAACCGCCATTGTCATAAGGCTGCCACCACTGCTCATAGCCTGGTTGACACACAGTGCTTCACACTGTGTCTAAAGTCATCCCTGTGCACAGATGTGCACCCCACTGCTGCAGACAAAGTTGGTGCTGATACAAACACCGAGGTGCTGGTTTGCTCAGTAGCAGTGCATATACTGTATGTACTTTCTCTTAATTTCTCATAAATAATAAATAGTATAAATAGGGGGCATGTACATAGTTAGTCTTAGTTTCAATCTCTTAGGAATCCCACTAAAAGAAGTGTGATCTCCCCTGTCATTGAGCTGTCCCCTCTCCACTTTTATTTCTGTGTTCTATCTTGTGTTTGGTAGCCTTAGTGTTACCCTAACAGGACTCAAGAATCAAGTGGTTTCATATGCCTTGATGGCAGAATCTATGTTCCCAACTCTGGAACACTTCATTTGCATATGCTGCAATATGCACATGACCACCTATCTCTGACCACTTTGGTTCAAATAAGACTCTCAGCATTATCTGGCAAGATTACACCTAGCTGGGCCTCTGAGACCATGTCAAGCATTATTGCAAGTCTTGCACCACCTGTATGCAAATATGCAATATATAACCCAATGACACAAACCCTATGGTTTACTCAACCAACTCCCCATACCAGAGCTCCCATGGAATTCATTGAACATGTTAGGATATGTACAGGGTGGGTCTCCAGAGAAACCTGTGGAATATCCGGTAGGACTTGGCTTCAGCTTATAGGCTGCGCCCTTGCTAGATTGTGTTGTCCAATTTCAGACAGGCAGACGGGAATCCCGGGGAGTCCGGGCGGGGGTCGTGGTTGAGAGGTTGTAGGTCGTGAGTCGAGATTAGTGAGAGAGATAGATGCGCCAGAGCCTGTGGGCTCCGACTAGTGTGAGCGGTGTGATTCAAGTGGGGTTTTAGAGTGGAAAATGTATTAGATTACTGGGGGGAATCTAAGTTGATTTTCTGACTGGATTGTATGTACAACATCTGCCAGTTTAAATAGACCGTGGAGTAAATGTCATACCGAATCCAGTAATAATGAAACAAAATGAGCAAAACATAAAACGGGAATAGTAAACACCAAATTGGTGTTAGGAACAGGATGGAACGGAGTGGAGTCCGAATAGTGACAAATCATAAACCATAACAGGAAACGGAGTGGGAGTGGAGTCCAAATTGTGACAGGTCATTTGACTAAAATGGGAATGGGGCTTGGTTAGAGGGATGACAGATATTCTGAGCGGGGTCCAGTGACTGATGCGCGGGATGAGGTCGGATATAGACAGAGACGGAGTCCGGTGGGTTTTCCGGTGACTGAAACACAACGTAATGAAGATGAATGTAGATGAGTCTGACGTACGGAGTCCAATGGGAATTCCGGTAAACTGATAATGGGTGCGTATAGGGTGTGGGTGCATATAAGTTAGTGCCTGGAGTCCGGTGGGATTTCCGGTCATAACAGAACACCTCCCTGTTTCACATTCTTTCACTTCCATTCTAGCCATTGTTGACAGAATCTCTAAGCAGAGCAATTTTATACTGACACATGATGATACATACAGTTACCTCTCATGAACTTGCAAAACTATTTGTCATCCATGTTTCCTCCAAAAATGGCATTCCCTCCCATGTTACCTCAGATTGGGGCTCCAAATTCATCTCACACTTCTCTTCAGATTCCTCAGAACAACCCTTGATATGAAATTACACTTCACTTTGGGACACCATCCAGAAGGTGATGGACAAACTGAATCTGTTAACCAAAAATTGGAACAATACCTTCAAATTTATTGCAACTACAAGATAATTGGTTGGACCTCCTGCCACTAGCTGAGTTTGCCTACAATAATACTCCTAATACCACTACTGGCATTTCCCCATTCTTGTTAGAATATAAGATACGTGCTTAAGTCTAATCTCATATCTCGTCTTGTGACTGTATAGATCTGACCAGTTCATAACATGTGATACTGTATATTTAGTTTAGTGTTCACTAGATCCATAGCATGCCATTGTGCACAGACCAGTGCACAGACCATGTACATAGTATATAGTTAGTCTAGCTGAGGAGTAGGATCCTCATCTAGAAGCCTAGCAATATCACTGGTTTAATACCTACACCGCTCTACTCTTAGTGGCTACACTCCCCAGTGTAGAGAGTCCTCACACTGTGATCTCCAGGCTTGTAGATTACTTTAACAATTCTTTGTGAACAAAGGTTACAATCCTAATATCATGATTGATCTAGAATGGAATATGGCCTCTGCACACACTCAGGAGTTTGTCACATATTTTGACAAACTTCACCACACCCTCCAGCAGTCCATACTTGATGTTCAAGCTGTTATGACCTGTGACTTACTGTGACACATGACACACTCAAGTCTGAGGAAAGTTGTTACTATTCAGGTCACTAACTACAAGCTTTATATATGTTATACATCAGTAGGCTTGTCAGCTGTCAAAAGTGACAGCTGGTTGACAGCTGTCATGGGAAATAAAACTAAGAATACCCTGGAACATGCTGGAAGCTTCTAGAAGCTTCTAGAAGGTCCCAGAAGGTCTTGGAGACAGTGGAGGCAGTTTTAACAGACCCCCCTGATCTCACATGTCTCCAAAGAAAAAGAAAGAGAGACAATTTGTTCTGCAGTAGGAATATAGGAAGGAGTAATACACTTGGCATTTACAGCATCTCTAAGCCAATAGTAGCAAAGATCAAGATGTTTCATCCTCCCATGATGCTCAGGGTTCTTAGCAACACTGATGGCAGACTGGTTGTCAATGTGTAGAGTGGAGGGTTGATTAACTTGGTAGCCAAATTCACCTAGGATTTTCCACATCTAGGCAATCTCCTTGCCAGCTTCTACAGCAGAGACAAATTCTGCTTCAGTTGTAGAAAGTGTGACAATACTTTGGAGTTTACTACTCCAGCCAATAGCACCTCCAGCCATCATAGTTATATAACCCCCAGTGGATCTTCCAGAATCAATGCAATCACCATAAGCAGCATCAATGTATGTGGTGAATAATTCAGAGCCACATTTACCAGAATAATGCAACTTGTATTCCAGTGTACCTTTTAGGTATCTGAACAAGTGCTTCACTGCTGTCCAATACTTTGGTCCAGGATTGCCATTAAAATGTGCCAAGTAGGACACAGTATAAGCAATATCTGGATGGGGGTGTTACAACTGTGTCACAACCCAACGGTCCCCGAGGTTATCGCCACCTATTGACATTTCAAGTTAGCATTCAAGTCACCACATCGGAAACTGTCGGACCCCCAACACTGACATATGCTTTCGTGGTGATCAAACTCTGTTTACGCCCCCATCAAAATATACTCGTACTATCTGGTTAAACTCTGATATGTCCCTTTTATTATGATGATCCATTCTACTCTATGTTTCACATATGTCTATATATACTTGTAACCCTCAGACTATTTCCTTTTCTCGTAATCCCACTCTCGGTTATTTCACAGCCTCTGAACTAATTGTAACCTTCCCATTCCTAGTCAAGCTTATTTGTCAATACTGCTTTCCGCTCTTCTCCTAGTTAGTATTTTCTAGAGGCTGAATATTTGTATATGAACCCGCTGTAGTTGTAGTTACTAGGCAATCAGAATATCAACTCAGAATACCCTCTCACACCTCTCAAAGTCTCATACTAAGTATCCCACTATCCGCCTTCGCGTGCACTCGCCCACTCTTGGTTCCCGACCCCTTGGCCCAACACTCGACTTATCCTTTGGTTCTGATCGGTAACTTGCTGAGAGGTACTCGTTAGGACTAGTCTTCGCCCATCCGAAATTTTAGGACACCTGACGGATAATTGCAAGGGCGCAGCACATAAGCTGAAGCCAAGTCCTTCCAATCAGTCCCCATTGGCCTACCGACATTAGTCAGTTTTCAGTTCTTAACAATGGGTCATAGTAGCCAGGTATTGTAAAGACCCAACAGCATTGAGATAAGGAACACTATGCATGAAATCCACCTCTGCAGCATTCTCAGGACCCATTTGCTTGGAAAGGGATGTACCAGGTGTCATAGGTGTGAGAACTGGATGACAGTCAGACATGTTATAATGCTCAAGCATGTTGAGAATAAACTGTTGCTGATCAAGAGTAAGGAGATGCTTAGAGCGATCTCTGCCAACTCCCACACCAAGTAAATAAACAGTAGGTCCAAGATCACAGCATTTGAAATGTAGGGACAATTGCTTGACAGCTTTGTCAATGGATGGGGACAAAGATTTTGACGTCTCTATTTGAGTAAATGTAAACAGAGGTATCAGATTCAATTTGTTTGAAGTCCATTTCAGTAAGTGCACCATGTAATTTGATGTTCCATTGATGAGATGACTGCTTGAGACCATATAGTGATTTCAAGAGTCTGAGAACCTTATTAGGACCTCCTTGATGGAAGCCTTCAGGTTGTCTCATATAAATTGTCTCATCAAGGTCACCATGAGTGAAAGCAGCAGAAATGTCAACAGAGTGCAAGTCCATGTCTTCAATGGCAGCTAGGGCCAGAATCAAATGCAGAGTAGCAGGTCGAAAGGTAGGTGTAAACACTTCATTGTAGTCAATGCCAGTGCCCAAACCTCAACTTGCACAATGTTGCATGTTAGGGTTTCTGGATGAAATGGTCTATCTTTAGCATCCAGTACAGCCACAAGTATACATAATGCTTCAAGCTAAGTATTTGTATAATGTAAGATATTTGAGGAATATCTTAGTTGAAATGTAGAGAATAAAATATAGAAAAATTAGAAGAAATTATTAAATGTCCTGGGCTGAAAGGAGGAAACAAATATAGAATATTACACTGGTCTCCCTTACACTGAACCTGTAGCAAGATTGTTGGCCTTCTGATACCTTTCTCTGAATTCATTTCCAATCCTCCAGGTCATCCTATGTCCCTCTTTGATTTTATTTTTTAGGTATTCATTTTGGCCCTCCAATTTCTTCTCTCACATTTCATTTTGCACTCACACTTGTTTATCTTTTCAAACAATACATATTATTCATTTGTCTTCTTTACCATAGAATATCCTCTATCACTGGCCCCTCTGCTCTACCCTCCTCATCTACTGGGTGTATGGTCTTAGACCTTTTTCTACTCCTTCTCTCAACTTCTATTGTCATCACCTCTCCCAGTCTATTCCACCAAAACCATCCTTCTTCACTTCTTCCCACTTAGTATAAAAACCCTCATCTTGTATTCTACAGTTCTTCAGTTCAAATATTGACTTACTGTATATAGGTTCCCCAACCCTCTACTCCCTATTCTCTGCTAAGTCTTCAGCCAGCCAAGACTCATCTTACTTTGACCCTTAGTATTTTGGCTTCCTAATTGATTAAGCTAAGTGTCAACTTTACAGTAGTTCTGTTACATACTATTTGCTTTTTTGAAAATACCAGAGCAACCTGACAGTTCATGTAAGGGCACAACATATACATTGCAGCCAAGCTCCACTTGATTTGTAGAACCAGACATCCCAGTTGAGTATGTTACTAACCTTGCAGACCCCCATAGTTCTGTCACATTTACCCTCAAACCTTAGACCTTAACAGCTATGGACTTGTTGGTTCTGTCCACAGGAGTCTTGTGGGCAATTTCTGCATGACATTCCCAGTAGCATGTGTCTGCATTTTGAGCCTTGAGATACTGTACATACAAGATAAAGTCTTGGGCTTGCTTTTTGAGACTTCACCTTTGAGGTGGGAGGGCAAACCAGAATAAAATTGGTGACAAAGTACAGAGTTATCCCATTGACAATGCCCTGCAAGGTTATTGAATTGCATAATGTAGTCTGTAATGTGCTGATTGTCTTTCATACAGAAATTGGTGAGGCTATTCTCAGCTTCTCTGGTCAGGTTGTATAGGCCAAAATTTGTTTCCAATTCTTCAACAAACACATCCCAATCATGGAGCCAATTCAGCTCATCCAGGGTCAGTCCACTGAATACCAGTTCAAACCATTTTCATGCAGATCCTGAAAGGTATGAGAGTATGTAATTGACTTTCTAGGAGTCCATGGTAAATGTGGTTCTATTATGAAAATTGAAACAACACTGTATGGGATTCAAGCTAGTGAAGGGTTCAGTGCATGACTTTGGTTCTTTGTCCTTTTTTTTATATTGTCATTGTTTATGTGATCCACAAGTTTCTCTAAAGTCTTTGCTAATAACTCAGTATGTACAAGGCATATGGGGATCAGAGGATAGAAGGTCCTGGTAGATTCAACTGTTTGGACACTTTCTTTCTTGGAGGCATGACAGAAAACAATCTGCAAGATCAGATCAGAAAATACTGTTAAGCTTGGGGCTTATGGGCAGATATCCAGGGATATCCTGTGGATGTTCCAAAAGCAGGTAGGACTTGGCTTCAGCTTATGTGCTACACCCTCACATGATTGTCAAGTCCAATTTCAGATGGAGGGGTGCAGGAAGCCCAGGGGCTCTGGGAATGCACTGATGCAATGAATAGGACAAGTAGGTATCAAACTGGTAAATATGTAGGTAAATACTAGATGGGTGCTAAGTTGATTTTCTAATCAGATTGTAAGTACAACAGGTCCTAGTGTAAGGGAGTGAGACTCCTTACACTGTGATTTGGTAATAGTTAGCTCTAATGTTGTCCACACCCCATTGTAGTCCACATCCCATTGTAGTCCACATCCCATTGTTCTCCACTAGTATATATTATGTACATGTGGATTTGAATACAGTAGTGGTTTATTCCCCATCACTCATTCTAGTGTCTGTCTGCACCTGCAGCAGATACTAGTCTTACACTAGACTATATAGAACTAATGGTTATTGTACTACTAATGTGTCAAGACAAAAAGATGGAACAGGTGAACAAGAATGATGCAGGGCTGTCCTTACTGGGGATAAGGGTTGATACAAAATAGGGAACAAGTACAGGGAATACAATAACAAATGAATGGCTGCAAGTCAAACAGAATCAGGGACGGATCAGGGCAAGCATCTTCATCTAGAGGGTCCAGGATATCCAGTCAGAGTCTGGTTGATGGGTCATCCTGTAAAAGCAAGATAAGTGTCTATGGGGTAGGATCCAGGGGCCCAACAGGTTTCCCAATCCTAACACAAGGTTACAGATCCAGCTTGTGATCTTCTCCTTCATTATTTTCTGGCCTTTGTAGCAAAGTGGGTGGATGACATGGAAAGGAATGCCAGTGATTGATTGGCTATAGTGCCGAATATCAATGAGGGAAGAATGGAAAGTGCCTAGAATACTTCATTTGAGTGTGTTGACTTCCTACAGTGTCCAGGCATGTTAATAGCATCCTCCCACCCTCATGTTGCATATTGAGTGCAATTTTCGAAAGGTGAACAATCTGACGAACCCATCTGTTCAATGGCTACAGCGGCCCATATGACATAATTAAGGTGCGGGTTCCGAATCCCCCATAAATGACTTTCCGGGGAACATTCAAAATTGTACAGTAAAAATCTCTATGGCAGGCTGATTTGTCGTCATATCCAATCTAATTTCAGAGTTTTCACTCCGTAAAGAGGGACGAGGGACAACGTACCCCCTGGTGATCATAAATAAAGATATCCAGTGCAACATAAGATCCTTGAGGACCGCATCCCAGAGCAAGAGCTGATCAGCATACCCGGGCCACGGTCTGATTAATCTTTGTTCCAATTTTGTAGAAGTCAATAACGGTACTATGAGTGTGTGGAACTCAAATCTTGAAGTTGCAATATGTTCAAGCAAAAGAAGAATATAAATTCCGTTAGACCTCTGTGTCTCGGAGGCAAACGGATAGCGTACCTACATGAAAACTGGCGCCAGCCGAAATGGCATTGAAATGAAGTACGAAATACACTGAAACGAAGTGTATTACGCTAGAAATATTATTTAAACTTGAACACTTAAGTTCAGCGAGTGTCGACACTGCGATTCAGTGTTAGTGCATTATACACTAAGATTAAGTGCGTTTCTGTACAGAGTGACATGTTTTTGGAAGAGTGACTCCATGCGCGGGAAATAGACCAAATGCTGTTCAGAAGCGGTGACAGTCGTGCATATTGGGTAACGTCAACCTCCGTACCGTCATGGCTCCCTCGAGTGATTACGACACCAACTGGAAGTTCCCCGTCGCCACATCGGTCGACTCGGAAGCAGGTAGCGTATCAATTAAAATAGTGTATAGTTCTCCTGGGGGACTAGATACAGGTGAAAAGGGTAAGTATCTGCTTGTGGTTGTTTTTTGTCCCTTTTTTTCCCCTTTTTCTTTTTCTTTCTCTTTCTTGTCTCTTATTCATAGATGTACCCCCGTTTGTGCCGCGCTCATCCTTTTCATTTTCTATCTCCGGGGAATGGCGAGTGTACTTGACACCGCATTGCCTCACGACCGGTGTCAAACCTCTCAAGCGTTATACCCATCCATGGTGCTCCCATCCTCCGTTGATGCAAGCTTGACCACGATGGCACCTCATGGCCCGTATCGGTGTCCCTGGTTTGTGGGTTTCATGTTCTCTTATTTTGTGTTTTTTTTTTCATTCACCTCCTTGTACTAGCCCTCGTCGCCTGTTCGACCCTACTATTTTCATCATTGTCACCACTATTTCACGCCTCGATCGAGTCATCGACTCACCTCATTTCTCTCTTCTGCGCCTGGCTCCGTTTCATTGTTGAATATCACGCTGACTATACCTCTCTTTTTCTCCTCGTTAGATACTGACAACGGCGACAACACCAGCGCCAACAAAAACAACAACAGCAGCAGCAGCAACAGCAACAACACAGACCCTACCCACAACTCCCAGCACCCATCTAGTGAATTCCCCGTTCCGGACTTCTCGCAACTTGGTACCTCTTCACCCGCCCCGCGACGGAACAACGATTTCCTATACCAAAATGACTTTACTACCAACAGTGGTGGTGGGGACGATTATCTCATGCTGGATGGACCGCAACGACAACAGCAGCGGTTATTGTGGGAGGACCTTTTACTTAATTACGGGGATGGAGAGAAATCGCGGAATGATGAGGGCGGGTTAAAGTTGGTACTTGATATGCAGGCACAAGGACAAGGACAAGAACAGGGCGGGATTGTTGACTCGAATGACGTTTCGAGACTGCCGTTTCAGAATGGGCATACGCATCCGTTTGGGAGCAGCGAGGGCGGCAACAACAACGACCATCATTATGGGCCCCGATCGCCTTCGTCGTCCCAATTGCCCTCGTCGCTCTGGAAGAGCCTGAATATTGGCAGTGAAGCGCTGAGCGAGAGGAGTAGTGATTCCTGGCGAAGGCCCAGGATAGAGAATTTGAGGTTCAATATGCCGATACCAGAGTTATTCCCTTTCGCTTCGAGAATGAATGGCGCCACGCCGTCCGACCTGTACATCCCCTCGCCTCATCCCTCCCAGTCATCTCTCCCCCTACCCCCTAGCCCCCCAGGAAGCCTCAGCCGTAGTCAGCCCTCCCACTACCAGCAAAGCGGCCGCCAGTCCTCTTTGCGCACGCACCGGAACCGCCCACATACAAGTCCAAGTCCGTATCCGAGTTTGCATGCAAGGAGTAAACTCCGTGGGGCGGGGGGACTACCGAGTATCAGGGAGATCACGGTGGCGAATGCGAGCGGGAGTGCTGGTGGGAGATTTCCCGCCATCGACGCTACAATTCGCCCATCTCAACGCTTCCCCGATCTCGCCTCACCGCATCCCCCGGAACCATTTTGGAGAGCATCACCTCTTTGCCTTGACGGTCAGATAACCCAACGTAGCAAATACACCGAAGCAAGCGGGGGCTTTGCGGATATATGGACTGGGAAATTAGATGGCAAACAAATTGCCATTAAAACAATGAGAAGATTTAGTAGCATGGGATTGCCAATTGTGAGAGAGAAATTATTAAAGGTCAAAGTCTCTATTTTTTTAGACCTTACTTGAACTTATTTTCTGTCACACATGCTAGCGAGCATGGCGAGAATACCTCGTTTGGTCATCCGTAACCCATCCTAATATACTCCAATGCCTTGGTTATTCGTACGATTTCAGTCCTGACTCTCAGTATGAGCTACCAGCTTTAATATCCCCGTGGATGTCAAATGGTACTGTAATGTCCTATATCGAATGTCGGCCAGATGTAGATCGACTCCCTTTGGTTTGTGTTAACGGAAGTGCGCATAACCGAACGCTTCATTTTGACGCAGTTACCTTCGTAGATTTTTGGCATCGCTGATGGACTTGCATTTTTACATGACCGCAGTCCTTCGACCATCCACGGGGATGTCCGTGGAGTATGTATTACTAATGTAGAATCTGTCTTTTGTTCTGACTTTCCGATTACTTTGATTTTCTCTCAGGGAAATATTCTGGTTTCTAATCAAGGAGTTCCCTGCTTAACTGACTTCGGGCTCTCTAGGATCCTAGGAGATACAACAGGACTTACTACATCATCACATGTGGCTGGATCTTTGCGCTGGATGTCCCGAGAGCTGCTTCTGAATGAAAGAGTCCACAAGGGAAGCGATGTCTGGGCATTCGGAATGACAGTAATTGTATGAACATCAATACTCAAGCTTGCCTCTAGACAGACTTAAAGATTTCACAGGAAATACTTACTGGGAAGCTGCCGTATTCAGAAATCTCACTCGATCCTGCAGTAATGCACCTTATCATGAATGGACAGATACCAAGCCGTCCCGACGCATCGACTGCATCTAGTTTGACAGAGGAGCTATGGTCGATCTGCACACGATGCTGGGACCCGGACCCTAAGAAGCGACCTGCAATGGGGGATATTAGAACGTTACACCAGCAATATATCGTATAAATACCCGCATACACCCGGTCATTGGACCGGTAGAATGAAATGTAGTTGACAGAGAAAAGTGGAATACATAAGACCCGGTGTAGTCATCTTTACAATAAGAACCTTTATTCAAGGGAAACAACGTAGGTTGTCGACCAGTGAAAGCCTCTCCCTGAGTAATAAATCAGATCAACATGCCATTCAGACGTGTTAATAGCATCCTCCCATCCTACATGTTGCGTACTGAGTGCAATTTTCGAAAGGTGAACAATCTGACGAACCCATTTGTTCAGTGACTACAGCGGTCCATGTGTCATATTTAAGGTTTGGGACCTCCATAAATGACCTTTCGGGGAACGTTCAAAATTGTACAGTAAAAATCTCGATGGCGGGCTGATTTATCGTCAAATCCAATCTAATATCAGAGTTTTGACTCCATAGAGAAAGACCAGGGACAACGTGCGGGTGATCATAAATAAAGGTATTATCAAATCCTGTGCAACCTAAAACCCATGAGGACCGCACTTAGGTATAAATCTGAACGGTGAGACGAACCCACCTCCCACAGGGGCACAAGTGGAAACTGCCCAGTGGACGCGAATCCAGGGCCGGATCCTTCATCATTACCGCTATCAGAAGGGGCTGGCACCAACTGCGATTCACAGAGGGTAGGCCAACACCCACCACCTTCCGAGATTGAGCTACTGTGTTAAGAACTGAAAACTGACTAATGTCGGTGGCCGACAGGGACCGATCGGAAGGACTTGGCTTCAGCTTATGTGCTGCGCCCTCGCAAATATCCGTAGGATGTCCTTAAATTTCGGGCGGGTGAAGACTAATCCTAGTGAGTACCTTTCGGCATGATACCGATCGGAATCGAAGGACAAGTCGAGTGTCGGCCAAGGGGTCGGGGCCGGGAGTGGGTGAGCGCACGCGAAGGCGGATGGGGGGATTCTTAGTATGAGACTGATACAGGCGTATGAAGGTATTCTGAGTCGATATTCTGATTGCCTAGTGACTACAACTACAGCGGGTTCATATACAAGTAACAGGCATCTGGAAAATACTAATGGGGAGAAGGGCGGAACACGGTATTAACAATAAGCTTGACTAGGAACGGGAAGTTTATGATTAGTTCGGAGGCCGATGATAACCGAGAGCGGGATTACGATAAAAGGAAATAGTTCAAGGACTACAAATATAGCTAGACATATGCGAAACATAAGATTGGACGGATCAACATAATAAAGGGGACATATCAAAGTTTGACCAGACAATACAAGTTATTTTGACGTGGGCGTAAATGGAGTTTGATCTTCACGAAACATTCGTCAGCTTCGGGGTTGATGGTTTCCGAGAGGATGACTTGAAACGTTGACAAGTGGCGATAACCTCGGGACTGATAGGGTTGCGACACGGTCGTAACATACTGGATGCACAAATAGCCCGGCTATTGGCGCACAAACATAGTCTAACAAATGAGGCTAGCCCTGGTGACCTGGACGGACGAAGTGCAACTGAAGCAGCCCCGGCTGTGACAAGGTTGTTCCTCGATCCAGAGGCACTACAATGGGCCAGGAACATACCTTCACCCACTAGCGAGTCCCGAAGCAACAGGAAGGCCCCAATTCCTGAGATTATACCCGGGTTTAAGGCCAACCCTTTAGAGATTCGTAAGTCCACCCTTTCCTTATCTCACAGATGGACGGCCGGTCCGCATGATTTCACATGTGGACCGTCCAGACAGTCCAACGGCATTGCGGAAGGCATGTTGCAGTTCACGGACAGTGCGATGGCATTGTGGAATGCATGCCATACGCTACAGCAGTTTGATGGCATTGTGGAATGCATGCCGTGCATTGTGACAGCTTCGATTCTGTGGTGTCTATACAATCATCATGCTCATACTCCCCCTCCCTTTTTATTTTTTCAGCAATCCCACGCAAGGTGGAGGAAGCCTTTAAGAACCTTCACTACGTTCCTTACATCTCCCTCACCTCCGAGGCGCGGCAAAGAGCAGAGAAAGGAGCAGAGGAGTTTATCATTTCACCATCTGGCAGCATCATTGCCAGAGGGCTGGACCGTGAGAATGAGAAGGGCATCAGTATAATCGACTGGTTAGCAGCAGCAATGGCGGCAGTTGACCGCACTCGAGTCCATGGTGGTGTCCAAAGAGCCAATGCGTTAGCGGCCCACCATGCGATTGTGATGTCGATTGCGAAGTCACATAGTTGGGATGTTGCCATGGACTATGACGTTCAACAATGGGAGGTGGCTGCCCGCAACTTGTCTCATGACTTAGGCTGTTTAGATCCCGAGGCACTGACGATCATATCGACTCGAACAGCACTTCGGTCAGCAAAGGTGTCCCAGACCTCAATGGCACCACCCAAGTGCTCATGGCCAGCAGAGTCCCCCTCCCCAGCCAGATCTCCATGAAAGAGACCGCGCATTGACAGGGACTCCTCACATTGTTTTCGATGTGGAGTCCAAGGCCACCTGCCCGCTGACTGCCAATCAAAGCGTACTATGGCAGGAAAGAATCCCGCCTCAATCGCACGAGGAGCCAAAAATAAACACGCCCTCACAGCCCCTGATGGCAAGCAGTTTTGTTTCGGCTGGGCACTTGAATCTCAGTGCAGGTGGGGCACCAACTGCACCAACACCCACATGTGTAGCATCTGCTTCGAGGATACCCATGGAGCAGGAGCCTGCAGGAAGCTCTGACCCGAGATGGGTCACAACACCGCTCGACCCTGTCGGCGCGGCACGTATATTGAGTAAATATGGTATATTGCAAGACTGGCAGAATATTATAGCAGGTTTGAATAATGGATTTGACATCGGACTGAAAGAGAACATATCACGTACAGCCATTTTTCGAAAATCACAGATCTTCCTTAGTGGACACAGAATTTATAACCAAGTATATAGCAAGCGAACAAAAGATTGGCCGCTACTCCAGGGGCTTTACGCCAGAGGAACTGGAGCAAGCCATAGGACCATTTCAGACATCTCCCCTGGGGCTGATCCCAAAACCGAATTCAAGCACGTACCGCATGATACAAGACCTATCATTTCCCCGAGACAACCCGATACATTCCTCCATAAACAGTCGCATAAATCCCGACGACTTCCCAACAGAATGGGGTACCTTTGCAGATGCAGCGGCATTGATATTATCTCTGCCAGAAGGTTCCATGGCCGCCACCTTCGACATTTCTGCAGCTTACCAGATGACACCCATACGACCAGATCAACAGAACGCATGCTGCGTCTTCTGGGATGGCCTAGTATACGTCGATCGGGCGGTCGCATTTGGCTTAGCCTCGAGTGCAGGTGTATTCGGAAGTATTGCAGATATGCTGATTGCCTTATACCGAAAGGCAGGCTTCGGGTGGTTGCTAAAGTGGGTCGACGATTTCCTGGCCATTCGTTTGCCAGGGCAGGTTTGGACAGAAGACGACTTCATTGCATTGACAGCACAATTTGGTGTACCCTGGAGCGAGAGCAAAACAGGACCTTTTTCATCAGTACAGAAATACATAGGCTTCATATGGGACTTGGATGCCAAAACCGTAGCAATGCCGAAGGAGAAACTCGAGGTGACACTGGAGCTAGTCAAGCGATGGGCCCAGGAGGAGCATCGATTCTCAGCAAACGAGGCGGAGAGGCTACATGGGAAGTTGGTCCACGTGGCGTCCATCTTCCCATGGATAAAACCTTTTCTACGCTCTATAACCGCATTCGCACGTGGTTTCACTTTGCGAAGAGCATCATTCCCCCCAAGCCCAGCATTGCAAGCAGATATGTCATGGGTTTACTTCATATTGTGGCACTTGCCAAACAAGCTCCCCATCGCATCAGTGGATCCGATCGACATAGGATGGTGGGGGGATGCTAGTACATCATTCAGATTGGGCATCATAGTTGGCACCCAGTGGGCAGTGTGTAAGTGGGCCCCTGGTTTCAAAGTGGGCCCACATCGCCAATGCGACATCGGATGGGCAGAAGCAGTCACTGTAGAGTTGGGGGTGAGGATGGCGTTACAGTCTGGGGCGATGCATCGACGCAACCAGTCCGATTCAGTTTTCTTGGTGCGTTCGGACAACAGTGGTGTTGTTGCAGTGGTGAACAAAGGCCAGTCACGCAACAAGGAGACAAACATGATTCTAAAAGAAATTTACAAACTGTTAGCCACGAATTGAATACAACTAAGAGCCGAATTCGTACCATCCAGAGAGAACATCGCAGATGCCCTTTCCCGAGGCCATATCACCGACTTCCTCAAAGGCTTCCCCGGAATACAATCACGGGCCACATTAGACATCCCCAACCATTTGTTACACTGGATCCAATCACCGTAGCACCTGCAAGGGTGTCAGCACCCTTTGCCTCATCATTGCAGACATTACCAGCTGGACAATTGCACCTCATTTCGTCAGTACTGAGGCCTCCATGCAGAGCTAAAGAGAGACTCTTCAGGTGGAAAGGAATCAACACACCGCCTCTATCCACTGTACAGCACCCAGTACTGCAGTTACTAGCGTCCATAGCCTCTGAAGCATCACTGCGGGATGCAAATAGCTACGGATCAGGTCTCCGCAAGTTCCATGTATTTTGCGATATCTTCTCTGTAGCTGAATCGGAAAGATTGCCAGCATCCTTCTCAATTTTACATTCTTTCACACTTTGGGCGGCAGCGGACTCATCATTGCTCAGTCAGGAGCTAACTGCTGGGACAGCATTTGAGACTGTGTCAGTTGGAGTTACTCAGAAATACCTAGCGGTGGTTAGAGCATGGCACATAGCTCAAGGTTGGCCCCCACCCCTGTCAGATGACGAATGAATGAGAATTGAATGGTCACTAAGGGGGCTAGAGAACTTACAAGGCAATACACGAAAACGGCCCCCACGTCCACCGATAAAATTGAAGATGCTACTCACGTTGAAGGCGTCATTGGATTTGAACAACTCCTTCGATGCCTGTGTATGGGCCATATCTACGTGCACCTTTTGGGGTTTAATGCGTTTCGGGGAGGTCACAGTATCATCCAGAACACAGTTTGATGGCAAAAAGCATTTGAAGTGGAAGGACGTCCTAATTAGCCATGACAATGACGGCAGGAGGTATGCACGTTTGGACTTACCTGCAGCTAAAACGGCCAAATCTGGTGTAACCCAAGCGGTATACCTAACAGATCAGCAAGGGACATGCCCAATAGACGCACTAATCAATTTATTGAAAGTCGTACCGGCTGGACTGGAAGAACCACTGTTTTGTTGGCTAGACGACAGAGGTGCAGTAAGACCAATAGTCAAAAAAGCTGCACTCGAACGAATAAATCTCATTCTTAATGCATGGGGATGGGGAACAACCTTCGGACATTCATTTCATATTGGCGGCGCATCACGACACATAGACGAAGCTGGATGAGGATTGAACTTATAAACCCGCTCCGACGTGGGAATGTTACATCAGGCGACATTAGGCGACAGCACCCACATGCTTTGTAATACATATTCACGTTGTTCGTGTTGCGTTTGTTTCATCACAGCGTCAAATAAAGTTCGTTTTCATCCAATATTCACATCATTATGACAGCAGAAGCAGTGAAACTAGCTATCAAGTGACTCCTACTGAAAAATTATACACTGCAAGCCCTCATTGTTTCCAGTTGCTAGGTGACACTTGGAAGTTGAAACTACAATCTTGAAAGACCAATTGACGTCTTAAAAAACATTATGTTCCCAGTTTGTTTCCATGTCTGCTAAAATTGACAAACTACATTATCTGATATGAACATATTCAGAAAAACACATTGCATGGTGAAGTAAATATACATTTATGAGTGTGACCATGCCGGTTTCATACCATTCTCAGGCTAACAATGATGCAAGTCCTGGCAAACGATGCCAATGCAATACAAGTATTAAATGTGATTGCAATGCAAAGGTACATATATATCACAACTTGTGGATGTGACAGGGTGCAGGTTGAATATCATTGGATGCATAATGGTCATGGTCCGTATTTTTAGTGCATTGATAATGTTTTCTTATAATTGAAGCTTTGAATGATATGAAAGCTTTGAGGCTCTAGCTTATCTGAGAAAGGATATTTTATTAGACAAGCTTGGCTAAACAACAACTACAGTGACTCACAAAACCTTTCCAATGTTTGGAGTTTGCATATTGGCAGACTGCTACCAGGGGAGAGAAAATAGCAAAAAATTTCAAGAATTCACACTGGATAGCTAAACATGTATAGAATCATGGTCTAGAGTATTATTACATAATATGCATTTTTGGGTATGCTACAAATAGTTTAGTCAGGCCTGCTCATTGGAAAGGTTTTGTGGCTGATGATTTTGATACAATATATACTATATAAACTGGCCAAATCACATGTCTTTGTTGATTCTATTCAATATGGTCACATGACTTGTTGATCTATAGTCAATTTTGATATTACTGTCTCTTCACATTGCCAGCAATCCATTATGCACTCCCTCTCTCCTGCTCAACAACAATATATTATCTCTCCACTTGAAGCTGGCCATTCCACTCCATCCATTGCCTCAATCACTGGTTTTGGCATTGGTACTATCTCCAGACTTCACTTTAAGCACCTTCCTACCCTTCCCAAATCAACTGGAGGTCATCCCAAGAAGCTCTCTGCTACCAACATCCATCATGCAGTCCATCTAATCACATCTGGAAAGGCTGAAACTGCAGTGGACATAGCCCAGAAACTTCAGACCATCACCAACAACCCTATTTCAGCTGAGACAGTTCGGAGGAGCTTGAAGAAAGCAGGGATGAAAGCAGTTGTGAAGAAGAAGAAGCCACTTTTGTCCAAGAGACATATGAAGGAGAGGCTTGACTTTGCTTTGGCCCACCAGCACTGGACTTTAGATGACTGGAGGAGGTGTGTGGTCTGATGAGACTAAAATAAATCACCTTGGCTCAGATGGGAGGAAATGGGCATAGAAAAGACTGGGGAAGGCCTGAATGAGAGGCTTGTTCAAGGGACAGTGAAGTTTGGTGGAGGATCAGTCATGGTTTGGGGGTGCTTCATGTGGGAGGGTATGGGATATGCCACCAGGATTGAGGGTAGAATGGATGGGGAACTTTACAGGAGCATCTTGGATGAGGACCTCCAAAACAGCATCAGGTATTACCAGTTGGACCCTGCTAAAATCATCTTTCAGCAGGATAATGATCCAAAACATACCTGCAAAAAGGCAAAGGAATGGTTTGAAAATAATGGAATGACTGTCCTACCATGGCCTGCCCAATCCCCAGACCTCAATCCAATTGAGCATCTATGGGATTACTTGAAGAGAAAGCTGGGACAGTATGCCACTGCACCAAGTGGGATCCTGGAGTTGTGGGAGAGGATAGAGAAGGAGTGGAAAGATATACCAGCTTCTGAGTGTCAGAAGTTAATTGAAAGCATGCCAAGGAGGGTTGAGGCAATCATAAAGGCCAAGGGAGGGTATACCAAGTATTAAAATATAGCATATATTGCATCATAATCATCAGCCACAAAACCTTTCCAATGAGCAGGCCTGACTAAAGTATTTTTAGCATGCCCAAAAATACATATTATGTAATAATATTCTAGGCCACGATTCTATACATGTTTAGCTATCTAGTGTGAATTTTTGATATTTTTTACTATTTTTTCTCCCCCGGTAGCAGTTTGCCAATATGCAAACTCCAAACATTGGAAAGGTTTTGTGAGTCACATGTAGAATATACAATTTTTTATTAATATAATAAAGCTTGATAATTAACTTGATAACTTTTTGACAATGAAAACGAACTTTATTTGACGCTGTGACAAAACAAATGTGACAAACGATGCAAATATGTATTACAAAGCATGTGGGTGCTGTCGTCTAATGTCACCTAATGTAACATTCCCACATCGGAGTGGGTTTATAAGGTCACCCAACATGTAAAGAACACATAGTGTGATTAAGGATATTTTGACCTTCAATCCCTTGAAATGCGCCCAAATTCCTAAAAACAAAACCACTACACCTGGTCATGGGGCTAGAACCCAGATATGTGTTAGAATAAGCATATTGAGAAAAGTGCATTAAGCAATATGCGAAAGATAAAAGTAAATCTATATCATTTGACCTAGTGAGCTCATAGGCAAATGGATAGTGACATACATGAAATCTAAGCTATTCATATATATTCTAAGAACAATAGTAATGTGGTAACAAAAAGGCAGAAACTTCTAGCATCATCATCATCATCATATAAATTGGTGGGTGGTGGGCACTTGTTATGTATTTTTAGGTTTTTCCGATTTTTAACCAATCTCCCCTTAAACAAATTGATAAAAACAAGTTCAAATGTACTTATATTGCGACGAAATTATTGTACAATACTCTTCTGAATTTAACCTGATTTTTTACAATTTATTTCATATTTTTATGATTTATTTTGGGAGAACTATCAAAATTCTACTGTTTATTCTTTTTTAACTAAAAATCTTCGAAGTCGGCCTTCTGGCACTTATTGCACAATATTCGTCACAATGGTGACACTCGTCACAATGGTGACACTCGTCACAACAGTGACATTCGTCACAATGGTGACATTCATCACAACAAGTGACATTCATCATAACAAGTGACATTCATCACAACAAGTGACTGTCATCACAACAAGTGACTGTCATCACAACAAGTGACTGTCGTCACAACAAGTGACTGTCGTCACAACAAGTGACTGTCGTCACAACAGTGACTGTCGTCACAACAGTGACTGTCGTCACAACAGTGACTGTCGTCACAACAGTGACTGTCGTCACAACAGTGACTGTCGTCACAACAGTGACTGTCGTCACAACAGTGACTGTCGTCACAACAGTGACTGTCGTCACAACAGTGACTGTCGTCACAACAGTGACTGTCGTCACAACAGTGACTGTCGTCACAACAGTGACGGTGACTGTCGTCACAACAGTGATGGTGACTGTCGTCACAACAAGTGACTGTCATCACAAAATGCGACGACTTGTCACAAACGCGACACGCGCGGGAAAATTATGTAATCACCGTGCGCACGAAATCAGCAACTAGTAGAAACTCCTGGAATATTCCAGCAGATTCCAGGTAAAATAGCTAAAAATAGGTAAAACAAGTAGCTAGAACATTCTCCCATGTCTCAGATTTTACTGTATATAAGGAGCTCTGCTCCACCACTGAAATATAACTTAATTTTAACCCATTTACTATACCACATCAGTGTGCCACTGCATCAGCTAACTTATTCCACCCCTAGTTGGGCTGTTGGATAAATATATATAAACACTTAGTCACCTCTAGTTGAGCTGCTGACCTAAGCTATCTCAGGATCCATTGTCACCTCTAGTTGAGCTTCTGACATAATAATCCTACCCCCTTGTCACCTCTAGTTGAGCTTCTGACAAACAACTTGTTCCCTTTTTGCCACCTCTTAGTTGAGTAGCTGGCTATCCTTTATTACTAATCCACCTCTAGTTGAGTAGTTGGTTATCAATTTAAGTAATAAATATATTAGGTTATATTGAGATTAGAAATACATATATTCTAATTTCTACCCGGTTTTTGGCATAAACAAATACTGAGAATATTCTTGCAGAATCCTTAAGACTACATTAAGATCCTGATAAGTTAGTATCACAGTAGACCCTGCAGGTTAGTGTAAATAAAGCATATATTAGCCAAATAGTGTTTTATTCTATATCTAATCTTTTGACCTGTTTATAAATATTTTTACTGTTTGATAAATAGTATAAAATATATATAAACTAGCTAGAATCGAAGTCGAATCTAGTTTCGGAATCAGTGAATTGTTATTCATATTTTAGTAGTGTTTTTACAAAAAAAGAACAAACTTGCACAAGCAGCTCTCAAAACCTTCTTTGCGAAGTAGGGTGCATATATTCAAGTAAACTCTTGACTTCAGGGTGTTAGGATACACACACAGGCCGGGTTTCCAGAGAAACCCGCGGGATATCCGGTAGGACTTGGCTTCAGCTTATAGGCTGCACTCTCGCTAGATCGTGTTGTCCAATTTCAAACAGACAGACGGGGATCCCGGGGAGTTCGGGCGGGGTTCGTGGGTCGTAGGTTGTAAGTCGGGTCGTGGGTCGTAAGTCGGAGGTCGTGGGTCGTGAGTCGAGTTGGTTGAGAGAGATAGATGCGCCGGAGCCCGTGGGCTCCGACTAGTGCGAGCGATGTGAATCGAGTAAGGTTTTAGAGCGGAAAATATTATTAGATTACTGGGGGGAATCTAAGCTAATTTTCTGACTGGATTGTATGTACAACATCTGCCAGTTTATATAGACCATGGAGTGAATGACATACCAAATCCAGTAATGGCGAAACGAAACTAACAAAACATGAAACGGGAATAGTAAACACCAAATTGGTGTTAGGAATGGAACGGAACGGAGCGGAGTCCGAATCGTGACAAAGCATAACCCATAACGGGAAACAGAGCGGGAGCGGAGTCCTAAATCGTGACAGGTCATTTGACTAAAACGGGAATGGGGCTCGATTAGAGCGGTAACGGGATTCTAAGCGGGGACCGGTGACTGATGCGTGGGACGAAGACGGACATAGACAGAGATGGAGTCTGGGGGAAGTCCGGTGACTGATATGTGTCGTAATGAGGTCGAACGTAACGAGTCTTGACATAACGGAGTCCGGGCAGGAAATCCTATAAACAGACGATTGGTGCTTGTAGCACGTGGGGGCGTACGGGTTAGTGCCCGGAGTCCGGCAGGATTGTCCGGTCATAACACAGGGGTTCTAAGTCTATTTAGGCTGCCACTGATTAATATCAAATACTTAAATTATTTTACCTTGCAGTGAATTGAGTATTTGCACATTTTGATAGAGCATTGGACTCCTTTTTCGGAAAATAGTATTAAAATAAGGCTAATACATAACAGCACTTTTAGGTGCCCCTGTGAGGGTGCGTTAGCGCCCGAATTCCCGTACAAGGCAGGTAAAAGGTACCATCAAAAGGTACCATTATTAGTGCCATATCGCGATATTTGTCAGTGTGGGAGCATTTTCAAGTGCACGGGAGTATTTTTGATGCCATGGGACCTTTTCTCCAAGTGTGGGTCACTTGCGGGAGCTTTGTGATGCCGCAGGAGCTTTGTGATGCCACAGGAGCTTTGTGACGCCACAGGAGCTTTGTGACACCACAGGAGCTTTGTGACACCACAGGAGCTTTGTGACGCCACAGGAGCTTTGTGACGCCACAGGAGCTCTGTGACGCCACAGGAGCTTTGTGACGCCACAGGAGCTTTGTGACACCACAGGAGCTTTGTGACGCCACAGGAGCTTTGTGACGCCACAGGAGCTCTGTGACGCCACAGGAGCTTTGTGACGCCACAGGAGCTTTGTGACGCCACAGGAGCTTTGTGACGCCACAGGAGCTTTGTGACGCCACAGGAGCTTTGTGATGCCACAGGAGCTTTGTGACGCCACAGGAGCTTTGTGACGCCACAGGAGCTTTGTGATGCCACAGGAGCTTTGTGACGCCACAGGAGCTTTGTGATGCCACAGGAGCTTTGTGACGCCACAGGAGCTTTGTGACGCCACAGGAGCTTTGTGACGCCACAGGAGCTTTGTGACGCCACAGGAGCTTTGTGACGCCACAGGAGCTTTGTGACGACTGACGCCACAGGAGCTTTGTAATGTCACGGTCTGGAAGCCCGCTGTCAAGCCTCAAGGCTGCCACTCTTATTTCCCTTCCCCCTTCTCACCCAGCCCTCTCCTCCTCAGGTTGGCATCTGCAATTATTTCTCAATATATTAGACCTTTATCAAGGTGTGTTGAGGACCGTATTTAATCCTATTTGATTTCACTTTTTTTAATAAATTCAATATTTATTTTCATGTTATTATGCAGACAGAATTTGCCCCCCTTCTGACCCTCTACTTTCCATATTAGAGGTGGACTGTTACAACTGTGTCGTGACCCCTCACAAGCTGATGGCCCCGATGGTATAACATCATAGTATTTGTCTGTCTTCAATCAGCTCGACATCTCGGACGCCGTTGGTGTCCCGACACTGATGTATACCCTCCCAGCTATTCAAACCTGACTACGCCTTTTCTGTCTGGTTATGCTTTGATACATACGTCCCTTTCCATTATGATGATCCGTTTTACACTATGTCTCACCTATGTCTATATATATATATGTAACCCTCGAACTATTTCCTTTTACCATAGTCCTGCTCTCAGTTATCATCAGCCTCCGAACTAATCATAAACTTCCCATTCCTAGTCAAGCTTATTGTTAATGCCGTCTTCTGCCTTTCTCCCCATTAGTATTTTCTAGACGCCTGTTACTCGTATATGAACCCGCTGTAGTTGTAGTTACTAGGCAATCAGAATATCGACTCAGAACATCCCTCTAGCTCTGTTATAAGTATCTCGCCATCCGCATCCTTGGTCTCCAATCTTCACCCGCCCAAAATCTAAGGACATTCAATGTGAACTTGTGAGGGTGCAGCACATAAGCTGAAGCCAAGTCCTTCCGTTCGGCCCCCATCAGTTACCCGACATTTAGCCCATCAGTCAGTTCTTAACATGGACCTTCTCTGAGGTATTTCTGGACTTTTGGGGCTACATCAAAGGTGTGGTGAGTCTCTACTTATTATTAATTAATTTTCCCTTTTTTTAATGATTAAATATTTTATTTTCAGTCACATTGCTCTTTCCCAGCAGTGTTAAGATACACACACAGGCCGGGTTCCCAGAGAAACCCGCGGGATATCCGGTAGGACTTGGCTTCAGCTTATAGGCTGCGCCCTCACTAGATCGTGTTGTCCAATTTCAAACGGACGGACGGGGATCCTGGGGAGTCCGGGCAGGGTTCGTGGGTCGTAGGTCGTAAGTCAGAGGTCGTGGCTCGTAGGTCGGGGGTCGTGGGTCATGAGTCGAGTTGGTTGAGAGAGGTAGATGCGCCGGAGCCCGTGGGCTCCGACTAGTGTGAGTGATGTGAATCGAGTAAGGTTTTAGAGCAGAAAATATTATTAGATTACTGGGGAATCTAAGCTAATTTTCTGACTGGATTGTATGTACAACATCTGCCAGTTTATATAGACCGTGGAATGCATGACATACCAAATCCAGTAATAACAAAATGAAACTAACAAAACATAAAATGGGAATAGTAAACACCAAATTGGTGTTAGGAACGGAACGGAACAGAGTGGAGTCCGAATTGTGACAAAGCATAACCCATAATGGGAAATGGAGCGGGAGTGGAGTCCTAAATCGTGACAGGTCATTTGACTAAAACGGGAACGGGGCTCGATTAGAGTGGTGACGGGATTCTAAGCGGGGACTGGTGACTGATGCGTGGGACGAAGATGGACATAGACAGAGACGGAGTCCGGGGGAAGTCTGGTGACTGATATGTGTCGTAATGAGGTCGAACGTAACAAGTCTTGATGTAACGGAGTCCGGGCGGGAAATCCTATAAACAGACGATTGGTGCTTGTAGCGCGTGGGGGCGTATGGGTTAGTGCCCGGAGTCTGGCAGGATTGTCCGGTCGTAACAAGCAGTTTCTCTCATTTATGATCTTTATATACACAGTCTGAAGCCTTCTCTATAATTCCAGGTGTGTCTTGGACTTTCCCATATTGTTTTAAATTATTTATACTTTATTTTTCATATTTCCAGGCAATTTTAGATCTATTTGTCTGAATTCTTTATATTGGTACCTTTTCTTATGCTGTTTTAAATTATTTATGCTTTATTGTTTGCATTTTGGACTACTTTAGACCCATTTGTCTGAATTACTTTTCTCTGACACTCTCCATTGCTTTTGGAAGTCCTCCCTGTTAGTATAAGTGGAGCATTTAAGGTGTGTCCTGTCCCTGTATTTAATTTCATCTTTTTTTGCTTAAGAATAATTCACATAGTCAACATTAACCCCCATTGTGTAGCTTTTTGGCTTTATTGCTATTTCTACCCTCCCTGGGAGATATAAATCACCTCCAGGCATTTATACTCTGCCTCATACTGTCAAAAGTTTGACTAATTTTAGCTTAATTTATTTCAACTCTCTTACTCACTTCTCTTCCCCTCTCTTTCACAGGGTTTCTGTGTCTGCCTTGCCTTGAATTATTATGGATCAAATACCTGAGCATGATCAGCAAGTGGAATGAAGACAGCATAGGGCACAATTACAAATGACATCTCCATCTGACCGCCATCGGCATTTAGCTATGAATTCTAATATACCACCCCCTCCTAACCCATTTCCAGTTGTTGGTGCAGATCAATCTGATGACCCTTTTTTGGTCACTTAAAAACCACCAGAATTGCCTGCAACAAGTGGCTCTGTTACAGGTGACTCCACTGTAGATAGCTCTGTTGCAGGTAGCTCTGTGGCAGGTGGCTCTACTATAGTTGGCTCTGATGCAGTGGCTCTCTTACATAGGCAGTATGCAGATTTGCCACCATTACAACCTCTCAGGCAGGGTCGTGTAAGGAAAAATGCACCTATTCAACTGGAGCAACCAGTTTTGCAGTTGGTACCACATAGACAGCAGAGTTATCAACAGGCAAATGTATCTGTTCAGCCACAGGCACCAATTGCCCAATTAGCACCAGCCCAGCATGGTCGTCCATCTGCACCACTGCAACATCATCCTCCTATTAATGCAGTTCCACAACTCCAGGCACCAGCCCAGTGTGGTCGTCCATCTGCAACACTGCACCATTCTCATCCACCTATTAATGGAGTTCCACAATTCCAGGCACAAGTACCTATATTGCATTTAGCACCTCCATACTATCATCATCAACACCCACAGTTTGCCTTGCCTCCTGCCATGCCCCCCCAACCTCCTGCCATGGCCCTCCCACCTCCTGCCATGGCCCCCCCACCTCCTGCCATGGCCCCCCCACCTCCTGCCATAGCCCCCCACCTCCTGTTCCACAATTCCAGGCACAGGGACCTATATTGCAGTTAGCACCTCCACACCATCATCATCATCAACCACAGTTTGCCTTGCCTCCTGCCATGCCTCCCCTACTGTTATGACCGGACAATCCCACCGGACTCCAGGCACTAACCTGTACGCCCCCACGCCCCACACGCACCAAATGTCTGTTTATAGGATTTCCTGCCCAGACTCCATACAACAAGACTTGTTATGTTTTGACCTCATTACGACACACATCAGTCACCGGACTTCCCCCAGACTCCATCTCTGTCTACGTATGTCCATCTTCATCCCACGCATCAGTCACCAGACCCCACTCAGAATCCCATCACCACTCTAATCAAGCCCCGTTCCCATTTTAGTCAAATGACCTGTCACGATTTGAACTCCGCTCCTGCTCCATTTCCTGTTATGGGTTATGCTTTGTCATGATTCGGACTCCGCTCCGTTCCTAACACCAAACTTGGTGTTTATTATTCCTGTTTTATGTTTTGTTAGTTTCGTTTCATCATTACTGGATTTGGTATGTCATTCACTCCATGGTCTATATAAACTGGCAGATGTTGTACATACAATCCAGTCAGAAAATTAACTTAGATTTTCCCCAGTAATCTAATAACATTTTCCACTCTAAAACCCTACTTGATTCACACTGCTCACACTAGTCAGAGCCCACGGGCTCCGGCACATCTATCTCTCTCAACTCTCACGACCCACGACCTCTGACCTATGACCTACGACCCACGACCTCCGACCTATGACCCACGAACCCTGCCCGGACTCCCCGGGATTCCCGTCTGCCTGTTTGAAATTGGACAACACGATCTAGCAAGGGCACAGCCTATAAGCTGAAGCCAAGTCCTACCGGATATCCCGCGGGTTTCTCCGGAGACCCGCCCTGTGTGTGTATCCTAACACCTACCTTCTGTCATGGCCCCCCCACCTGGAGTTCCACAATTCCAGGCACAGGTACCTATATTGCAGTTAGCACCTCCACATCATCATCAACAACCACAGTTTGCCTTGCCTCCTGCCGTGCCCCCCCTACCTCCTGACATACCTCCACCTCCTGCCATTCCACAGCCCACAGCTATGCCTCCACCTCCTCTTCCCATTCCACAATTACCCATTGGACGGCAACCAGTTGTGGAAGAGAGGTTCCCAAGACATGACTTGGGACCTATGAACATACAGTGTCCAGACTGTGGAGCTTTGCACTGGATGGATGACTGTGTGGCAAATAGCTCTAAGACATATCCAAAATTTGGCAAGCATTGCAAGCGAGGAAAGGTGGCTCTCCCAATACTTGAACCAGTCCCTCACACTTTAAGGTCTCTCTTGGAGGATAATACAGACAATAGCAGATAATTTCTCAAGAATATTTGTGCCTATAATAATGCATTTGCATTTACATCACTGGGTGTCAATTTGGATGAGTCTGTCTTGCAAGGTGGTGGTGGTCCATATGTCTTTAAAATCCATGGTGAATTGTATCACCAGCATGGTGCCTTGATTCCTTATGGAGAAGGTGTATTACATAGTTATGTGCAGCTTTACATCCATGATCCTGCATTGGTACAGGAGGATGGACTCAGACAGGCATTGCAGCAGAGACAGAATCACAGGGCCAATCGAAGCCTAAACAACCAAACTTTCTCTGATTTCCAGGATATGATGGAGCAATATAATCCCTTTATACAACTCTATCGCCAGGCACATGAGCAATTGAGGACACAGGCAGAGACTCCAAGGTTACATGTTAGGCTGAGCTACAAGGCTTTTAATGATCCCAGATGGTACAATCTTCCAACTGGTGATGAACTTGCAGTCATTCTCCCTGGAGAGGGTGATACAGGTTGTGGTGATCCAAGGGATATTATAGTTCAGAGGAGAGGGGGCCAGTTCCATCATGTGTATGATGCACAAGCCATTTATACACTCCTTCATTATGTCATGCTCTTCCCCAGGGGTGAACCTGGTTGGTCATGGGACATTCCCTATGCAAATCAAAATTGGCAGCCCCAGCCTGGACAGCAGGATGAAGAAGGTGAAGATGAAGATAAAAGTTGCAAAGTGACCTAATGTGAATATTATGCCTATTGTGCATCGAGGTACTGTTGAATCTCATCTGGTGTCTTTCCAAATTCCATAGTTGTACGATCATGGCCCTTGTAACAGTATTTATGCATGTACTTCATTGACCTATTGGTAAAGGTCAACTCAACATTGATGTGGCATTCAAAGGTGAGAATCAAAATGGGGGAGTAAGGGACAACATGTCTGTTGTCATATATAAACTTGGGAGTTTCATAAACCCTTCCATTGTTGGGGTGACGGCATGTTGGATAGCCTTCCTCATTGACAATAGTGGCTTCACACCACTCCTTTGGATAGTGTTTACTGCATTCCTTATCTACCATACAGGCAGCATTTGTATGAGGGACCATGGGTCATGAGTTGTCCTACTAAATTAAAGAGTCTGTGATGTGTTTCAGGATCTGGAAAACAGGCAGAAACCATGGAGTCAATATCTTCTGGTGTCCTTGGCTTATTCTGGTCATCAAACCATATGAGGCAGTGCATGTGTGGAAGACCACACTTTTGGAATTCAATGACATGGATGTGGGCTACTGTGAAGGGTATGCATATATCATGATCAGGCTGTTAAATATTAGACATATTATACTGCATTATTATCTAGTATTGTTTCCTTTCTTTACTTCCTTATACTTTTCGAGCGTACCTTTATTTCTTAGTTCGAAGCTTTGTGTATACCTGTGGGCGCACTCGGCGCCAGAAGAAAAGACACTTTTTACCCAGCAGACACCACCTCGTAATGACCCAGACATCGAATAGCGAGAGGTGTCAAGGGTAACATCTCAGTTACCTATAAAGGTAGTGTCTTCTCACATACTAATAGTCTTTGGACTCGAACCGTGAAGGTCGAGTCCCACTCTCAAGTCTTTGCACTTGTCGACACTGTAGTCGACTCACGCTGCTATCTCTCTACCCTAGATAATCAGTCTTTCGCTGATTATCTCTCTTACTTCTAGCTATGAGTTGTACCACAAAGGTCAACTCTTCTATTCTCTTGTTCTAGTCGTCATGAGCAACTGTACAGTTGCTCTTGTGACATGTAGTGCATCTCTCTACTAGTACTATCAGTCTAGTAACCTACTGTATTGTACTGAATGGTCAATACTTACTAATAGTAGTTGAATAAACACTATTCTTTGTATATCGAGCGGTCAGAATCTATCGACTCTTCACAGCTACTGTTCTACCAAAGATGTGGTCCTCTATGATCATCTTGAGCAACTTAGCCTTCTTGGCAGCAAAGACCCTGGAGACTAAATCAGGATGGGGGCAATCCATCACGAAACAGCATTTATGATTTTGGTCTCTATGAGATTGATAAGATCCTCCGCTATTCTGGAAAGTCCCTCTCACACTATCCAACCATGCCAAACTGTACTGATGATTGGGATGGGATTGTTGGCAACCATCTCATTAGGGAGCAGTCAGATTATGATGTTGATATTGTTCTAATGCAACTTTCTGTTCTAATGCAACTTTCCATTCTAATACGACTTTCTGTTCTAACAGCTTCCCTTTTAAAGCAATGGGTCTCAGAAATACTTAAGAGTTGTTGATGTGGGGGGGTTTGGGGGTCTTCGCCCCCCAACAAGCCGGAGCCCTCAGTGAAGTTGTGGGGCAGGTCACGAAGTGACCACCCCGCAGCGTAGCAAGGGTTCCTGTTATGTATTTCTAAGTTTTTTCCAATTTTTTAAACAATTTCCCCTAACAAATTGCGAAAACAAATATTCAAATGTAATTATATTGCGACGATTAAATTGTACAATATTTGTTTGATTTATCCTGAATTTATACAATTTATTTTGTATTTTTATCTAATAAATTGAGCAAGTAATTGAATTTCTACTTTTTATTCTTTTTTGATTAATATGTCGGCGACTCAGCGCTTATTCACAACGCGCGAGTAATCATGTGACATTCACATGATATTTCAAACTCCGACGCCGACAAAACGCGATTTGAAATACTCGCGCATTATCAAGGCAAAATATATATATTTTTATATTATTATAATAAAATATTATATTTATAACTAACTAAAAGTAAATATAATAATTATATAATAATATAGAACCGGCCTGGCGTTTATTACACGGCGCGCGGGAAAATCGTCACAATGAGTGACAACCATCATAACAGGTGACAGTTGTCACAAGGGCGCGCAACGGTCACAGAGGCGCGCAACGGTCACAGAGGCGCGCAACGGTCACAGAGGCACGCAACGGTCACAGAGGCACGCAACGGTCACAGAGGCGTGTGACGGTCACAAAGGCGTGTGACGGTCACAACGCGTGACAGTCACAAGACGCGAAGGGTGTCATGTGCGCGCACAGGCGCGAGAGCATTATGTCATCATATATGCTACTGCAACAAAAACAGGAAACTCTCTGGAACATTCCAGTGGCTTCCAATGGAACATTAGTTAATAGGTACTAATATTAGATAGAATATTGTAGAATATTCTATAAAATTCTACAATGTTCCATTATGCCAAGAATATTCTATAGTGTCTTAGAAGTAGTTAGAACCTTCCACAATGCTCTAGAAAATTCTAGAAAATTCTAAATGACATCACTCCTCCCAGAATGACATCATTAAATCTTCTAGAATCTTCTAAATGTCTCAGACTAAAATGTATATAAGGAGCTCAGCTCCAGCCTTGAATAAAAAATCAATCATATTATCATATCATCTCACCACATCTGTGTGTGTCACTGCAGCAAGCAGGCTACTCCACCCCTATCTGGGCAGTTGGACATCTCATTCCACCTCTATCTGAGCTGTTGGAAACCCTTGCCACCTCTATCAGAGTTGTTGGCCCAATCAGATCCCTTGTCACCTCAATCTGAGCTGTTGACTGATCTGCTGTTCCCCTGTCACCTCAATCTGAGTTGTTGACTTTTGTTCCCCCTTGCCACTTCTTAATTGAATAGTTGGCTATCTTTTATATATTATTTCCACTTCGGTTAGATCTGTTGGTTATCAACTAATAATATATAAATAATCTTATACTATAGTCATCTCTTAATTGAGTATTTGATTATTAGTTTTCTCTACATTGTTATTTGTAGTTTAAGACTTCAGTCACCTCTAGTTGAGTAATTTGACTGTTTATTACATTGCAAATAATCCCGTTCCTTTGTTCATTTATTGTGAATCAGTAAAGCATATTCACATAAACAAATACTGAGAATATCCTTGCAGAATCCTTAAGACTACATTAAGATCCTGATAAGTTAATATCACAGTAGACCTTGTAGGTTAGTGTAAATAAAGCATATATTAGCCAAATAGTGTTTTATTCTATATCTAATCTTTTGACCCGTTTATAAATATTTTTACTGTTTGACAAATAGTATAAAATATATATAAACTAGCTAGCATTGAAGTTAAATCTAGCTTCGGAATCAGTAAATTGTTATTCTTATTTTAGTAGTTGTTATCACAGAAAAAGAACAAGCTTGCACAAGCAGCTCTCAAAACCTTCTTTGCGAAGTTGGGTGCATATATTCAAGTAAACTCTTGACTTCAGGGGTTCTAAGTCTATTTAGGCTGCCACTGATTAATATCAAATACTTAAATTATTTTACCTTGCAGTGAATTGAGTATTTGCACATTTTGATAGAGCATTGGACTCCTTTTTCGGAAAATAGTATTAAAATAAGGCTAATACATTACAGTTCCCAGGCTTGTCATATAAGTTAATTCACATTGGTGGGTCCATGGGCGCCATTGCTAAGTCATAAAATAGAAGCACCTGCAAGTGAAGTGAGCAGTATGTTCCCATGGTCTGATCTGCAAGCGAAGCGAGCCTTAGCTTTCCCACAGTCTGTATCCATGAGCAAAGCAAGCCTTAGCCCTCCCACACCCACAATGGCACACTGTGTGAGAGGTATAGTGAAATATGCTCAGGAAATATAGTCTGGATAAGCCCATACTATATTCCCATTATTATTTCTTCTTTCTCTCTATTCTATTATACACTTATATTAGTTCGACGACCTATGTATGTGGTACATCGACTCTTGTGGGCGCATACATGCCAGACTCATGTATTCTAGCGCCCGTAATTAGAACTCAGACACTTTTACCCTGCAACCACGACTTACCCAGACACCCAGTTAGTGTCCCATAAGTTGTGATTGGGGTATCATCTCGACTGTTATATATGGGCTTCAACCATCCACTCAATCAGAGTTTCAAACTGCATCAGTCGAAACTCCATCTATATATCAATCTGCATGGACTACATCCACACTACTCAACCATTCGACTCTCTCATTACTCTTTTTCACACTCAAGCAGTCACTTGGAATCGTACTTAACAGTTGATTCCCTTTATTCGTTTTAGCTCTCTACCTTACTTTAGATAGCTACTTCACTGATCATATTGAACTAAGTAGTCAATACCTGTCCGGCCTGTATTAGACTTAGACAGTCAGTACATCTACGTATCGTACCTAAACGGTCAATATTCTTCGTATATAGAATGGTTAGAACTTCCACCACTCTTTACACACTGGTTATACTATTATCACGTGCCATTCATGTGCATTCATGATGTAATGTGCTCAGTCGCCTGACATGCTGCCTCATTCACATCATGCGACTGGGCACATTACATCACAAATGCACGCACAACATGCCGTGCCCATTCGTGTGCGTGTGGGGGTGCACGGGTGCCAGACGTGCACTTACACACCACCTCACTCACATCACACGACAGGGTGCGTTACCTCACAAACACGCACACATGAATGCAAAGTGCTGCGTGTGATGTGCTGTTCATGCACTTCGTGACATAATGCACTCAGTCATGTTGCGTGACCGGGCACATTACATCACAAATGTCAGGTAACTGGGCACATTACCTCACCAACACCCCCATGTGAATGCAATGTGCCATGTGCACATGCCATTCATGCGTGGGTGTTGCCAAATGCCCACCCAGGAGGGTGTTTATAATTACTATAATCTCAAATATTTACTAATAAAAGTCTTATTTTTACAAAACTCCATCTTTAAATAGTGATATCTATTCTGAAACAATTATATCATCAAAAAACAACCATCAGAAATAGTTCTCCATATTACATCTTATACAACCCATAGTTATTTAACAAATTCCATTGTATATAATTTCCTTCCTTTTACAGATGCCTACTAATACTTTTATTAGTACTTTGTTTTTTAAAAGTTGTAATGAAGTTATTTCCATGTAAAATATGTAAAATATTATTGGAAATTTTTCATACCACAGCTGTCTTTATTAAGTAAAACCCCCTATATATTCTGGGTATGTTGAATCAAGTAGAAATCTGCTTAGATTGACAGATCTATTCCGAAGTAATACATATGTATTTAGAGGTGCCAATGATATACATATGCATGGAATGGACTATTTAAAGGTATCTATTTTTTAAAAGTATTAGTGTTTCAAACTACTAATTCTTTTTATTGTCTACTTGTGTCCAGAAAGATTCATTAGTTTGTAATGTATGAGAGAGTTTAAAACTTTTTGAAAGTTTTAAAAACCAAATTATGTTTGAATCACATCCCAGATGTTTAAATGACCTTTAGAGTATATTAAAATTTGGTATACTTAATAGTTTTCAGATATCCTCCCCAGTGTATTATGTGTGTGAGGGATCCGTTGCGTCTATCAGTCCGTGTCAGGGTGTTAAAAAAAATTACAAACTATTTCAGAAGAATTAAAATAAATACCAGAAAATATACTAAAATTATGTATTAGATTACTATTCATATCTTTGTGAAGATCTCCAGAATTGTGTTTGGAAATTATCCTTGGGCTGTATCTGCAAGTGAAGCCCAGGTTTTTCCCACAAGGAATTCAAACTCCTCCCACTGCTGCCACACTGTCAGGCCGGGCAATCACCAGACTCACATCTTCCACTCCAAGCTCTCTAAAAATACAGTCTGACCAGCCCCCCCACAGGACAACCAAGGGCTACACAACCACCCCTCTGAGCCTTTTAATTGGCCCCATTGGCTTTGAGGTGTGTAACAGCAAATTCTGTCTTTTTGAGTTTTCACTAATTTATTTCTTATAAACCTTTGATCTTTTTTAATAGTTTTGTTAAGGCAGATCAGGGAGGTGAAGTTCTGAAGATTTGATTGAGTTTTCTAGGCATTCCAGTGAGTTATTTGTTAATTTTCACTTTTTTAATATCTTTTTAATATCTCTCTCTCTTTTTGTATCCTTTCTGGCCCAGATCATATCCTCACACCATCCAGGATTGGATTTTTCTGATCATGTTTTTATTTTTTTTGATATTTTTCTATATTTAAATTTCGCATTTTTAATGTTTTTTTAATTTTCTTTTAGGAAACCTTCTAATCTGTTGATTCCTATTTCATCTCAAGGCACCTTCTCAACATCCAGGATACTTCCAGGTAGGTTTTGGGTTGTTTTGATCATGTTTTCTTATTTCTTTTGGTATTTTTCTATATTTAAATTTCGCATTTTTAATGTTTTTTAATGTTTTTGTAGGAAACCTTCTGATCTATTGATTCCTATTTCATCTCAAGGCACCTTCTCAACATCCAGGACACTTCCAGGTAGGTTTTGGGTTGTTTTGATCATGTTTTCTTATTTTTTTGGTATTTTTCTGTATTTAAATTTCACGTTTTTAATGTTTTTTTAATGTTTTTTTTTTTTTAGGAAACCTTCTAATCTGTTATTCTTATTTCATCTCAGGGCATCTTCTCAACATCCAGGATACTTTCAGGTAGGTTTTATATTGTTTTGATGATGTTTTTGTCTTTTTTGGTATTTTCCTGTATTTAAATTTCCTGTTTTTAATGTTTTTTGAATGTTTTTTAGGAGAACTTCTGATCCTTTGGTTCTTGCTTTATCTCAGAGCATCTTCCCAACATCCAGAAAAGTTTCAGGTGAAGCTTAGGTTGTTTTGATCGTGTTTTTGCTTTTTTTAATGTTTTTTGAATGTTTTTCAGAGACTTCTTATTCCTTTGGTAGCCATTTCATTTTACAATATCCTTACAATATCCAGGACATTTCAAGTGAGTTGTGTATTCATTTATATATTTGTCATTCTAAGCAAATTTCCTTTTTTTAAATGCCTTTTCCTATTATCCTTCCACTTTTTTGGGCTTTTTTACTTATTACAGGTAAGTAAAGTATTATCTAAGTGCTATTTTATTTCTCTGATGCTTTTCACTAGACTCAGAATATTCCAAGTGAGTGTTTAAATTATATCTATATATTTTGACATTTTTTTTGATTATTTTTAACTACTTTAGGTTCTTTTGGCTCTGTCCACATTCATTCACTTCAGTATAGCTGGATTTTCTCAAATGCAATTCAGAAGTCATTTTATTAAGGTATCTTTCCATTTTTTCTACAGTTACTTGCCATTGACTGAATATTATCAGGTTTTGCTTTTTTGCCTATTGGTAGCTTGCATAGTAATGTAAGCCTAACCTATTTTTGTTTCAATGCCTAATCTATCCACCATTTTAGGGATCTACCTTCTGAACCTTCTACACCTGAACACAATCAGGAAAATGTATGTACTCAAGACCATCAGCAGCATTTGTTAATGACCCCACACACTGAGCATCATTATGGTGCTTCTCAGCAGGGTCATATTCCTGCTCCTCTACCATTACCCTTCCCCCTCCCTGCTAATTATCTGCCTATCAATCAGCAGGATCCTTTTGCTATTGCTGGATCATCACGTAATACAAATGGTCCTGCTCTTACTCCTGGCACTGCTATAGCTAATATACATGTACAATTGGCAAATAGACCACAGATTGCATCATCATCCAGACACAATCCTGCTGCATTGGAACCTCCTACTGAGGTAGGCAGGGCAGCAATGGAAGCATTATTTGCTCAGGCTGCTCTGAACCCTGCACCTTCCCCTCCTAATCGTAGAAAGAGATGGGTTGGAAGAAGAGGAGTTGCTGCTATACAAGCTCAGGCAGTTGCCCTTCCACTCTCCCAGATTATTCCTGCTCCTCCTATCTTACCTGTAGACCATGTTCCTATTCCTGCTATTGTTCCTATACCAATGGATGAGGATGCATTACTATTACCACATATTCCTGAGCCTGCTGAACCTGTTCCACTACCTCCTGGACCCCCTGGGCCACTCCCCTTGGCCAGGTGCCCAATTGATGAGAATAATCCACAGTTGCAGCCACATTATCTGGGAACAATGACTGTATTGTGTTCAAAATGCAATGCATTACATTGGATGGCAGAGCACCTTCAGCATTCCTCTAATAACAATTCTCTTTTTGGAGGTTGTTGTTTATCTGGAAAGGTCAAATTACCTATACTACCATTACATCATCTACTAGAGAATCCTGAGGATACAGATTCTAAAGAGTTTCGTAAAAATATCTGAGCATATAATTCTGCTTTAGCATTTACTTCCCTGGGTGCTACAATGGACAGGTCATTGCTTGATGGGGAACGTGGTCCCTATGTCTTTAAGCTCCATGGGGAACTTAGACATAATCATGGTGCTCTTATTCCTAATGAGGGTCAGACACCTTCCTATGCTCAGCTCTACTTTTATGAAGCAGATGCTGCATTAGAGCATAGGTATATGTACATGTAACCAGGACAAAAGAATCAATGCTACAACCCTTTCTGGATTACAGGATATGATGCTAGAATTTAATCCTTTTGTTCACATCTATAAACAAGCCATGACACATCTGAGAGACCAACCAATCACTCCTCAGCTCCAGGTCAGGTTGACATATAAGGCTCATACAGATCCAAGGCGATATAACATTCCAACAGGGGATGAGTTGGCAGTCATTCATTCTCCCAGGGGATGGTACTTCTACTGATAGAAGAGACATTGTGCTTAATTATCAGGGTGGAGGATTTAGAAGAATCTTTGAAACTAATCCTTTGTATGCTCCACTCCATTATGTACTATTCTTTCCAAAAGGAGAGCAAGGCTGGAGCTGGGATATTCCCTATGCAAATGAACCACTCCCTGCTGAGATAATCCCAGTCCCAGCAGCCATTGAGGAGATTACTCCAGAGCCAGAAGTCCTTGAACCAGCTCCTGAGGAGATAGTACCTGACTTGCCAGAGGTAGTGATTCCTCAACCTGAAGTGGTTCCCCAAGTTGTACCTCTCCCACCTGAGCAAATAGATATTCCAGTTGATGATGCTATACCACCTCCTGAGCTGGCTATGGAGCAGGATGAGGTACAAGGAATTACTGAAGAACTTGAACCTGAACAAATGACAGAGAATAGGCAGAAGAAAAAGCAGACAAAAGTCTCCCAGATAAAGTATTATGCTTATCGACTCTTTCAAAGAATTGGTGAAGCAACTACAATTCTAAGGGGTGGAAAACTGCTTCAGAAATACATTGTAGATGCATGGGCAGCAGCAGAGCAAAGCAGGCTATCATGGATAAAACACAATCAAGGCACTTTACGAGCTGAAATGTACCATCAGGTGGTTGATGCCTTCATAGTACAGGATAATAACCAACCTGAGCCAAATGAAATTGGAAGTAGATTTATACTGCCAGCAACCTTCCAAGGTAGTAGTTGGGATATGATGGAAAATTTGCAAAATTCACTGGCTATATCACGCAAATATGGCAATGCAAGCATGTTTATTACTATGACAGCCAACCCCAAATGGAGGGAAATAACTGAAGCACTTCTTCCAGGCCAAACTGCAGCTGATCACCCAGATATAGTATCACGTGTTTTTGCATTGAAAAAGGCAGACTTGCTTCAGTTCATTATGAAGAAGAATTACCTTGGAAAAACAGTTGCCCATGTCCATACCATTGAATTTCAGAAGCGTGGACTCTCTCATATGCATTTGCTCATATGGTTTGAAGAGGGGGCAAAGCTTTGGACTCCTGCAGAAGTTGATTCTATGATATCTGCAGAGTTTCCAGATCAAGAGGAGCAACCAAAGCTTTACAAGTTGGTATCTGAGCTCATGTATGTGGTGAAAAATGTATCAAAGATAACAAATGTACAAAGCATTTTCCCAAGCCCTTTCGTGAATCTACAAGTATAAATGAAGATGGCTATTTAAAGTATCGCCGTAGAAATGATGGCAGAAAACATAAAGTCAGAGGTCATGAGCTAGACAATCAACATGTTGTCCCTTACTGTGCTGCCCTTCTTCTCATTCTGGAATGTCATATCAATGTTGAGATGACTTTTAATGTTCACTCCATTAAATATATTCACAAGTATATATACAAAGGACATGATCATACAACAATGGAGTTTGGAAAGAACAAGGATGAAATTCAACAATATATTGATGCCCACTATGTCAGTGTACATGAAACATTTTGGAGACTTTTGGAAAATGAGATACATACTCAAATTCCTGTTGTTATAGCCCTCCCTGTGCATTTAGAGAATCACCAGTCAGTTATCTTTGATGGCATGGAGGGTCCAGAAGAAGCTTTGGATGCTGCCCATCGTTCCAAGACTAAGTTGATGGCATACTTTGAGGCCAATTCTAACAATACAATAGGCCTTAATGGTAGAGCAGCCAATTCACTTCACTATGTTGATTTTCCAGAATTTTTCACATGGAATTCAAAAAACAGAAAATGGAATACAAGAAAAAGGGGATTTGCCATTGGACGTATTCATTTTGCAGGATCCTCAAGTGGCCCAAGGTTCTTCCTACATACTTTACTCACAGTTGTAAAGGGGGCAACTTCTTTTGAAGATCTCAGGACCTATAAAGGACAGGTCTATCCTTCCTTCTAAGCAGCCTGCATGGCACATGGTCTACTTGAAGATGATAAAGAATGGAAGTTGTGTCTTCAAGAGGCAAAGACTATGTAGACTGGATCTCAATTAAGGAGACTATTTGCTACTATTCTCAGCCAATGCTTTCCTTCTGATCCAGCTGCACTCTGGCATGAATTTAAAGCAGACATTTGTGATGACTTGGAATACTTTCTTCAGACACATCTTAATGAGCCAAACCCATCTCCTGAGACAGTCCATGACTTTGGCCTCTTTAAGCTTCCTGAAATTCTTCATACAAGTGGGAAACCACTCTCAGAGTACCCTCATACAGTATGCCTCAATATACACAGCCATGGGAAAACAGAGTAGGAAATCAATTCATCAATGAACAGAGGGCTTATGACAAGGATACTGAGCAAATAAAAGCAAATATAAATATTGAAAAGTTAAATGAGGGCCAAAGGGTTGCATACAATCAAATTATGGATGCTCTCATTGCAAGACATGAAACTGGAGTAGATGGAAAGCTTTTCTTTTTAAATGGACCTGGGGATACTGGAAAATCATTTGTTTGGAATACTTTGGCACATGCCTGCAGAGGCAAAGGACTCATTGTACTCTGTGTTGCCTCCTCTGGCATCGCTTCACTTATTCTGAGTGGTGGGCAGACATCTCACAGTATGTTTCAAATTCCCCTTGAGGTTGATGAGAATTCCATCTGTACAATGAAGAAAGGCTCAGATAAGGCCAATCTAATGAAAGAGGTCAGCCTTATTATTTGGGATGAGGTTCCAATGCAGAATCACTTTGCCTGTGAAGCAGTAGATCAGAGCCTTAGAGATATGTATCCTTAACAAGGATGTTCCTTTTGGAGGCATTACAGTACCATGGGGTGGTGACTTTCAATAGACATTGCCTGTCATTCCTAAAGGTTCAAAAGAAGATATTATTGGTGCATGTATTTCACGGTCTCACCTTTGGCACAATGTCAAGATTCTGTTTTTGACTGAGAATATGCATGTAGATCCTACTTATCAAGAGAGTGCTGTTTTTGCTCAGTGGCTTTTGGATATTGGACATGGAAAGGACATGCCTCTTGGTCATATATTTTAAAGTCCCTGAACACATGCTATGTGGACCAACAGTGGATAATTTAGTCTCAACTATTTATCCAAACATACATGACCCTGAGGTTCTTACTGATGAGTTTTTCTTGGAGTGGGCCATTCTCTGTCCTTGAAATACAAATGTAGATCAAATCAATGACATGCTCTTTGAAAAATTTCCAGGGATTGGGCAGACCTACCACAGTGCAGATAGTGTCAAAGATGGAGCCAATGAGACATTATATCCTCCTGAGTACTTAAACTCAATCAACTTTGGAGGATTGTCACCAAGTAAATTGCATTTGAAACCTGGAGTGCCATTGATGCTTCTCCAAAACTTGGATCCAGGACAAGGACTCTGTAATGGAACAAGACTGCAGTTAATACAAATGACTCACAGAGTACTTGAAGTAAAGATCATTACAGGACCTTCAGCAGGAGAGCTGGCATTCATTCCTCAAATAACAATTATTCCAACTACAAAACAAGTGCCATTTGAACTGCATTGTTGGCAGTTTCCAGTCAGGCTAGCATTTTCTATGACTATCAATAAGTCACAGGGTCAATCTTTAAAATTAGTTGGATTGGATCTGCGTAGTCCTGTGTTCTCACATGGACAGTTTTATGTTGGTGTTTCAAGAGGGACAAATTGGGGAAGAGTGAAAATCCTACTCCATGACACTGATATGACTGCAAATGTAGTGTTTAAGGATGTTATTATTGATCCATGAGTAAGTATTCAGTAACATTCCAAAAGAAGACTGACTTATGTTTTTAGGTTCAGTGTGAAGGGCATAGATGGTTGGTGCAGTGTTAGCGGGAAGGCTCGACAGGAAATAATTGATATATTTATGTGTATATTTTTATGTTTTACTTGCTCGGCTCTTATAAGGTCGTTTGAAACTCCACAAAGAAATACTGGCAAGTATTACAGTCGTTTGCATTGCGTAAGGCGCGAGCTTGCATTAGCTGCCGCCAAACGTCGCGAATACAATATCTTCATGAATACACCACCAAATTGCACAGACATAATATCTCAGTCGTCATGAAGTGTGTAAATCGACCAATATTGAAAATGATACATATAACAGATAGAATATCTCTCACTAAAGTAAGTAAACTATAACGATCGAGTGAGGCTGACGTACTGGTTCTCAACTATTTATGGGGAGTCGAAACAAATAGAGAATTGGCACAAAAATAAAACAGAAAGAATTGCAAGATACTATCAAGAGAAGATGGATACAGAATTCAATAGGGTGGGTAGAACCTACTCTGAGTGTATCGGTGTCCGGAGCATGTGCTAGTCTTGATCCATAACAGATTAGATAGTTCATTTTGTAATTAAATTTTTTAGTGCGTTCAAATAGTATTTTCAATTAATTCCACTCCTGTAAAATGCTGAGTTTTTTGTGAGCTGTATGGACACGCAGAGGAACAATTTTATGGGAACAAAATTTCTTGAAAATAGTATTTGGAAATACTAATATATTTAATTACAAGATGAACTATTTAATTTTTGTGAGACTTGGTGGTTTATTCGTGGAGATATCATGTCCGCAAACTGGGACGCTCGGCGGCAGCTAATGCAAGTGCGCAATGCAAACAGCTGTAAATCACAATAAAGTAGGAAGATGCGGGAGTTTGATGGAGAAATGCCAGCACTAGCTCAGGATTCCACAAATGGGATGATGAGGAGTTAGACATGGTGCTCAGCGAAAAGACACCCTCACTGTGGTGATCAACATCAGCGTACTCAAATGATTGTAAGAGGCTAATAAATTTTTGCAGGTAATTCCTCAAAACCCGAATGAGTCTCCGGTTGTCTTTGACTGGCTTCCATTTTCATTGGTTCTACGATTCAATATGGAAACGACCTTGTCAACTTCTTTAACAAATGTCGCAGAAAGGTCTGATCTACACCACTCACTTTCCGCAGGGTAATCACTGCATTCCATCGCCATATCCCAGTGGGTTTCCCTCTCTCACTGGCATCTAGAGAAAATCGCACAGCCCTTCAGAAATACTCCTAAATATTAATTCTTGGGATCCGGAGGGGCGTCACAATTCTAATGGTAAATAACGGGAGGAAATGTTCGCTTAATTGGACGCAGAAGGAGCGTTTCTGACCCGTCCATTGTCCTCCAGTATCGACATGAAATGCGAGTTAGATAGGACCGAAGGACCAGTGAACGGATTGGCGATGAGGAGTAAGAGGGAGTGTGAGTCACTTTTCAAACGTGAAAAGTCTCTGAAATCGTGGGGGTGATCGCGAAAGTCAAGTGGATCGAAATGTGAGAAAAAATTGACGAAAGGGTTTACTACATTTTCTGCCTGTATTCCCCTACAGGAAAATTCTGGATCCGGAGAAGCTGCTATGAGGGACACGATGGTTTTTATTGTGCTAGCAAGATCACTGAACATGAGCCCTTGGTCGGGTTGGATCGAAATATGACTAGAAGGGGGAGGTAAGTTAAGATATCAGTTGACAAAAGTGCATGTACAACGTGCCGTAGATAGAAAACAATAAACGAGGCAATTCGATTGATCTTCTTGGCGTGGTCTATCAGCAATACCCTGTCCTCGAAGAATGTATTCACAGCACGTCCTTTGCCCCGGAAGGAGTAATCAAGCCACCCATGTCGCGATGTAGCTCCAATGTTGGTATCTAGGGCGATATCCAATAACGCCTCAGAGATGATATGAAACCGTGCATCCTGTCGAGAACATGGTATGGAGACTTCCATTTGGGAGCGTATAAAGTAACCATGTCTGTTGTAAGACCATCTTGAGTTGGATCTGGCATGGCTTGAGTCAGCTCGGTGAAGGCTGCTGACAACATATCTTACTGTTGTTGCAGCCAGGATTCCAAATAATCATGAATAGCATTCAGCTCTTTGAATGATAGCCTACGTAAATGGCAGAGATCAACCATGATCTGTGTAAGCGTGTAGGGAAGGGAATCATAGTCCCGTTCCCACGAGCTGACATATCGACAGAGAATTACAATGAAATTAGATAGAACCTCGTCATAATGAATATGCAAGGGTGCACTCGTCAGGTGTTGATATAGTGCTGACATGATTTCAGGCGACCCATGATCCTCCCTGGAACAACGGAATGCAAGACCTAACCACTCTAAAATAATGTGGATGTAATCATCATCTCGGTATCCAATAGGGCTCCAAGTCCTCCCGCCAAAAACATTGAATGCTTGTTTTCGAATATAAAGTGGGTAGGATGGCCTGCGAAGATGTTCAACGTTCAAAGGGTTGGCGAGAAATTCTGGTAATAGGTGGATACACATACCGCATTAGATCGGCTGTCTCTTGCAAGATTATTCCAAGACTTTGTGCGGAGGGGCGTTTGTAAAGTCGTCTATATCTATAAAGTGGCCAACGATTCACAATTTGCCTATAAAGCGATAGCTTGGCTAAGAACAGCGAAACCTTTGAGTGATGAAGGATTGTCCTGCCGACTCGTTCCAGAGCGAGTCCACAAAAATAACCCGGTCCAACTTCAACTTCTGTGTCAGTATCCGTTCCACTAGCACCCCAGTCAAAGTTCGCGTTCCTATTGGATCTAGAGCCATCTGGGACAATAAACACGTCTGGCGGATAGTGACATGTCGCCTGACCTCGGCACTGTGGAAACCAGGTATTGGATGAGTGAATAATGATAATGATAACTTTCAATGAATAGATGTCCCACAATTTCGCCTATCCAAATGGATATCTGTTCTTCAGACAGCTGGATATGACCAATATATTCAGCCCCCTGTAGGCATAAGTCATGGCCTGGTTCGTCGCAACCCCATTGCTCATGGAGCATTTTGTAAGCTTTCATTGCTCTCGTGATATTTTGATCGCTCAGCTGAGAGTCGGCAATTATTACTGCTGCTGAAGGGGAAACCGTAGGGGGTAACCCTGCAACGTCGGCCAGACGAGTTATCCCATCCGCCCCGTAGGTATTTGGCAGGGAATCGGTAGTGATAGGCATCAGTATTTGGTTATCAATAAATGAAAAGTGATATGCCCTAAGCAATTGGGTAAAATGTGCATCGCATTGCGATGAAACTTATTCCGGCTGTGTTGCTGTGCTTGGCTCTTGGCCCGTCACAGGATACTTTGGCACAAGTGCTAGGCAAGCCAGAAATAATCCGAAGAACTTCTCATTTGTATATATTGTCTGATCCAGAAATATTCTGTCATGTCTTATTTTATATCTACCATGCCGACTCAAGATGATCCTCCTCTATATTCCCGGCCAGAGGAACAAGCAAATTTCTGATAGTGAGACTGAGGATAAGTATTTCAAACAAAACATGCATAATGAAATTGTGAAATGTGTATATCCTAGCTAACCAGTATAACAGGCTAAGCCCAGCTGTGTACTGAGTGGTATTTTTTTTAAATAACGAGTTGGTGTATACTAACTATTTCAGGTGTCTGTCTATTAGCTAGCCTAACAGCCTTGATCCAGGTGCTCTAGGATCACTGTGTTCCTCATGTAAAGCCTTGTTCTGTGCTAATGTACCTCATTTGAATCAGCATGGAAACGTATTTACTTTCATACTCTCAGACGCCGGATGACTGTCGGTCTTGGACCAAAGGGGAGCGACTTTATATTGGGAGAAAGGCTTTCAGCTGAAGACGCTTACCCTGTAAGATTTTCTTTACAATTTTTCTCTCTGCCCTTCTTACTCGTTATGATATTATAGCACTTAACCACACCAGTATTTGGCAAGGGAGTAGTAAGTCTGCGAAATAACGCTCTTCTAAACAACTTTTGATCTGCAATCAATGCCCATCACCCAATAGTGAGCTGAGAATTTCTCCAACGAGGATGGTTCCCTCCGCACCCGACGTTCGAAGATTGCGAAAATTACCTATTAGACGCAGTCATCCGTGAGACACCTCGTTGTCACCCGCCAATTCACAGTCATTGGAATTAGATTGGATCCGGTAATCTTTAGACTGTAGGGGTACTCGATTGAGTGGCGACAAATCAAACATCGCGAAACGACTTACTACCTTGATTATTCTACATACAGTTATCAGTACCACTAGTAAGTAACACATTCTCGTATTTTTTCACGACTAGACTTGAATTCCCAACGGTCGCCCGGCTTGTCACATATTATCCACGTTGGGGAGGCCTGGCGCCTTGGGACGCGCTGCGTATATATGGATGCGGCCGGTCCTCGTGTAGGTCTATCTTATTCACTCTTGGATGGGTGTAGCGTATATGTAGCTGTGGTGCTCGCTGCCTATATCGGCGTGCTTTGGATGGTCAGGATCGGGCGTCCGGCTTTGTTCGTGATCCGTGCCACTCACCACTCTTGCCCGCATCACGTATATACACCCCTCGTGGCTTCACCTCAGTCCGCTGTACTACTGTCATACGAGATTGAGATACATATTCTAGGGATATTGTTTTTAACATTGATCAGGTGGGCTCAATTGTGTGCAATGAGATATGATACCATTCGACAGAGGTCTCACCGTTTTCTGACAAGTTTGAGCTTACAGTACATATGCATCATGCAATCGGCGAGACGAACACTCCACTGAGCCAGATCAATTGTACACACACGCTCAATACCCCAATGCAAATCGTGGGGATTTTTCATCACTATATGTTTGGCATTTGCAAAAGGGACGTCGACGTCGATAAGTGGTGTTGCAAGTGGCTCTGAGCTACCGACGTTTCATACGGCATACACCCAGTAATTAGACCAGTAGGATGAAACATGCAAATGTTCAAAGAGAAAAATGTAATATATAAGACCGGGTGTAGTCGTCTTTACAATAAGAATCGTTAGACAAGTGAAAAGCGGTAAGTTGTCGACCAGTGAAAGTCTCTCCCTGGCGAATAAATCTGGTCAACATGCCATTCAGGCGTGTTAATAGCATCCTCCCATCCTACACGTCGAAAGGTGAGTGCAAGTTTCGAAAGGTAAACAATGTGACGAACCCATTTGTTCAATGGCTATAGCAGCCCATGTGGTATAATTAAGGTTCGGACCCCCATGGATGACTTTCCGGGGAATGTTCAAGAATTGTGCAGTAAAGATCTCGACCGCGGGCTGATTTGTCGTTATATCTAATCTAATACCAGAGTTTTCGCTCCATAGAGAGAGACCCGGAACAACGTCCGCCGGGTGATCGTAAATAAAGTTGTTATCATATCCGGTGCAACCTAAAGATCGTGAGGACCGACCCAGAGCAAGAGCTGACCAGCACACCTTGGCCACAAACATTGACGGCCTGGTTAATCTTTGTTCCAATTTTTCGCGGAAAGCGGAAGTCAAGAACTGTGCCGTGAGTGTTCAAAATATCACCGGTGGGGACAAGATCGCCGTCATCAATAGGAACACGCGAGGAATCGACACGTAGAGTGTGATTAAGGATATCTTGACCCTCAATCCCTTGAAATGCATCCAAATTCCTAAACACAAAACCGTTTAAATAACAGCGTATCAGTGTATTGCTCATACCAATAAATATGCTGTGTTGTCATTATTGGAGTTTTCTCGGATGCGGTGGCCTTGAGATATGTATGAAAAACTCCACCATTTGAGACAGTGTGAGTAACCTGATAAAACGATACTTTAATCGACCTATCATACTCCAGGGCAAAGGAGGGGGGGCTGTACCTGTGCGATCACAGTCCCAGGGAACCCCTCATCAGCAGGATCTACGTGTGCAAACGTAACGCTTGTTTTTGACTGGGATACCACTGTCCAATTTCTGATCGAATGATAATATATTTTTAAGCATTAGGCACCAAAATTTCTGTGTAAATATCCGACCTTCTGTCCCAACCAATAGTACCACCGTGAAGCCTATGTATGTTAAGATCGATCTTCAAATAAAATACTAGAAGTTGCTAACTGACGTTGTCTGGCCATCAAAGTCGTTAAGGGGCGTGTGGAATACATTCGAAGCGTTTGCTTGTGGAAACTTGGTAATGGGGATGGAAAAGGTACCTACAGAGATGTTAAGGCTACAATTGGCTACCTTGTAGACACCTCTTCACCACATACCATTTTTAATACGGCCTGCATAACTGTGGGGCAGTGAGGTGCAATAGTACAATCGTATGAGAACCTCAGCACTACACTTACCGGCCAATAATTGGATTGAACATAGGATGAAACGTGTCAGTCAATAGCATGGACTAGAATTTTTGGAATGTTATATGTAAGTTTGCAGCGAGAGTTCCCAGAAAATTCAAACACATACATTATCATCGTAGCCTAAGATGACGTCTCTACCGACGCCAGTTTTGTCTTTAACCCATAGTTCTGTCAGTGTTGCACCCAGAGGGACGAAGCTAGCATTGATGGATCCATCGGGAGCTGATAAAATAGTCAAATTAAAAGGCTAGGACGACCATTGGTTACCCATATGTTTATATTGAATTGAGTGACGCACGTATTCCGCCGCAATTGATTGAAATGGCAGTAACAGTGCCAATGCCAGTCTGAGGAATGCAGCGGGTCCTAGCGTAACAGGTGCCATGGCGAATACCTTGATAACATCCTACATATTGGACTTCATTGATGTCTGGGTTATCTCCATTTTGATTTTTAGCACCTGACGCTTGCGGACCGACAGGATCAATGTGACATGGGTCATGAGTAGGGCATCAATCAATTCATCTACATTTATTTCCAAAGAAAAAGGTCAGCTGAGGAATCCACACTTGTCTGGGCCATCAAGAAATAGAATATCAAAATCGCTATGAATAAAGTATTTCTCTAAAATGCGCGCCTTGAGTATCCTACAATAGTATGAGTGTCAAGACACATTACAGTATTGGGGGCTATCAAAATAAGATGTTTCATTAGGTTCAAATTCCTCATTTTGCAGCGTGTTTCAAATTTTGCCTTTACGGAGTAAACTCTGAGGCCTTTGATACAATTTGCATTATGAAGTGGAGGCATTATCCGGGCGAGGTTCATCCTTTTTTGTGGAAAAAATCCATATACTTCTTATCAAATCGCATGCGCATTTAGCTGCCTGTGCTCAACCCTCATGAGCCAGCGTCGACATTTAAATCTGCAACTTACAAGAACTTCAATTTCTCCCGTATTACTACATATCCAATTTCAACTCTACAAAGATTGAACTCTTTAAATGGATCCACAACAGCTCACAAGGCTAGCCAAGTGAATATCATTGAATCCATGCATCCCTCATATGCTAGACGTTGACGGTGCTCCAAATTCCAAAGAATCAAACGGTAATATGTAGGTACCATTTAATTATAGATACTGTCGGTGCATTAATGTTCTGGGAATGGCCACATCCCCATCGCCGTACAAAACACACCCCGAGCCCTTCTGTTCCCCTTATTGTTTTTCAACGACAAATATAAACCAAAATATGGCATGAGCGGCCAACTTGAAGAACCCGGCCTAGCCAGGAAGGCTTTGCCGGACACTCCCTTTGGAGTCCGTTTAAGTGAGGCATTATTATAGAATTACTATTTATTACAAAATAGTGTCTGGCCTTCATTAGTTGTCGATACCATCGTGGATGGCCGGGATATAAAATGTCAATATATCGCCTGGTTCTTCAACCTTCCCAACATAAACATACATAATAATACAGTAATTGTGGCAGATACCTGAAACGTGTCCGTCAAAACCATGCCTTCATTAAGCTGATATTTAACCCACAAGCAATAGTAGTAGTAGAAACGATGTGACTCGACAAGAACTTGAGAAAGCTTTTCACAGATACCAGAGTCGTCGCGTACGCCTCCGGTTCTACCGGTTCTTCATCCTCACCGCGTTCTATCGGGAACTGTGATTAGAATATCCGACAGGGAAGAGACGAATACTATTCACCAATCGGAGGGTTCTTACAGTCTGACCACTCTGTGTCTACCTTGACAGCGTCTGTCTCGATGAATAGCCTAAGATGACCATTACCGTTTGCAGACACGCCCATTATGTCAGAGAGCTGGCGGAGATGGTCTGTGACCGCGCGCAGCTTGGACAATGGGGGGAGAAATATGTGGACCTATGCGACGATCGGTTTACATGCCTAAAAAAATATCGCCACCATACGTACATCTGGCTCTGGACACATTGGTTCTTTTAGACTTTCCACGTCCGCAGGTCGCATAACCTCTATATTAACGTCCTGAGTCACGGATGCCTTTTTATTTTGGCGCGTCTGGACAATGATTTCGAAGCTTAACACCGCGTGGTCGTTCTTTTTTGCAAGTTTTACGACTACTTCTGGAGACGTGGACGCAGATTTAAGGGCTTGTATCAATGGCTCAGACCCAATTTTGATCGTTATTTCGTCGTTGGAGTTGGATTGAATCCGGTAATCTTTGAATAGCGTGGACTGTAGGGGTGCTCAGTCGTGTGGTGACAAACCGAACATCGCAAAACAACTTACTACTTTAATTATTCTACATGCAGTTATCAGCACTACTAGGTAATACATTCTCATAGTTTCTCACGACCAAACTTGAATCCCCCCGTCGCCAGGCTTGTCACATATTATCCGCATATGTGTAGGCGAAAACTTGAGAATACAGGTTTTTGTAAGCCTTTCCACCGTCTGGATGATTCCTAATGACTTCTTAATGCTCATTTTATACCGTATTGTATCGTAACTCACGTAGAAATATTGGAACATTCTCGATCGACGCACGCAATCGCATGGAAGTCGAGGCAGGTCAAACGAGGTGGGCGTGTATAGACGCGTTGCTGACTCACGTAATCTAACGCCCCATGGCTCCCAAGCACGAAGCCGTCTTGGACTCTGCCTTGCGGATTCCAGGTGAATTTTTAGTTGGATATAAAATTCATGTATTTACAATCATTCCTGCAGCAACAAACAAACTTGCGGGCAAGAGAATCGTCTTAGCGTCCAATAGTCCCCGTCGAAAGGAGATCCTGAAGACGTTGGTTAGTTGAGCAAGATTTGAGCATGTGTTAAATCTTCATGTTCACATCAGCCATAAATAGGGACTGGATCCTGAAGTTGTTCCCTCTTTATTTAAAGAAGATTTGCCCCATTCATTGTTTAACAATGTGTACGAATATCCCGTTGCAACTGCCACTGAGAAAGCAGTTGAAGTATACGAACGCTTGGTCGTGAGTTGAGTCTATCTCACGTCTCTATGCCCTCTCATCACTTGGTTGTTCTAGCAAGAAAGCCCAGACGATGCCCCCGACCTTGTAATTGGAGGTAATCTCCCTGTCCAAGTCTTCTACTCAGTGACTCATGCCAGCTTGTGCTGTTCAGCTGATACGGTCGTGTTGAGCCATCATGCCACTCCGTCGGCGACAACGCACCATAGCGAAGTGCCTGATACGCGGCCTGACATACTAGAGAAACCACAAAGTAAAGAAGACAACCTACGCATGCTGATGGACTTAAATGGAGGCGCATGCGAGGTAGTAACAGGTGTTACTGTTGGTGAGCTTGTATTCCCGACCATCATTTAAGAGAATATTCATCTTGTTGCAGTTTATCCGATAATTACCGCACCTGGTTATGGCATCAGGTTCGTCAGATGTCCAAAGCTTGGATGCTGACCTGCTGACCTGCTGACCTGCTTTGAGAATAGATCGATAGATGAACGAACGGTCGTCCATTTCTCCGAGAATCCTGTACATATCCTGAAAGCTTATGTGGATAATGGGGAAGGGCTTGACCGGGCAGGCGGTTTTGCCATACAAGTACGTGGAAAGAGGCTTGTCTTCGCTGTTGATAGCTGAACCAGCAATGTGTTCAAAGGGTCTCGGTAGTTTACTAGTTCGCAAGATAGACGGCGATTACTCCAACGTTGTTGGCTTCCCGGGAGCTTCATTTTTCAAATTTATAGATACACTTATCACAGAAGAGGACGATTTCTTGGATATCTGATCTAAACACATCATCCTCGTTTATACTTGTGATAAAAAACGTTTTGACGCGTTGGTGTTGAAGGAGATAAGGAATAAGAACTGTATCCTTATACATTATTCTAATACTGCAATTCAATGATGGTGGCCGTCGTCTTCTACCCCTTGGAAATCCAGTTTGAAAACTGAGGGAGGGATAAGACACGACTGCTGGCGTTCAAGCAAAATACGCTCAACTCACCATTTCCACATTCAGTGCAGCGACCGTTTTTACCGTTATTATGCAACGTCAACCACAGGGTCCGGTGTTCTTCTGGAGGATATCCAGTGCAGCCAACGATACGAGTGGTGGCCTACAACCATATAACGTAAATTGGCGACCACCTCTTAACTCTTAGCCATAACGCACCAAAGACGGGACAAGAACGGGATCCGCCATCGTGCCCTTTTTCGAGAAATCGGGCTTCCTCACGAATACGTCGATGCCCTCCTGTCTTCCCAAGAGCTGAAGACGCTCAGGACCTGTTGCTTGCTCTTCGGAGGTAGGGACGTGACCTGCGGGGGTTCCGGGCCCAGTGTGCAATGGGACTGGGGGTTCAGGTGTGGAAAGGCATCGCGGGGTGCTCGAGACAGATCTAGTAACAGCTGCAACTCTGAGAACTGGTCTCGTGAGGCGGGTTGCAAGTCTGCAAGACAGCATGATTTGAAGGGTTAGTTAAAAGCCGAGCTGGGCGGAGTTTGAATCTGGAATAAAACAAGTGCTCGGTCATACCTTGCACACTATCGTAAGGCTATGGTTCCCTTTCTGAAACAGGGTATATTCCTATTCATAACAGTACTGACAAGTGGCATTAGTTTTACACTACCATCCAGAAGAAATCTATTATAACACGCGATCTCTCAGGCAGAACCGGTTTATTTTAGCCATGGTTCTCCGCCGGAGGTTCAGGAAAACGCTTCAAAGGAGTTCGACAGTATTGTCGAATTAAATAAATATTTGTATAGGTTCCAACGACCCCCCCAGGCGCAACTGCCTCTATTCTCTCTGTTTTTGATGCAAGCCATGGTCAAAGACAGAGTCGACACCAATATACGACACGCCACCCAACTTTGATCCCATTTTTTTTGGGTGGGGACATATCTATGTACGCTTCGTTAAATTGACTCACCGACCCGATCCCTGACCTTGACTGCCAGATGACACCCCAGGATGCGGAAGGGTTGATCAAGCAGATATGTTCGACTTCGGTGACCGCTCTACAAAATCTATCTATTCAACTTGTAAATTATCCTAACAGCCGTTGTATAAATAATGGATACCATTCTCCTAGTTTTATATCTCTTATAAAATTCTCTCTACGCTCCACACTAGGAAATTGCTGTTGTTCTGACTGTCATCGTTGTCCCTTCCCTTATAGACGGCATCATCTTCAGTGTGTGAGTTTGCCTCGGCCTTGGTGTCAACAATTTTGGCCTCAACCTTCACAGATCCAGGCTGAAAAATCTCCTCTTCCCACATCGTACGCCAACTATCAGGCGAGTGACAAAACATATATCTGCCCCCGGCACCATCGTAATGCTGGCCCTTTTCCGGCAAGCCAACGTGAATGCCAAAAATGATCGATCCCGGAAGTGGGGACAACAATGCTGCCAGTCGCCGTGCTACATCAGTTTGCACTTCTTCCGAAAAAACATGGAAAAATAAGCCGGTATATATGGCCGATACATGCCCATGAAGTGGCAATAGTGAATTTGTGAGACCTTGAACCGAGGGCGGGTCCGTAGTTACAACGGCAGTGGTAAGAGGGGGCCGCGGCAACGGCTCGGAGCCACCTACTACGGAGTTATCCAGTATATCTCCTTCAACAAAAGGAACAGGGAATGTTTCCCCTGTTGATCCAAACAATTCATGTCCAAGGACCCAAAGTGCTAACACAGCTTATTTAGAAGCCAATCAAAATGTGGCCTGTTACATAAACTCACGCTGCACTAGGTCAAATCCGACAACGCTTTGTGAAGGATATCCATCGGAAATCAGCGCACGGATATCAGTTCCGAGCTGCAAGATCGTAAATTAGTCTGATAGCACACTTCAGACACTCTTGGTACTAACACTACAACCCACATCAAGGAATATCGGATTCTTTCGGGTCTTCCCCACTGTCAAGACCCGTTTATAAGCAGGGGAACGAGTGACGTTGAATCTGGAGGGGCATATGCGTTAAGCTATCATCCAATGCCAAAACAATATACATACTTGGCGAAGAGGAACCGGCGAACGCACGGATACGTAGATATTTCATAAGCCTTTTGTTGAACGCTGATGATACGCTGTCTAACTTCTTCGTCGTTCAATAATCCCGTTTGCTCCTTGAAAAATGACAATTCCTTCTCGTTCAGGACAAGAAGGTTGGGATCCAAAGGCGTTTTCAATGGTGGGTTAAACATATCAGAAATTAGAGCACTGCATTGTCTCAATGGCAGACTATTATAAATCCCATCCACTGACTGCTACTGGCGTCGCTACGCTCATGTGAGACTAATATCGGATCATTCAACTGAAGGTGGTAGTTCTCATGGGGAAATCAGAGGAGATGAGTCTTGATAGGATGAATTTCAGATAAAGTGGGTGTATTTATATAATGCATGTGATCAATGAATTCCGCCCAGGGGCTTGAGAACTGTGTCGATTTAAGTTAGATGGGGAGAAGCAGTCAGCAATTGTGCTTCATGCATTCAAATAAGTAAGGTTAGCCTGAGGATCAGCGGCTCGCGTGGCTATCCTTCATAAACATTACACAAGAAATATGGGGGTCACCTTATCTATCTCATGTCAATTCGATGTCTGGGCAGTGCATAATAGAAAAAGAGACAACGAGCAAAGCTAGAAAGGCAAAAGCCTAACAGATCTGATTCAGAAATCCTGCTAATTTTACTTTAAACCTTAACCATTAGGCTTTCGATTTCGTTCAATTTTCACATCATCCCTCACGATGGCATCATACTCTCATGATTTACCTAATACGCTCCTGCAACTCAGGCGAAGCTTGTCGATGTTACGTCCTTGCCGTGGAGTGCATGCGTGTCTCTGGTAACCACATTGGTGCCAATGACAATTTCCGCCGCCGCCCTTTTTACGGGTCCACGTTCAAAAATCTCTGCTCCCCACAGCTTGTATCAACTCTCTGCTGGGCGGCGGAAACTGGGTTTGCCACTAGGGTTTGAGTGAATTCCTGGTTTCGGTAAGCCCTCATGGGTATCAAATATTACGGATCCAGGAAGTGGGGAAAGTGCTGCCCGTTTGCTCATCCTCTGAAAAATAAGGCAACATGAACCATAAAAGTGTGACCACGAAGAGACATCAATGAGGTTGCTATATTGTATGGAGATCTTAAGCCACCTAATACCGTATCACGAGAAGACTTGGGCAGCATACATATCAGCAGCTGTCAGTTCCTTAGGCGAGGAAGCTATTACGTACATACACTCACAAGCCACCCCGCACAAGAACATCGAGAAACTCTTTAAGTTTATGGCCTCGACATGTCTTATGCAAGGCACAATGTCAGTGCTCTACTGCAAACTAAGGTCAAACAGCCAATCGCACCCCATAACTTGACAAACAAGTAGTCGGGAAATACCGCATGGCATTAAGCGGATAATACTATCAAGTACTAGTAGATGGGGGATCTTTATATATCCCGGAGACTATATTCGATCAAATCGCCGGTACAGCGTGTACTAGGGTATAAGTCTGCTCCAATCGATCAATGGGAGCCTGAGAGATATACTGGGTACTTGGGGAGGCCGCAGCAAAATATAATAAGATCTACTAACTTATTGGGTGAACTGCAGATACTTGTGTGTATACACCCTACGCCAGGCGCTAATTATTAGTACTATTATGGGGGAGTTTCCGGTGAGAAGGGTTGGTGAGGGAGGGACTTTGAGTTGGGCATTATTTAAGTGGTGCAGATCCTCCAAAGAGTGGATCAAGCTGTCTCACATGCAATAGAATTTTTGTATTGGTAAACGAGTTGATTGATTCCTTTGTGCTGTGTAAACCTTGAAGCTTGATAATACGATATGGTGCTAAGAAGGATCCACTCGTAGGCGCAGATAAATTGAGAATACAATTACTGGTTACAGTGTCTCTATCATGTGGTTTCAAACAGGGATTGCGCTTCAGAACCGACAAACACTTCAGAGGGCTCAGGAGCCATTCACAAGTCAATTAAGAGAATTATTAAATTTATGCAAATGATCTACTCCGACAAACGAAGCAGCAGCGCATCTAGTGTCCAGGTTGGTCCCGTCGACGATACCGAACTATACAGGCGCCTTTAGGTTGCGTTATCATTGTCTACACGATCCAAGGGTTAGCTCCAGCACCAAAATGAGGGATGGGGTCATTTACATGGTAATTATGGTCTGGTACGCGATCTTCGATGCGCAATTCCAGTTGTCTGACCAAGGTAGCAATAATAGTCCCGAGCTGGAGATACGCAAACTATGGGCAGATAGACCTATCGTCAGGATGACTATACGTATCACAGCACAACGATCCATACCTGCTCTCCGATGCAACGATGCCGTCCCGCACCGAAAGGCTGATAGACGCTCTCAGTACCCTTGCTAATCTGTCCAAACCCATAATCGACCTTCTCTCCGGCCTGGCCATCATACGTCGAAAGAGCTTGGGCCGCGGCACCTGACGGGTCGAGCCAGCGGTACGGGTCCCAGGTTGTAGCATCCTTCCACACGGACTCGTCCATTTGCGCAACAGCTGGACTTGCGAGAACGTAGTGGCCTTTAGGGACAATGTAAGATCTGGACTCGTCAGCAGGTGCAGCAAGGGTGGGTGGAACTGCCATGTCTGAAATGACTTTGCGCTGAATTGGATTTAGTCAAATATAGATATAGAGTTTGAGGCTTGTGAGGGGCTCACCATAATACTGTGAATTGGCGGGTGGCAACGAAGGCTCTCGCGAATGACTGCGTCTAATAGGGGCAATTTTCGTAATTCTTCAAACGTAGGGGTGCGGAGGGAACCATCCTCGTTGGAGAAATTCTCAACTTGCTCCTTGTATAATGCATCGCTTGAAAATGGTCAGTTTGAGATGGGCATGTAGATGGACTGTACTTACGACACTTCCGGGGAGGCCGCAATGTGCAAAAGAGTCCAGGCGCCAGTAGTTGAGCTAGTATGTTGGCCGGCCATGAGCAATGCTGTCATCATATGCGCGACTTCACGATCCGTAACCGCACGACCATCCCTGTATGATTGGCTGCACAGCGCAGACATCATATCACCCTCATCCTGTAATGTATCAAACAAAACTGTAAATAACACACAGACATACATACGTTACGGTTTTGCGCCCTGCGCTTTTCAATGATATCAACGTAAAAGTCGCTCATTGCTTTCTGGGCAATATCGCGTCTACGGTAGCTAGGCAATGGCAAGTTCGGGAACATGAAATTCAGTGGCGTGAATCCGCCGTCTAGGTCGTGATAACGCTGAGCAAAGCCTTTATCGAGAGAAGCGCGAATCTCATGTCCTTGGAGGGTACGTGCGGCAGTTAAGATCGTTATTTCGGCCATTGAGCGGTAGGCGTTGAATTTCCCCCACTCGTTGTCGTCGGTTTGGTAGGCAAAAAAAGCAGGATCATTCTGGAGGAATTCCTCGACTTCATTTTCAATCATGCCAACATACCGACGGAAGTTCTCAGTCGAGAGACCGACTTTGACGAACTTCTTTTGCTCCATGAGCATGTGGTTAGGGCAGTCATAGACCTATGGTGATTGCAGATAAAGACTTGTTCAAAAAAGCGTTATTTCGCAGACTTACCACTCCCTTGCCAAATACTGGCGTGGTTAAGTGCTATGTCATCATAACAAGTAAGAATGGCAGAAGAGACAAACTGTCGAGTAAATCTCACAGTGTAAGCCTCTTCCGCTGAAACCTCAGCAAGCCTTCCTCCCAATATAAAGTTGCTCCCCTTTGGTCCAAGACCAACAGTCATGCGGCGTCCGAGAAGTATGAAAGTAAATACGTCTCCGTGCTGATTCAAAAGAGGCACATTGGCACAGGACAATGATTTACATGATGAGGAACACACCTTTCTGCGACAGTCGTTGAGGAAGTTGACAGGGTCGTTTCCATATTGAATTGCAGAACCAATGAATGGAAGCCAGTGAAAGACAACCGGAGGCTCATTCGGGTTTTGAGGGATGATCTGCCAAAGGTTGTTAGCCTCTCCAGAAAACCATTATGAAATGGTGTGTACACACTAATTGTCTAAGCACGTTGATCGCCACAGTAAGGAGTGGGATATTAATCATAAATAAAGTAGCGAGATACGGGAGTTTTGGGGGGGAAATCCCAGCACTAGTCCAAGATTCCATAAATGGGAACGATGAGGAGTTAGACATGGTGGTCAACGAAGAGATAGCCAGTCTCTTTACCCTTTTGGGAAATCGAACGATTTCTTTGCGGAGTTTCAAACGACCATTAATTGATTTTCCTATGAACCAATTCAGCTTGCTAACATATATTAGTTGCAATATTCTTTATTTTTACAACACGCAGACTATTGTTTTTTTCGCCCGGTGAGTTAATAGTGATTTACAATAAGAGAATTACAAAATTCGGTGACCTACTAGTACCCAAGTTCGAGCCAGACTCTTCTCGTTCTCCGAGTCACCATGTCCATCAAATAAATACTGTAGATCCTCTTGTAATACCTCATTCGTTTTTTCCATCTTCAGGCAGTGGCTGAGTTAAGTTCCTCCTTATAGTACAGCTAGTTATACAAATCATCTGATGTATGTAGTTTAGGCCTTTCCTTGGCCCCTTTTGTTTTTGTCATGAATATCTCATAAAACTTGTTTACCCCGCCCTTTTCCTTAAATAATACCTACGTTATTTTTCGCGTTGCACCAAAGTATTACAGCCCGCGATTTCATCATGCAATGATTCAAATGCAATCCGGTTTACCTTTAGTCACCCTGGCCTGTTCTTCCACCTTGGTCCATTCCCATTGCTTCTCCTTCGGATTGACCAACTCGTCATCGTTGTTCTTCGAGAAGTCGACCTTTCCTTCTCCCATGAGGAGTCTGGTCAAAAGGGCCGTCAGCTTCAGAGATATTGTCTCTGCATCATTATATACCTGATGTAACTCCTGAAGCCACCTTTGCTCCCAAATTCCTCTTGCAAATCTCTCTTGTACGTCTCTGGTCCTCCGAGACTGGCTAACTGTATTTCCTCGCCGCTCTCGTGAGACATAATATCTCGGATTTCTTTCATGGACACAGTCGACCCGGCGACTCGAATATTATCTGGAAATGTTGACGGCGAAGAAACGGCCTGAATTGCAACTTGGGCAACGGTTCGGGCGATGTCGACAAATGAAGTAAACGTGATTTTTACGTCCGGAGATCCCACAGCTGTGTATTGTTTTCCATTTGAATCGAACCCATCTATTTCAATTTTTTAACATCTCAGCTTCAGCACCTGACGATGAAAATAAATCCTCACATTCATGCTAATTTTAAAAAAGAAAAAAAATGCAACAAGTAAGCCGTATGCACCAGATTATACAAAGCTATTATCTTCCTCACCTCAAAGCCTAATTCTAGAATAAGGCCGACATATATAGGGACGACTTTCATTCTGCCTTCGCCAGATTTCCTTGCTCTCTCTATGTGCTTCTGCTTCTTGGTCCACACAACATGCTCAAAATCATTGTACCGGTGGTCACTGCGTCATTAGTAATAAGTCAATGACAGTATGAAACGCTGCACAATATAACACCACGCACACTCCGAATTCACTCGGGATATATAACAAAATCCTATTCGCCAGAACAGCCTCCAACAAGCTGTCACTCGCATCCTGATCCCCCGGCCCCAAAGCATTGACAACAATATCAACATCCCGGAGCACACCTCCCATCGCAGCAGAATCTTTCACGTCAACCTTGGCAAGCTCACCTCCGAGCTCTTTCAACTCCTGCGCGACGGGAGAAGCTGGGTTTCTGACAAGGAGAACGACTCGCGAAAAGAAAGGTCGATAAGGTTCGGTGAGAACTACCCTTGAGATGACGGAGCCTAGCAGAGGTCATCGTGAGCCGATCTATGTGAGTGTACACAGATTTAACTACGCAGAACAGTCGACGTACCTAGTTTACCGGTAGCCCCAGCGATGGCAATGACATATTGACTACGAGACAAATGCGCAGATGTTGGAAGGGACATGAGACAAGAATATATTGTAAGGCGAATAGACAGAAAATTCAGGATCTCTGGTATATATATACCCTGATTTACGGCGATGTCATGTTGTCTTATTATGACGCACCCGCTAGATGACCATGGGTGATCAATTACAAGCGCACCAACAAAGAAGGCAAATTTTCTCAGTGAAAGTTTTGTTGGATATCGATTCAAAAAATTTCTAATTTTTCTAATTTGTCTCAGAGCCAGAAAATTACCCATCCCGTTTGACCATTCATCGATTCTACTTCTCGAATTCGTCCATGACCTTGGCCGAATTGTGGAAATTTGTCTTTTCAATAAAGAAGTCTAGTAATTGCGCAGTCATCGACATCATGTGTGAATTCCTTGTGAAGCCAAAGAGAGACTTACCATCAGCAATCACCGTGACATTACCCTGCATAAATTGCAAGACCGGTTTGTCTTTCAAATTATATCGCGGCCAGAATGCTGTGGAAAGAGAGAAAATGTGTTTGTAAGTGAACCACTAGCGAACACATTGTACGAGATGACATACAGCCTGGATTTAGGTCATTCACAAAGTTGATATACGCATCCGTAAATATAGTCGAGAGATTGTTCTCAACCGCGGGCGCAGTCCCGAAGATGAACGCAAGTTCCGAACCATGAGAAACTGATAATAGCAAGTTGGCAGCAAAATTAGCCAATAGAAAAAAAACCCCACCTCCATTCGAAGGATCATTCGCTGGATTAAACTCAGTAAAGAAATACGCAAAGAGTTTCTGCCCCGTTTGCGCCGCCTTATCAAAGAACAGCCTCCTCGGGGATAAATATATAAAGTCGGTATACCACGCTTCCGCACGGTCGAACAACGAATCACCCGTGTTAAAGCGTCCACCGAGGGACGGGTCGTTCGCGGGGTAGAGCCTGTGAAATTCATCGAGGACATCGGTGGTTAGGGTGCGGTTGTCGAGGATGAGGGCGCCGATGAATTCATCAAAGCGGGTGTCCTCCTGCGCTGTGGTTGGGAACTTGGGAAGACCGAAAACGGATCGACTGAATGTCGCGCCTTCGTTGAGCTAATGAAAAGTTGAATGTGGTGGTGGTTGGTGGTTCCAAGACAACTTGAAGGTCAATATACACGATGGGAAAATATTCCGAGTACGTACGTTGGTTCCCCACAAGAGAGGCACCTTTAAGAAATTGCCGCTCGCTATCTGCGCAGACTGACGTCTCGGTATGATATTTCCAATTCCACCTGGAGTCGGCTGCCATGCCTGTCCGTTGAGGGCGGCGTCGAGAAGGATGGCTGAAGCATTGGCGATGGACTTCAAAAACGTCGGTCGTCATTCCAATTAAAACCCAAATAAATCCGATCATACATCAAAGGGAGCCTGTCTCAGACACTCTACAGACTCCGGACCAGGGTGACATCCCACCATCTCAATCAAACGAGCGTATGTCTTTCCAGGTTCGTCATACTGTGCTGCAAACGGGGCAGATTTACTAGAAGAGACGTTGATGGCATGGTGCAGCTCAGGTAGATAGTCAGGATATTAGAAGACGTACAATGGTCCTGTTGAAGAGTCGAGAATTCCAGCACGGAAAAGAGGTTTGTTAGCAGGAAACAGGACTTGGACTTCAACCGCTCCTGCACCGGCGGACTATTGATAGAAAAATCAGACGGCCCTTACTAAATTAATGATAGCACCAACTTGACCCCAGATTGTGACCTATGTGGGACCGATTTATCAGCCTTTGTGAGGTAGTTTTAAAACAGCTCATGACAGCTGACCTTCGCTGGATCTCCCCCGAAGGCAGAGATCTCATCCTTGATAAACTGTAACACCAGAGTTTGGTCTTGTAGTCCTACGTTAAGGTCCTCCGGAGGAACATTGGCGCTTGACAACTAAAGGCAAGGTAGTGATAATTTATAGTACGTACTGTCAACTTAGAGGAACAGACTTACGAAGCCGAATGTGTTCACTCGATAGTTTCTATGGGTTATTAAGCGATTGGTGAGTGACGTTACGAGAAGCAGGATGAAAATCATGGTGCATACACTGTGATGAAGATAATGGGCTTCTTCATAGTCACACTTCGGCTCAGCAAGACTAGTAGTATAAATCAAAGAGAGTTCGGCTTCCTATTGGCTATTGGAAGACGGTGCATTTAAGATACGTACAAGTTGGATCTTGGGATGGAGTGGATCCCGCGCTGGTGGACATGAATTAGACAGATCGGTCAGAGATTAGAGCAATGATACACAAACCCTATCATATAAGCTCCTCCCTGAAAGGAATAAAGAATCAATACAAATGCATAGATTTACAGATTATTGGAAGACATACGTGGAAAAACACAAGCACAGGTACCTTTGCTTTGGAGGTGACACTTGAAGGGCGGAAAATCTGCAAGCAGCTTTAACCCTTCCCACGTCCTCGCAAGAAAAAGATTACTAACGTTTAAGAAGAGACAATTCTCGCTGATTGCTACACCCGCCGTAAGATCAGAAACCTAAAACAAAACAAACAGTTGGATAAAGATTCCCTTTGGCTGTATTCACCCTCCGAAATACTCACAGGCTGTGAGCACGCATCTCCGAATTTACTGGCGTCTTGAATGCCCTCGAACGGTGTCGTGATCGCAACGGGGCTCTTAAAGCGCAGATTCCCAACAGGGGCTTGCGCGTATGGTATACCGCGCCATATGTCGATTTGGGATGTTGAATTCGAAACACCACGGAATGTACCAATGCTGGTTTTGGCATCTAACGATGCCACGGCCGTAGTGGTAGGAGAGGAGAGTGCTGTCAGTGCAGCTAGGAACCATGCTTTCCAGCTTGTTTGCATCATAATGGGCTTAGAGACTAGCACCTCGAGGGCTGCGAATGGTATATATATATTGTGCAGCATTTCTAATTCATTTCAATATGATTAATGGGGTTGGCTAAGAGGTGCCGGTGACGCCAGCGCGCTAGTAGATAATAGATATTTGCCATGAGAACCCCGTCCAGGTTCGTGGATTTGTTCTCATGCTTATGTTATTGCCTCACAGGTAGATATATAGCAGCGTTCACTTGACCATTGAACGGACCGTCGACAATATAGTCCGTATCAGTTGACTAACTACGCTGAGAATGCAAGGGAATCGGGTAAACTCATAAACGGAATATAGCTGAGAACTCAGTCGGTCGAGTTGGCCATCATAAAACTTCCGAAAGCGACTGGAAGGTTGCGTGTCAACCTCACAGTCGGCAACAGACAGGACAAGTTTATCTTGCTAAAATGTGAAGTAGGTAATATAGTTGTGTAGTGGATGCTTAGCCTGCGGGGAGAGTAGCTACTTTTTCTTGTGAAAGGATACCAAGGTGTAACTAATATATATCTACAGTGAACAATAACACAATGGTATATTAGAACAAGGGAAATTTTATCTCGATCAAATCGGAGAAGGAAAGTAAAGATTCGGTAAGGGTGGAGGAATGATGATTGTGGATGGACAATGGTGAAGTTGGTGGAGTGGTGGAGCGATCACTGGCATGTGGTATGTGGTAAGACGACCGATTACAGCGACTTAGCCAGTTATAAGTGACCGTCTGTGTCTTTGGAAATAATGCATCTGGTACCGGTGTTTTTTAGACACATGAGTTGTGCCTTCAGCAACCTTCAGTTCAGTGAATATTATCTTGAGTGGAAAAGGAAAGATGACCGTACATCAGGGATTTGGGAATGTCCACATTATGTAGACTCCCTAGCCTCCCTTCCCTAGATCTATAGTAAGTAGTAGTGTGTCTAGCCGTGTCTAGCCGAGATGGCTCAAGACAATATAGACAGCATACTTACTGATCTTCCCACTTTCCTGATGTACTTAAGTAGCTTCGGCATAAATGGCCTCTCGTAATTATGAACAACTTCATCATTATACAAGAGAAATATAATCTATTTATCACTAGAATGAAGGGGGAGTACTTATCCTAATAAAAATGAAGGGCCAATGTAAGAGATGGCAATATTTATCCCGAGTACCCCACTGATGCTTCAATATAATACATATGCATCTATTATTATTATTTCTGTAGGAGTAAATCCTCAACGAAATGTTGATTATGTTAGCAGCAAGCAGTGTAATTAAGTTACATAAGCAGCTATAACAGTTGCTCCTCGCTCTTCACTCTCACACTTAGTCGCCTTGAAAAATCCATTGACACCCAAAGGGTAAGTTTCCTTGAGTTAATCAGTCTTCAACAAGTTTCTAAATGATATCTTTTCTAGAGGTCAATAGGGAGGCATTATACAAAACTTAAATTTACTTTCCACATCCAAATCACACATGTAAACATGCCTTTCAATATTTTCTTATAACTGAGATGTCCCTAACATACTTCTAGATAACATAAAATGGGTGCTACTCGCGCAGAAAAGGAACTTTACTTCGAGAAGCTCAAGGAGCTCATCGCAAAATACGGTGTGCAAGGTTATAGGTTGACACACGCACAACACCTCATAATTTCATCTCTTTAGCGTCAATCTTCGTTGTCAACGTTGACAATGTCGGTTCAAACCAGATGCATCAAATTCGTGTTGCTCTCCGTAGCAAGGGTGTCGTTCTCATGGGCAAGAACACCATGGTCCGTCGTGCCATGCGTTCAGTCATGTCCGAGTCCCCAGAACTCGAGAAGCTCCTTCCTCACATCAAGGGCAACATCGGTTTCGTCTTCACCTCTGAGGATCTGAAGGAAGTCCGCGAGCTCATCATCGCCAACAAGGTTGCTGCCCCCGCCCGCGCTGGCGCTTTCGCGCCTGCGGACGTCACCATCCCTGCTGGCAACACCGGTATGGAGCCCGGAAAGACCTCTTTCTTCCAGGCCTTGGGTATTCCAACCAAGATTGCTCGTGGTACCATCGAAATTGTGTCTGATGTTAAGGTGGTCATTGGTGGATCCCGAGTCGGCCCATCAGAGGCTACTTTGCTTAACATGTTGAAAATTTCTCCGTTCACATATGGTATGACCGTCGTTCAGATCTTCGACTCTGGAAACGCTTTCCCTCCCAGCGTTCTTGACGTTGATGAGCAAGAACTCATTGACCGTTTCTTGTCTGGTATCAAGACCATCGCCTCCATTTCCTTGGCCCTTAAGTATCCCACCCTGGCCTCGGTTACCCATTCCCTCGTCAACTCTTACAAGAACCTTTTGGCTATCGGCTTGTCCACCGACTACTCCTTCGAGGGTGTTACCAAGGTATGTACATTTATTCGCCTACCCACTATATTCACCGTCCTATCACCCTTTTTTACAACTTGGACTTACAATCGGTTTATTAGATCAAGGAATACCTTGCCAACCCTGAAGCCTTTGCTGTCGCTGCTGCTCCAGCTGCTGCAGATGCTGCTCCCGCCGCGGAAGAGACGAAGGAAGAGGAGAAGAAAGAGGAAGCCGGTAAGCAAATTTATTGTCGGACTGTCTGCGACTCCTTATCCTGACCAATTCTCTCTTTTTTTTCAGAGGAATCGGATGATGACATGGGCTTCGGGCTGTTCGATTAATCAACACATACTAATCTGCCATACACAATCGTCTAATATGTATACTAATGAAATCATATTAGACATTTGACGCGTTGCAATTGTTGCCCTTGTTTGATGAAATTTTATGTTTTTTAGCCAAGAAAAAAAATTGAGTATAAGCGAATTGCTTGTGGATGACTGCGTTAGGGGTGACCGGTGAATTTCCACAAGAAATATCCAGGAACACATCGCCTACGGGCTTCTGAACGTCAACTCGACCAACCAAACGTTAAAGGTCACCAACACGTGCAAGAAAATCTCCACGAGGCAACGGGGAAATCAACGACTACACTCCAAATAAGAATACGGTCGTTCAGAAAATACATAATTTCCATCCCCAATGCATGGATACCTACGGTTTTTCTTCATGAGGCAGTCATACAAATTCTGTATGTAATGCGATTACTTTTCATCCATGACCATGCACACTCTAAAAAATACGAATAGAGTTCTTCAGAAAATACCTTATTTCTATCACCAAAGCATGTATGCCTACTGGTTATCTTCATGAGGGATGTACATATTCCGTATGTAATACACTTACTTTTCATCAATGACGACACCTAAAAATGTGAATAGAGTTCTTCAGAAAATGTCTAGTTTCCATCTGTAAAACATGTCTATGTTTCATGAGGCAGTCATGTGCAAATTCTGTATGTAATATGCAATTACTCGTGTAGTACAAAGTCCGTATATGTAATGCAACCTCCCCCCAACCCCCGTGCAATGCCATACACAGCCGGTCCAATCCTATTTTATGCCACATACCCCCGTTGCATTTTGTTCCCCCCCACCCCCCAATGCCTACCTTTCAGTCTTGGACTGCCCATGTCCTTGTCGGCGGAAAGGCTCTCAAAGAAGAGCAGGTCGTGAGGAGTGGCAGCATTGTCACCTGTGATATTCCCTGTATTCCTGAACAGGTCGGCGAGACAGGTTTCATTTTTTTCAAAAGTGGTGTTTGTCAACTGATCACTTTCTTATTTGATACTGTAGCACTTCCAGATCTCACTTGTTAACCCTTCCAGTGATTCTCGGGTTATTTGTGTGTATGCCGTGGATGCGGTACAGGTTCGCTATTTTCCCAATATGTTTGGTCCGAGGGCGATTGGGGTTCATTATGATTCCCATTGTGTTCCCATATAGCACGATGAATATGTAACCCTCCCCGGGGAAGTGCGCGATGTTTCCATAGGATGGCAGTATGACTTGACATGGCATTATCCATACATCTGGACGACGCCAGATAAATTGAGTACGTCTGTCTCGTCACTTTTCCTCATGCATATGTCCCCCTTGACTTAGACCACCCTGTTAACCATTTTGTTCTGTCACAGATGTCCGCGCCTTCCCGGCAATGAGCATAGACGGATCTAAAACCGGCGTCATATCCATCCGTCTCTACCGTTCCAACAACGACAGCTCTATAGGCGAATTAGTGCCGGACGTATTGCTCCGCCGACCTATGCGATCCCGAGACAGTGGAGTCCATCGCCTATCGCACTATGCTGCAGTGGATGAGACCTTTGGGAGGAGGATGCCCCATCCGACGAGGACAGGTTCAAGGACATACTTAAACTTTCATTGGTTGAAAAGCGGGAAGCCGTTTTTGGAGTTTAATTTTCAGTATTTCAAAGGTTGTTTTTTTTGTCTTTTTGCCTCTTGCGTTTGATGCTGACCATCTGAGTTTATGCGTAGATATAATGAAGAATCCACTTGCACCTGAACAGCACCGTTTCAGACACAAACGAGTGTTGGCGAATATGAAATTACCTGACTACCATGCTGAAATCATGACGGAACCCAGGTCTGGTCAGTGAGATCCCAGTACTCGTGAACCTTGGACACAAGTTTCTTACCTTTTAAAATCTAACAGCAGAGACTGATACATTCCAAAGACCACGAAAACGAAAACGCTTTCGGTCCGAGGATAGCTGGAAACCTGAATCCGCAGAAAAAGGCTCCTTCGAATCATCACCAAGCCAGACAAGCGATTCACCTCCGCCTCAGTGTTTGGGATTAGTGAAACCAGAGTTAGACAAGGGTAAGCGGTTGCTAATAATCACTGTCATTTAATCCATTACGCTATTTCTTAAAGATAAGTCTTTTCCGACCAGCATGGTCGTCCCCAAACGAACCACGCGGACTGTTTGGACTACACTGGTGGAATCATGGGCAGATCGTAGCCCCATGATTATAGGGACTGATAATAGTCGTGGTCTCAATATCCCAGCAGGGAGCTCAAGCGTTACAGCTAAGACACAGAAAAGGATGAGAAAGAAAGCGGCTTCCAGTGCGCACCCGCCCGTGCTCGAAGCGATCGAGTCCGATGTGGATAATGAGTTACATTGAGTGTTTGCCTCCTGTTGAAGTTGTTCATAATACTGGTAAATGCCTAGTATATCCCCCCAAGTCGACGGGTGCGAGGTTCACAAATGTTAGATACAAATGAAGACATAACATAACGACAATAGTGACTTGTTACTGTATTGGGCGAGAAACGCAAGAAGAAATATTTACAAATACATACATGTATGTACTAAAATAAAAGTGTCTTGGGTGATGTTGACTTGACGACGCTCGTAACAATTGTCCATATACACTCTTCCTGTTATCTTAGGGTAAGTACATTGACTTGTTCATTATCAGAGTCACCAGCCATGGGTGATGAATCGTTATTGTTGGAAAACTGGGATATGGGGTCTATGTCATCTGATATATATAGGTTGATGATGAGATAATGATGAACAAGTTGCAGCTTGATTGTGCACTGGTTGGGGTGATGAGCTTAATAACGGCAGACAAGTCCAGGCATTGTTTGCATGCCCAAATGCAATTGCAGCTTGGATCTCCCCTTGCTCAAAGCGATTAGGTTTGATCAGGATAGTGAGTGCCTCCCCCTGTTGAAGTTGTTGGTAATACTGGTAAATGCTTAGTGGAATTAGTATATCCCCAAGTTGACGATTGCGCGCTGGTTGGGGGACGAGCCTACTAACGGCGGCGCATTAGTCCAGGTATCATTGTTTGCATCGCCAACTGCAGCCGCAGCTCAGATACGAGTTTTCAGGCGTGCGGTATGTATATTTATACTTCCTTTCCCGTGGGCTAGGAGGACCGTGAGGACTTATCTCTACGTATTGTCTCTAGATTGTCTAGAGGTCTAGCACACTCTTAAAAGAAATTGCTGGAAAAGATTGGCGTGATTTAGATTTTCTTGTTACCTGAGTTGGAGCAGCCATTAGATGATGAATGATGTATTCCTGCTGTTAATTTAAAGCAGTATTATAGACTGCTCAAGCTACAAATGTGAAGTCCACAGGAAGATTTACCATTGAGTAAATCTCTTGAATTAGGAGGAGAAAAATCAACCACAGTTGCGATCTTTACCTCAATAATAAGTAATATTGACGAGACACCTTTGAGTTCAGGGCTATGGACGGTCATTGACTAATTATTATAACAAGGGAAATTTATGTAGCACGGTTGAAAATAGAAAGCTCCGTGGCCAAGTTGCTGGACGTGCGCCTTACATAATAACGTCCCCAGACGCGTCACTTCTCGTTCAAAATGTCCTCCGCAAAGTCTAACGATACCAAAGTCGAAACCAATGTCCAAGCTGAACAACCAACACAGCAATCTCAACTAGGTGCATTAGAAGAGGATGATGAGTTTGAAGAGTTCCCGGCACAAGGTTGGTGGTTTTGGTCTTTGCTGATGGCGATTGTTGAGTCTATCTTTTTCGATTACTTTCATTCGTGAAGATTGGGATGACTCAGAGACAAACCTGGCGCATTTGAATGGTAATGGCGTCACAGTTGCTAGTGATAAATTGTGGGAGGATAATTGGGATGACGATGATATCGAAGACGAGTTCAGCGTGCAGTTACGGTACGTACAATCAATCCCATTTTGTGTTTTCTCTAAGGAGTGTTATTTTTCTGTTTAGAAATGAACTGGCAAAAACGGGGAAGAATCCCAGTTCTGCCACGTCAGGTACAGCTGCTGGAGCAGATGCGATGCAACATTGAGGTAGATTGTATATGTATGTCACTAACGTATGCTGTACCTCAATTATTTGATGTTCTACTTCCAGCATAATTAATTGAGATTATAAATAGATATTTCCTTGGTGTCTTACTCCCCGATATTTTTCAGCCGTTGTTTATTCGAGTGCTTGATAAATTTAAGGGAGTTGTTGCAAATTATTGTAAAACTTAAAGACTTTTTTTAGCAGAACCACTTCGCAAGACTCAAACCATTGCTCCTAGGGATTTTTGTAACACAAGCAAGATTCGCCATCCTATCACGCAGTTTTCCGGGAAGCTAGATGTTTGAATATTATTGAAATCAGATCCAGGACCTAATTGTCAGTTGGGTGAGATGTTTTTGGAGGACTTTGCTGAGCACATAAGTATGTTTCGTAAGGTTCGGGAGATGTCGTGCTTTCTTATTAATCATCTCAAGGATCAAGTGGGAAAGGAATATTGTGTACCAGGTGTTATTCCTCCATCAGACATATAAAACGCGCTCCTACTTGAACCAAGATTGGCTCTATATATTTTTTGGTGAAAGGAAGCGTTGTATTGTTTGCCCCCGTGGATAACAAAGGATTAGTTCTACATTTCCAGATTCCATTGCCCCCGTGACTGCGCTATTACTACGATTACTTTTGATCTACAGGAAGAAAATTGTTATGGACAAGTCAAGTCGACGTCCAAGTGGTCATGTGCCGGTTGGGCTCGTGTCTCCATCATGAATTCAACACCTCTTGACCGCATGGCATATCATTATCCGCCATACAAGGGATTATGCATTATGACCTGCCGCATGTCTCATCTAGTCTAACACTTCTCAATGCCATGCATCTTCCCATCGATAGTGCTAAATGATCGTCAAAATAGTGAAATTAATACAGTCCATAACTCTGAGGAAGTGCAAAGGCGATATATCCAGGATAGCCACTTGACTTATGAGATAGTTTTGCTAGGGCATTTCTGGCCCTGTTTTATGTTGATAGATTATTCGCCTCAAAGGAGGATATGCACCGATGTTATTGTCATACGCAAGTCAGCCTACCTCGCCATTTTATTGGTGATTAATGATAATGGCCTTTCGAAAAAGGCGTTGAAGGCTCCTGCGCTCCGCTCAAGAGCAGGCTGTAAAGATTATGAAGTTTAGATATTAATGAAGTTTAAGTATCGTATCTATTCGCAGAACAGAAACACCTGAAAAGTCACGAAAAATGATTTAATGAACATGCCAAACTTGCAATCGACTTTGAATTTCTCAGAGGAATTAAATAAATATCTACGAAAAAGAAAGGTGTGGGAATTATTTAAATTGACTTTAGATATGGGCGCTTAATTGCGCATTGCGCATTGCACTGGGTGACGCATTGTTGGGGTCAAGCTCGAGGCATGCCTCCATTCGCCGTACAACCTACTGGAATTGTTGGCATTAAATCGAAGATTGAATGTTTAGCCATCCAAGGTGTGCCAAATCTTTACTTATATTGTGCGATCATTCCTTATTCCCTCGCAGGCGACCGCCTTTTCATGGGTACGGCGGGAGGGGATCTACACATATACAGCTTTGACAATGATGGTTAGTTTCCTTCTCTTTAGTTATTTAATTAAATGTTTCTACTTCGCGAATAGAAGCGAGTCTGCTGGACACTAGGAAGGCGTTGTGTCGTAGAGCTATTGACCAGCTCGGCTTCATCAAAGATACCAATTCCTTAGTTGTTCTCTCAGGTGATCGAACACTTTAAGCATGTTTCTCTTTGGTATTGACACTTAACAAGACACCGTTGTTTCATTGTATGCACTCCCTGGCCTATCGCCTGTAACGCCACTGCCGCAAACCAAAAGTGCCTTGGTTTTCGCTATTAATACGGCCATTATCAATATAACACCGGACAATAAGAAGCCAGACAGTGTAAAAAGTGATGATTTGAAGGGAATTCCGGCGGTTGTTACTCATCTCGCAGTGGGATGCCGAAAGAAAATCGTTATATTTTCTTGGAGAGACGGAGAGGTCCAAGAGCCGAAGGTATGACGGCTTCTAGCATGCCACATGCATCCCTCATATACGTCTCCCATGCAGGAATTATCCTTGGCACACAGTCCTCGTGCTATTGTATTTGCTACCTCGAACGAAATCTGTTTAGCATACTCACAAACAGAAAATGTTATGCTGTCCCTTGAGACAATGAAAACATCAGATATAACGTTGCCGACAAATAATGCATCCATAGCGGGACTTGGAATGGGAATGGGGGCTTTCAGCGGACTAGGGGGATATATGACGCTTGGATTAGGCGCAAAGGAAAAGAGACCATGTATTGTCAGGGTAGAGGAGGGGGAAGTTTTGGTACCGAAAGACAGTGAGTGGTCATAATCGAATTATTCATGTTATTAATGTTGTCATCAAAGACACTGGAATTTTTCTTGGTCCTGATGGCAAGCAAACGCGCAGCTCTGGGATTGTTTGGCCAGGTGTTCCAGAAGAGAACGGTCAGAATAGAATTTAGACTCTTCGAAATGCCACTGAAATATGGCTCTTAACAGCGTATATAAAACCATATGTTCTGACTCTTCTTCCTCCTGGAACAATAGTTGAGAGGGGGCCTACTGTGCCGGCACCCCTACAACACAATTCATCTGCTCTGCAGATTACATCCACTATCTCTTTATTGCCGGTACAAACACTTAAAGCGCCTTTTACCGCCGACACTCCTGACATTAATCGATCCTACACGGCCCGTCTGCTCACCCCTACATTCCAATCTAAAGCACCGGTCTTTTTGATCAGTACTCCGACAGATAGGACTATTGCCTCCACTGAGGGGAGCTCCCTTTCAATGCTCACAATGCAACCTTGGGGAAATCAGATCGACGAACTTGTCGACAAAGGTTCGTATGCAGAAGCTTTAGCATTGGTTGAATCACTCGATCAAGCAATTTTACAAGACAAGGTTTGTTTTATAAGTATTATTAATTCTACGTATCTAATATTGTACAGGACCGCCGGCGAGCTGCAATTAAAGCGTTATTTGCCGTGTCACTATTTGCCAATGGCCTATTTGATGATGCGATCAATACCTTTATTGATTTGAATATAAATCCTGCCAAAGTGGTTGCTTTATATCCAGACTCTGTTGCTGGAAGGCTGTCCACTCCACGAGAACAATGGTTTGAATTATATGGCGGTCGTTCACCCCCCGACTTCCCAGCTTCTACCCTACAAACCGAAGATTTCCGTCGTTCTGTCGAGACACTCTATCGCTATTTGGCTGATCGTCGTCCCAAACTAGGAGGTGCTATGCTTGCCCTGCACATAACCCCAGCCCAAGCGTCTGAACACGTTTCACTATCTTCAATACAAGTTGATGAGTTGCTGAATATGCCAAATTCACCACCTTCAGCACTCATTCCGGCCGAGCTTGTTCGCTATGCTCAAGTCGTAGATACGGCGCTTTTTAAATCCTATTTGATTTTTCGACCTAGTCTTCTAGAATCCCTGTGTCGACTGCCGAATTGGTGCGAAGTGCTGGAAGTTGAACAAGAATTACGAGGCCGACAGGTAAATGATTTGTAACATGCTGTATCTTACGTAGCAAGGTTGTGTTGACACTTGTGCACAGAAATTCTCGGAGCTTATAGAATTATACCATGGCAAGAACATGCATGAAAAGGCGCTTGACCTACTTCACACGTTAGTCCATGTCTCAAAAATCCGTTTACATCTATTTAATTTGTATAGTATGAGCTTAGATGAGGAAGAGACAAGAGACAAGCTGGACCCGACGATTAGGTACCTTCAGAAATTAGGTCCGGCACACTTAGAACAAATTTTCAAATCTTCGCTCTGGGTTTTGGAAATGGACCGAGATATGGGTTTTGAGGTTAATTATATTTATTTGTGCGCCTTTCGCCTCTAAAAGTGATGCAGATATTTACAACAGAAGAAGCTGAACTTCCCAGACAAATGGTGGCAGATTTTCTCGACAAATTTGATCCTCATGTCTGTGTACGTTATTTGGAGTACCTCATTAACGAGCGTAGTGATATTTCGACCGCGTTTCATGAACGCCTTGCCGAAGCATACCTCCGTCTCTCCCTCGAAGGAAAGAAGCAGGGAGATTCCTGTAAGTTCATTGAAACCGATCGTAATTAAACCTGATAGTTTTGCAATCAAAGCACAAGAGAAGGGGATGTATTCCAAACTGCTAGGATTCATCGATGAATCACAGCATATCCAAATAGACCGATTATTTGGACAATTGCCATCCAACGGTACCTTTTCTTAATTTGGGTGGGAGCTGTTAGCTGATTATCCCTCAGCTATGTTTGAAGCTCGAGCTGTCTTGCTTGGGCGGTTGGGTAAACATCAGGGTGCATTAGAGATTTACGTGTATCGTCTGCATGATTATATTAAGGCCGAAGAGTAAGTTCCATCGCTTACATGCTCAAAAGAATTTTTTTCGCTCATGGTTCCGTAGATATTGCAAGCGTGTCTATCATTCAATTCCAGAGTGTAAAGATATTTTTCTTTCCTTATTGCGGATATACCTCCATTCCGGCTCGTCAAACCTTCTCCGACCAGCCTTAGAACTCATAAGTCGACATAGCCCTCGTCTCGATACTGTGGAAACATTAAATTTACTTCCCACTATGGTTACGGCTCAAGATCTGAGTGCATTTATGTGCGAAGCATTACGAAAACCTGTTTTTGATACACGTGTCATCCGGGAGGTTTGGAAAAGTCGGTCTGACCAAGTCTCAGCCGCTCTCATGGGGTTACAGACCAGACGCGTAAAAGTCACAGATAGCCGAATGTACGTCAGACAAAACACATTGTCCTAACGGTCCTAAAGCGTATTTTCAGTTGTCCGCAGTGTCACAAACGAATTGGTGGTAGCGCCATAGCAGTTCATGTACCGAGGTGGGTCATTGAGCTCGAGGTTTTAGAGGTGTTCTGATGTTCTGATGCGGCATGGAATCGACACTACAGAGGTGAAGTAACGCACTATACATGTCGCGAAGCCTTCTCGCGCAAGCTCAATGATAAGTCGCGTCATATTCGGAGTGTCCGATGAATTTTTCTTCATGACCAACTTCACGACAAGCGAGGATATAGTAGTTCACGGAGGAATACCAGGACTCATAGTGACAGAGTCTTCTATATGCACTGTGTATATTGTATAATTCAGTTTATATGACATGTGTTGTCCCAGATGATTGATTCTGAGATTGAATTTAGTATAAAGGTCATGTAGTTAGTGTTATACAATAGTGTACTTTGCCCTTATACATTGAGACTCCCAAAATATTTAACAACATAGGCTATTGGTTTCGAGTTTTGGTGAAGCACCAAAGTCCTTTGGCGGTGCTGAGTTAGGGACGCAGTGTTTTCTGCCCCATGCTTTATGTAATTCTTGTATGGAATTCTGTGAAAGTTCGGTAAGTTGTTCCGAAAACCCCTCTCGCCCTAATTTATTCAGTAGCGTTCATCTGGTGGTGACATGTGCTCTGTCCTTCTGCTTTCAACGCCGCCGATCGATTTTTGAAGGCTAGCAAGCATTTATTTTCCCATCAGTGAGAAGATAATATAAAGGTCCCCTCAATCTGAGTGAGAGTTTAAACTCCCCAGACATGCAAGAGGAAACTGAAAATATTCAACTGCAATCTGTTGACACCCCCACACTCTACACTACCGCCTCCACGTCCCAAAGGGACGTATCCCACCTCTACACTGTGCCTCTCGACGCTCCTGCCTCCATATCCCAAAGGGAGGCATCCCACCTCCACACTATCCCTCTTGACGCTATTGGCTCCATGCGCCAATTGTAGCCATCCCCCCTTATGCCTCTCAAAGGTACTACCACCATGTCCCAAATGGAGGCATCCCAGTCGCGTGACACCAAATATTCAACTTGAATTCCCAAGGTCGTCGCGGCCGCCTCTGAGATCAAACTGCCCCCGTCCCGACCGAGGCCTACCCCAAGACGGGCTTATTCGTCGCAGACGCACTCATCCCCGAGCAGCCATCTAATTACTGGGACAGGAATGACGCGGTGTTCATGCCGCCTTTTGATCATGCTAACACCGTCCGCCTCCTGGAGAGGTGTTTCCCTGATACTTGCAGCTCATGTGGTAATGGTAAGAATGTCCAATAGGTCCTCGTACAATTAACTGTGCTAAACATCTTCCAAGAATAAACATGGAGCTCCGTCCTCCATGGCCCTGTCCTCAATGCGGCTGTATAGGAATCAACGGAGAAATGTGAACCTGTTCGATGTTGACGTTATAGCGAAAATGGACGAAGTTTATTTACGATGACTAAGCTACTGTAAAGTACGAAATAGCCGAGCGTTGAGATAAAACGCGTCAACGGCTTGCAATACAATGTACTCTAACAGAACCTGCCACCCCGAAGGCAAGAGAAACATTTTAAACAGTGTTTTCGACTAACTTGTAAAGTGGTTCAATATTCTGTTAAAGCAGTGCAATTGGGGAGGAGTACTGTCGTGTACAAAGTGGCGGTCTTTTCAACTGAGTTACCGGGTGATGGCCCCGCGGCGGTCGGTAGTTTTACGCACGTTTTTGTCGACAATAAAACAAGAAAACCTATTCGGCTGGGTCTCAAGTTGCGTAGCAAGAGTTGGACAGACTGTTCATTGGTGATAGAGTGCTTCTGAATCAAGGTAAATCAGTCCTTCACGGATCTTTGAAACCCAAATTACAAACCGAAAAGAAGCTGCAGGAGGCATAGATCTAAACCACAGATGTTAAAATATATTCAAAATTTACTGCCGGATTATAATTGGATAACCTCAATCGGGTTCCGTCAATAATATGAATCGGAATCGGAACTAATTAACTCTGGAGTTACATTTGTTCCTATGGATCGTATATTTGCACCTTCGTCAACATGCTGATTCGTTAAAGATAAGTGCGAAGGCAAGTAATAAGTTAAATCTCGTATCTCCAACAAATCAGCATGTTGACGAAGGTGCAAATATATGGTCATAGGAACAAATATAACTCTAGAGTTAATTAGGTCCGATTCCGATTCATATTATTGACGGAACCCGATCGCGGTTATCCAATTATAATCCAGTAGTAAACAATTTTGAATATATTTTAACACCTCGTGCAGCTTCTTTTCGGTTTGTAATTTGGTTGTGAAGGACTGCCCGTCATAATTTACCTTGATTCAGAAGCACTCTATCACCAATGTACAGCCTGTCCAACCCGCTACACAACACGAAGACCCAGTGGGAATTGATTTTCTTGTCTTATTGTCGACAAATACGTGCGTAAAACAACCGACCGCCGCGGGGCCATCACCGGGTGACTCAGCTGAAAAGGCCGTCACTTCGTACATGACACAACTCCTCCCCAATTGCACTGCTTTAACAGACTATCGCACTACTTTACAAGCCATATCGACCTTTAGAAACGGCGGCGACGACCTCGGGGAGAATTCAACTTGAATATTTGGGGGGGCAGTGTTGATCCCAGGATGGAAGTATGTGGCCCTGTCCTCAATGTGACCGTATAGGAATCAACGGAGAAACGTGAACCTGCCACCCAATGTTTCTCTTACCTTTGGGGTGGCAGGTTCACGCTTCTCCATGATTCCTTTTTTTTATTGAGGACAGGGCCATGGAGGACAGAGCTCCATGTTTATTCCTGGAAGATGTTTAGCATGGCTAATCATACGAGGACCTATTGGACATTCTTACCATTACCACATAAGCTGCAAGTATCAGGGAAGCACCTCTCCAGGAGGCGGACAGTGTTAGCGTGATCAAAAGGCGGCATGAACACCGCGTCATTCCTGTCCCAGTAATTAGATGGCTGCTCAGGGGATGAGTGCGTCTGCAACGAATAAGCCCGTCTTGGGGATAGGGCTCCTCGGTCGAAATGGGGGCAGCTTGATCTCAGAGACGGCGGCGACGACCTCGGGGAGAATTCAACTTGAATATTTGAGGGGGCAGTGTTGATCCCGGGATGGAAGTATGTGTCACGCGAGTGGGAAGCCTCCATTTGGGACATGATGGTAGGACCTTTGAGAGGCATAAGGGGGGATGGCTCCAATTGGTGCATGGGAGGGATAGTGTGGAGGTGGGATGCCTCCCTTTGGGATATGGAAGCAGGAGCGTCGAGAGGCACAGTGTAGAGGTGGAATACGTCCCTTTGGGACATGGAGGCAGTAGTGTTGAAAGTGGAAGCGTCGAAGGATTGCATTTGAAAAAATTCAGTTTCTTCTTGCATGTCTGGGGAGTTTGAACTCTGACTCAGATTGAAGGGACCTTTATATTATCTTCTTACTGATGGGAAAATAAATGCTTGCTAGCCTTCAAAAATTGATTGGCGGAGTTGAGAGCAGAAGGACAGAGTGCACAAGTTACCACCAGATGAATGCTACTGAATAAATTAGGGCGAGAGGGGTTTTCAAAACAACTTACCGACCTTTCACAGAATTCCATACAAGAATTCCATAAAGCATGTGGCAGAAAACACTGCGTCCCTAACTCAGCAGCGCCCAAAGGACTTGAGTGCTTCCATTTAGAAATCGAGGAAACAACCGGTTAACGACCCCTTCAAATACTAATTAAAAAAGAATGTGTTAGAGCCTGCCATGACTGACCTTTCATGAGTGGTCTTTTAGCATATCATAAACCTGGGTTTTCGAATTGCTAGATAAAATAGTGCAATAGTCTGTTACCAACTGTGACCGAAATAAGGAATGTTTGACTTACAACGGGTGTGAGTAGATAATCAGAATAAGCTACTCATCTCAGTCTCGTATAGATATAATGGACTGAGGTGTAAAGCTTTCTAGAGTATTGTATATATACTAAGAGTGAAAAATAAGTGTTACGAACAAAGGAGGATAAACAGGGAAGATATGAGAGAGAGGACAATGAAATATGCGATCTTATTTCTATTCTTTGTGTTCGCATGGTCCCTTTGATCCTGTATATTATTGTACACGACAGAACTCCTCCCCAATTTGTTGACGCACAATCCAAGAATAATATCTTGGGGAAATGATCGTGGAAAGAGGTCAATGGATTTAGGCCACAATATTTGATCAGGTATGTGTTAATTATTGTATCGAAATAATGCTGTTAGATAGAGTTATTTACGTGTCCATACTGATCATTGTCTGACCTAAAATCTCAATATTAACTCAGGTAAAGTACGCAGAATGGGGTCTAATGGGGTTTTCAGGATTATGTACAAATTTTGACCTACCAGCGTGTTTTATGAGTTGTAACAAAACCATATGAAGCACAAGCCCTCGACTTCAGCTCAGTCATAGACATGACGAGAAGGTACACCCGAAAGTACCCTTACTCTCCCCCATTAACAAATTATGTAATGCCGACTCAATTCAGTTGGTCGCTGACAGGGTAAAGCCCCGACATTGAAAACAATGTGCTTCACTGCGATCTTGTGAGTGTCGTAAGGTATATGTACAAGGGAAGCCGCGAAATGATTTTGAAAGGGTACATGTACAAGAGAAGCTGAGAAACGATTTTGAAAGTGTTCTTTTGTGTTGAAGTATAAGCAAGGGTTCATCCCATTAGCAAACATATAGTACACGGCAACCTTCATGAATTCTTATAATGGAACGGTAAGCCTGGATCCGGAATGTCATCCTTAAATTTATGCACTGTATTTTCACAAAGATAATCCAGAATATAGTAATGATTTGCCACTTAAGGAAGGAATGCGTTTTAGGTGACAGGATGTGACGGGGCGTCTCTTGACTGTTAATGGCTTCATCAGTGGGGAACACTTCGGACAGACCATTGTCCCCACCTCATCTCGTCTCGCTTGTTTTACAATCTAAAAAGGGCCTCCAGCACGGGGAGCAGCTTTGCTCCCGAGCTCATGATATAACCAATGATTCCGCGCGAAATGTGGTGGAAGTTTTAGCTCTAGATTCTAAAATACAGTGGATAACGGAGGGTATATTTGATCAACTGAAGGTAAATCACCTTTTAGGTACTATGCTATAGCTGATATAAATAGGTGGCAGTCGGAGTGGCCAAGAGTATCAATGAGCGTCGACTGAGACTAGAGGAGGAAGCAAAGGCAAACATATACCTATTTTACACGTGTAATTATCTAACGCGTATGCTTCTTACGTTTTCAGCGTTGGGATCGTATAAGAGCTCAGGATCAGGAAGCATTGGATAACACACTTGAATCTCTCGGTTCTCAAGTTGTGCCTCCGAGCTTTCATCAAAGTTCTCTCGAATCCTCGCTATTCGGGATCCAGGCTTCCGATAATCAGGAAAACACCACAGACGAAGGGGGGATATTTGAGAATGCTGCTCGTAAAGGCGATACGCATGATCTATCCCATGCCCGACACAAGTGGAAAACCTTACGAGACTTCGTTGATGAAAGAGGTCTAGAAGACGTCTTCGAATCCATCGAAGGGGAAAGAAATGCCCTTGATGAGATATTAGCGGCTACAGTTGCCCATTCGACTGCCATCATGTCCATGACAGACCAAATTCGTGCTATGCTCTCTAATCCCGCATCGGTTTCTCAGGAGTCTCTTCCTAACCGGAGGTCGCCAAGAAATTTGGTTTCCCCTGTGACTGATAAGAAGCCCTTGGTTGATAGACCGTCATTAAAAAATATGGCCATACTTCTCCGACAACAAGAGGACATTTCAACCACAATGGCGAATCATCTAGAGTCTTTAGCTGCCCATTATGATCAAATGGCTACGGCATTGAAAGAGAAAGAAGGCGGTGAAGAATTGGGTGAAGAAGATATGGAAGGCATGTCTATGCATTACTGGGCGATCCTGATTATGATTCTAAAACTGTTACTTATAGTCTTTGTCCGGGATACAGCCGAACTTCCTGCAATCATCGCTGACCTTGAGGAATCTATCACATCTATTGAAGCTATTTTGTGAGTATTCACGCTAGAGGCGCACCGGTTTTATAGCCGAATCCCGCCATTTGGTTGCGACCTGCCTTCTGATTACAAGGTTCACTCCAGCGACGAAATCTTGAGTACGAAAAATGACCTACAATCTTCCCTGGCTACTCGATCACGCGTACTCGATTCTCTTGACTTCCTTGGAGATAGAATGGAAAGCATGTTACAAGAACAAAGTGACATCGAAGCGAGTATTTTGTTTCGCTCCGTTACTTGAATTCTGATGGCCATCATAGCTGGAGACTCAGACGACTTATCAAACGCTTAATGATTATCTTGAAAGTCTACTGACCCTTCGTTCTACGTATGAATCGTATCAACTTTCATACAATGCGTTGGTTTTGGAGATGGACCGTCGAAGACTTTACCGCGATTCTATGGAGGGTATTGTCCAAGAGATGAAACAAAAACTGGAGAAACTGCGAGAAGGTGCATCATTCTCTGGACAGGTTGCTCGGTCATAATGGCTGATGCGTTCCATGTTTTGCCACAGACGAAATCTCGATGCGCGATGCATTCTATTTGGCCCATTCAGCATCTATCCCTGATGACCTATGTCTGGCAATCTCCAACCTTCCTGAACCTTTCAGTATTTCATCGGGCACTCTCCATAACAAGCACGGTGATGAGCAAAATGACATCGGTAGGGAGGTTCTACCAGAAATTCACGACGATTTGTTAGAGGAGGTACGCTTTGAGCTTGCTTTATTCTCTATGCGTATTCTCATCTGGGTGAAATCAGGCCCGTCGCAGGCTTGAGGCGGTTCCATTGCAACCCCAACATGTGCGTGATGCTTTAGTCACGCCTGTTAGACCTGCACCGACAAGAGAAGATAGTCTGTAGAGACATAATGTTTATGTTTTTTAGAGCTGGCATAATTATGTATGTAATGAATATATGTAATATAAATATTTTCTCAGCTTGGTTTTGCCTTATAAGCACCGACCGCCGATCTTGACCCGACACGTTCCGAGTCGGTCTCAATAACCAAGGGACATCACCGATTCCCTTGTGATTTAGTTGTAATGGGGACACCCTCGATACATCTACCCGATGCCTGCTGCCTCGGAGAACAAGGCTACAGGGGTCCTTGATTGGCGACATCTGCAGTTGAGATGACCATGGGCGCCAATTGGGAACAAGCACAGTTAGTGGCTAAAATGCGTTAGTAGGATGTCATACGTTAGCCTTGAACTGTAAGGCAATATCAAGAAAGGGGAGGCGGCAGGAACGCTCGAACACACCATATGTGGGAAATTCTAACCATTAAATTACATTAAACTATAGACAGTTGCGCAGAGAGAAATATACCCGGAGTTTTGAAACCGGATATAGAACTCAACGTCGAGATACTAGTTATGTGCTTAAACGAGCCTTCCGACCCTCCTCATTTGTGCCGTGGATGGGCATATGGCGGGACCATTCGAAAATTGTCTGACTTGCAGTTGCGAATACCCAACGGATTGTCAAGTCCCCCAACCCATAAGTGGGTAATACATCTCTCGCCATTTCTGAACCATAGGTCTTCCGATAATCTGATTAAATCTCTGTTCTCAGGAAAGAGGAAGCCTGGAATTGGCGTTATTTTATTGGCGTTGTTTTCTTAGGGGGGGGGGGATCGATCTAGATTCTCGCTCATTTTCCTCTGACAGGGGGAGGGAGGGACCTGGAGAAACCTAGTATTCAGGAGCACACGTAACCATACCAGTACGACAGACTGAGCAGCTGGAAACGCTTCCTCTGATTCGTTATGATTCCTTTTATATCCGATTTCCGAATATGACAATCTGGCGCATGTGTTGGTTGTTAATTCGACGCGATTAACCTTCAGTAAAATTCTGAGAATTTTCTGGTCGCTCCATGACTTGCAAGAGAATTTTCGACGAGCGTCTTCTCGAATATGCTCAAATTTTCTATGGTTTTAATTGAAGAGATTACTAGAGATAGTGAATAATACTTGATTTATGTGAGCGCCGAGGCTTGCATCCGACTCTGAAAGTCGACGTCAATCTTGGGATTGTTTCACTGTACCACCGTTTTCTAAAGGTCATTTCACCCGGCGCTGCGTGAGAGCAGTATTAGCTAGCACTGTAAATTACCTCTGCCTGATCCATCATCCTAATTGAATCACACCTTGTGTTGCCTTTTTTTGACGAGGCTTCACAGCCTATCTGAAACGGGGGAGTACCTTTCAGACGTGAATCAATAACCGCCCACGTTCACCATGGCACTAAGTTTAGGCAGTATCATCTGGCAATGCAAAACTTTCACCCCTCGAAACGCGAGGATGGGCGTCCTTCAGGTCGTCCGGATACTCACCAGCAAGACCCATCACGCGTACAATTGAGATCGTCCTCGTCTGAGAACACGTTGTGATACTGATTCATTGAAGCGTCTATTTAGACGACTATTGACATTGCATGATGTACGATTGGAGTTTAAGACAAGTGATGACGCGGGGTGCAGTGCAGAAGAAGTTCTGGCAGGGGCCCTGCTATCTCCGTGTGGCAGTACGGCTTACACTTGAGAAAATGTCGGGAATGCTAAGGGGGAGTGCCAGATATGTTCTAAGGAAATCTTGACAGCATGGTAATAGATGTTCTAACATCCCCCTGCACGTATACATAGCATAATTGTCCCCGAGAGGCATCATGTTACGATTTTGTCAAAGGTCGTTTGAATACCAATGGGATATCACAAAACGACTGGCAAGTTCTCGCAGTTAGCTATAATGCTGACTGGGTAGAAACAAAATTCATTCCTCCCAGTCTAGGAAGTTCACACTCTGCTATTCGTTTGATAAGTATACCTTGTTGGTATCACGATATATCTTTCATGTTTACGATTATTACGATCTTTGGGTCTGTTTGTCCTGTCGACAAGCCTTGATGTACTTGGTTAGTGCAAGGGCGGACTGCTCCCAGGCTGGACTGCATGTATTAGCCGTTCGAACAAGTAGAACCTCATAAAGTCATTCATCTGCCCCTTTCAAGTCCATTGACATCCTGTTAGCTTCATAACGACATATATGCCTCATCGATTGGCATGGGGGAAGCCAGCCAATTCTGTAATATTACGGAAATGTTCGGAAAAGTACTAGTATTAGTGTTATTCGTTCATCCTCGAAGGCGAGTGCATAAACTTCTACCCTATGTCAGAGTTCACTAATCACTACCACTGGCCCGGGTACTCTTCTGAGTTGTTTATAACGCGAGCGAATAATTTAGCATCAGGTATCGTCATACTCAATAAGTGTTTTTATATTGGTACTGGTTGGCAGTACCGCTTGAAGCTATTAGGGCCGAATCAATGATGCAGGCGGACATAGGCCTATACCCCTCCGCGATCGGTGGAAAGTCTGCTCAAAATACGCTCGGTGTCTCGGCAGTAGTTAAACATAGAAAAGACGTCAACAATTAGGCTTTCAATTGGTTGCGTAAAAGTATCCGCAAATCATTCACGAAGCCGCGACAGCATCGAATGTCGAGCGCTTGTCTAGTTCTTCTTTTTGGGTGCTTTCGCGTGTCAAGGTAGAGCCTCAATGTATATCCGGCGCCGAAGAGTAAGCTAACGGTGCCGTCTTCTTTTGATCAAATTAAAAAGGTCTAAACAAAATGGAAGACGTGTTTGAGTAGTAGGACGTGGACACTAACCACCTAAAGCGGGAGCAAGTAGTAACAAACTGGATATTTGGCTGTCATACTATATCTCTAACAGAACCATCTTCCAACAGTCGAGTGAAAGGGCAGATAGATCTATTATGCAGTAGAATATCTAGAGAGATATCAATTAGTATTAGATCAAACATACAAGCGATTCACGCCATTGCTTAAACCGTACGGGATCCTGAATTCTGACAGCACTCCCACATTCCGGAAATTGGGAGACACTTTGCAGGGTTGCTCAGGGGTGGTATGATTCCAGAGCCTGCACAGATTTGATCGAAGGGTATATGATGATATCTAAACAGCTGTCACTGGCATGAAGCTTATCTAGACTAACGAAGAAGCCTTCTTGCAGAACACCTGTCGTGTTCTTTGGCATGACAGTAGGTACGAATGGTAGGATCATACGCCGGTCCGTACACGGCAAAGCAAGCAGGTCACCACCCTTCAACGGCGGGCCGTCGCAGAGAAAGACAGATAAAGACCATACGTGATTAGTCGTCGAGTGTATATATATCGTGGCAAGTTTAGAAGATGTATTGGTAGTTATAGCAGGCAGCGGTCCGCTAATGGTCGGGGGGTACATGCAAGACAGCCCGAGACATACTCAGTGTTCATTGACATAGACACCTGTCCTTTGAGCATGAGCGGACCGGAGAACTTATCTAATAGATGAATACGTAGTGGTGGATGCTGCGACGGGCTGAAAGGTGGGAGAAAGGGAAAGACGCAGTACACGGAACACCGTTATTTTTAAAATCCAATTTTTTTTTCACCCAATAAGTGACTGTGACGTATTCCAGGCCGAGAGCTAGTCAGTTAGTATGGGACAAAATATAGAAGTAGTCAAGGGGAGCTGGGGAACTGGGCCTGAGAGAAATAACTCGAGGGGAACAGGGGAACTAGGCACGGGATAAATAGCTCGGGGGGAACAGGGGAACAGGGCACGAGAGAAATAGCTCGAGGGGTACTGGGGAACTGGGCACGAGAGGAATAACTCGAGGGGAACCAAAAAAAACACATCGGACATAGGGCAACCTCTAGAAGCAAGCTGAGCGTGACTTCAGATCTGAGTGATAAGGTGTCTGACGTTGAAAAGGGATTTCCATTTCCTTGGTGGGGACTGGCCACTGTACCAGCTTGATGATCTTTCAACGCCATCAGTTTATGGAGTATGCGCAGTTCAGGGTCCTGTGAACAGTTCGATGCATCGACATGATACCTGTTGTTGTTTGCTGCAGGATTCTTCTGAAAGCAATCTCGACGTTTAACAGGTGAGCTTTGCGTCAACATGGCGGGCCGCCGCGATTGAAGATAAGTGCAAGGTCCCAGCAGCCGAGGTCTCGGTCCACAATAGTAATTATAGCTGCGATAATGCATATTATTGATCTATCATTCCATCTCTCGGGACCAGCAGGAATGAACTCGAGTTTTTTTTTTGTTGTTATCGCAGATCTTAATCGCGAGCTGTGGAGTTTGGTGGTGTGAGTTTTGGCTGAATGGGAGTTGTGCCAAGAGGCGCAGTCGCTGGAGTATCGGAGCCAAGCAGAACAGGAACTTAACCTTTTCTTAAGGGTTACGTCTTGTTACGCGGGGTGCGGATTCTTCCATAAGAGATGGCCGGGATCCTAAGCGCTCGCCAGATTTAAGCTCCGCCTTTCCGACATCGACCGAATATGTTTTTTTTGGGCTTAGTCGAAGGGGTTGGCACTGGCTGATAATGCTGGTGCCGAGCTTCCTACTAATGGGAAAGGGAGGTTCTAAATGAATTGTAACTCTTGAATAACTGAGTTCTATGGGGTAATATGAGTATACATCAAGTATGTCTTCTCGAGTTCGCCTAAGTTGGTGTAAATTTTCCGTGTGATTGCACGTGGTACAGAGCCGTCTCACGCTGCCACTTTGAGCAGCTTCCTTCCGGTTGCTTGAGACGGTGAGTAATGCCTCATCTCCCACCGGGTTCAACCGATTAGCTTGACAGGATAATGCAATCTCATAGACTTAGCCTTGATCGATGCTTTAAATTGGATACCAATCGTAGACGGATCTTTGATCAATATTTCCATTAAACAGATCATAAAAGGAAAGCTATCGTGAGTGTTACATCACGTACGGCTCGACATGGCCGACTGCACGACGAGGAATTATGACTTACTTATTCTAGCAATTATCTCTTCAGAGTGAAGTTATAAATATATCTTTACTCGCGCACCCTGGGGTGGTCCGCATTATTACCTAGCGGGGTTAATTAATGGTATGTTGACATCAAGTTGACACCCACCGCTTGGCCATGAGCCTAAGCTCGTGCGCAGTTTGCGGTCCCTTGTTTTGGAACGGTATTGCCCAATCGCTTGCTGCCTCCACAAACCTGGTTGTCCCACGCACCGATTTATCCCGTTGCACTTAACCGACTATACTGCCTCACCTGCAAATGCACGCCTTCTTCGTTCCTTCATTGCCCGGTTATCTCGGATCCGTTGTTTCGCCCACTTGAATGTGTGATCTCATCTCTTCGCTTCGATTCGACTTCCTTGGCTGCTTTTAACTTATCGGCGCCCCGTATGAGGCCGTTGTGTTCATTCCCATCCTGTTGCTCGTTTACGCTTCTTTCCTTTCCCATTCACGTCACTTGTCTGCCGATAAACTTGGGATTTTATCAATAGAACATACCCAGTCGCCGCACTCCTCTCTCGGACGGTACCGCGCTGAGGCTTTGCTTTTGACTTCCATCACTTCGTATCAAGATCCTTTTAAAACTCCCACCAGTCTACGTCACAGCTTTTCTAGCTTCGACCCCACACCCGTTCAAGTTTGATCTACGGTCCCGCGCTAATATCTGTGTGCCAGGGACGGATCAGGCTCACTCACAAGATTTCTTAAAGCCAGCTGGCTAAGGCAGACCCTCCCACTACCCCCTCTACTTTACTCAATCCCCCACCCTCCATTGCCGATTGTTTTATTTTTTCTCTGTTTACGATTCATAGGTATGGGTGGTGAAACGCATGTCTGGGTGTGCCCCCACTGACCCTTGTAATTGGGCAGCTTAACCCGCATTACTTTTATTAATGTCTACTTCTACTTCAATGTCGCTGTCTGCTTCCACTCCGCCTCCGAGCCCGAGTCGTTCGTCCTCAAGCGCAATGGCAACCTCACCGACAATCCCCTCCTCACGGCCGTCTTTTGCAATTAGCTACACAGGTCCTCCCCCACCACCTACATTTGGGTGAGCAGTTTATTTGATATTTTTGTATATCTTTATCCAAGGACACTGGTGCCTTCTTGTTACTTGCATGGTCAATGCCACGATTCAATCGAAGTGCTTAGGATTCCCATGTCCTTCTTTATTTTTGTCTTCTTCCTAATACTTCCGTTCTTCTTCTTCTAACCACCTGGCGTTATCTCGATCCAGGTCTTTCAAGGTTGAGAGGCCTGATCCGAAATCTCCCACGGGCGCTTCGGTGAACACACATAGACGCCCATCGGCGTCTCTAACCCTGATGTCTGTTTCGGCAACAGTCACCTCCAATACGCAGCAAGCTCCAAAGCCGTTTGTCGCCCCTGCTCATCCCCAGTCTCACCACCTTCATTCTCTCCCCCCACGAGAAAAGACAACTCGGACTCTTATCCTAGATCATACTGCTTGGAGACATGGGAGAACGCGTTTGGCACAGGGCCGTTGTGAGCTCGGGATGAAGTACAGGCTAAAGAGTAAAGAGCGCAATTGTGATGCATTAGATATCAAGGGAAAGGCGCCTGGATTTTTTATTGGTCCATCCAATAGTTATGGTTCTGGCTCTAGTTTTAGACGCTTCAGCGATTTCGGCGACCCGCCTGAAATTGATGTCGCGAGCAGTGATGAAGAAGGCGAAGACGCGGGATTCTGGGAGAGCGACGACGAAGATTTTCGTGTAATGGCGTACGGTAAAAAGAGCAAAAGACAGCACAACGGAAGTAGGCCACGATCGGTCCCCGGCGACGGAATGGACGTTGACAGCGACGGGGACAGCTCCCATTATGACAGCGAAGACCACCATCAAGGGGATGACATTGATTCCGAGGACGGATCTGTTGCGCTGTCTTTATCATCGAGAGCAGTCGGAATGGAGAAGGTCTTAGATGCCATGTTGGTACAGGCACCATCGACACCTCCCCGGTCACCATCTCCGCCTCCGTATGGGATGCAGAATTCACAGTCGGGTAGCCATCAAAACCATTTTTCGCAACAGCCGACTAGCGTGTCTTCAGAGACGACCCGTATCCTTCCTAATGGACTTCGTCTACGATTGGCGCTCCTTACTGTTGTGAATGATCTTTTTGAACGTCAGGCATCGTCCACGGTGGAACGCCCCCCGCTCCCTGCTGTAACCACTCCCGCTGGCAAGACCTCCGATTCTAAAGCACCGTTGTTGTCTACTCCCTTGAGTTCTCTCCCGTCATTACCCCCTCCTTCTCTACCAACGAATGCTATCCCTCCAGGGTTGGCGGTATTTTTACAAATATCTAACCAGCCTCACTACATACCTCCCACGCTCCCCTCTTTTCATACCTTATCTCTCCCTTCGTCACCCGCAGCGGGCCCGGTGAAAGGATTTCCGGCGCGGTCAACGCCTTCAAACATGATTGATGTTCCGTTTGGATGTTCAACTGACGGCTCATCTTGTGCTAAGCCCCAGGTTGATCAACCACACCGGCCGCCACCCCCCTTATTCTCATGGAAACTTGGAAGTGTAAGTTTCAGCTGTCGCGTTGGCGTGCATCTAATGACGGTACGTTTCCTAAAATAGGCAACCAGTTCCACTCAAGCGCCCGCTCCATCGGTACCTCGGGACAAGCCTGCCGTTTTTTCGCCATGGGGCACCCCATCGATGGATAGACCGGGTCCTTCGACTGAGAAGGCGGCTGGCTCTGTGTCCAACTTCCCGTCGTCTTGGAAGGACGCCAGGTATCATCTGTCACATACCGTAAAGCCGGGTGGTATACTCACCAGGCGTGCTGCTGGCCGTGCTAAGGACATCTACGCGGCAGGATGCTACGAGGCTCCAGTCATCACCAATGCGTACAAAAGCAACATCCCGACCTTTTCTTATCGTGCAGCTCCACCTCCACTCGCGCCAAGCTATCCTACTCATAAACTCAGGACGCTTTGTCCACGGCACTTGATGCCGAGGTGTAAAATCTGCGATCCGTCTATTGAGATACGTGGCTCACGCTCACCATCACGTATTGGAGCCGGATTGCTTAGGAAGCGCGGGCTCTTGCTCGACTGCAATAATCCAGACGCACCGCAGCAATCCGGCAGCGTTCTTATCGATTTACTTCCGAGATTCTTACGCTTGAGTGCACTGGTCGCAATGGAACTTGGCCGAGAAGCCCGAGGCGAGGAACCAGAAGCGAATGAAGGTAAAGAAGACGCTCAGACCGATCCGCATCTATCTACTCCTTCGAATAGCGGTGCTGCAAAGGCGTCTCCCCATGCTTTGCCAACTCGCGCGTGGTTTGCTCTTTTATGTGGACTTATCACACGTGGAGTATTGGAGGGATACGTGGCTCGCGGATGGAAGGGCTCGGAATATGTAGAGGTACTCATGGGCATCGGCTTGGGTATCAAGGGCGTTGGTACTCGTCCTGATGGTGCCGGCTTTGGGAACGGTAACGCTCCCCCCCCAGAAATTCCGACTATTGAGGACAGCAAGAACGAGTTTGAGCCCGATGAGATGCTTGGCTTAATTGATTCGTGTAAGGTTCTTTTTAACGACCTCCTTCAGGGGGCTACCTCGACGAAAGATGCCAAGGATGAAACAATACGGGAGCCTGAGCGAGAGTATGTGCGTGAGATGGAGGAGCGAATGTCAGAGGTAGGTTTCTATCCTCCTTTTCTGTGTAAATAATGCCAATGTTTCTACAGTTCCTCAACGTCCCGCATAATTGTCCCGACCTCGCCACTCATCTAACCCAGCTTTCTGAGAAGTATCCCGCCAAACCTGTCGAGCGGGCTGCACTACGCTTCTGTGAGGCCGTCGCAAAATGGCGGGGAAAACCAGAACTCGAAATGGTGCGTATTCGGTCGATCCTTTTTTACATTTCCCCAACTCAATTTTACTCTGCAGTATAAGAAACCGCGTCCTCGTACGGCAACTAAATCGCAGCCTTCGACGCCTACCGCACTCTCTATCCACACACTTTTGGCACACTCTACCCTGGTCCCTCACCGTCCACCTATCCACAAATACTTCCATGTCACTTTGACCGTGCCAAAACCACTTGCGCCCGTCTCGCGGGGTCTCAAACGACAGCATTCGGGCGATGAAGAGGTTCGTGAACCTAAGAAGGAGAAGGTTGAAGGCACTTCCGTGATGGACATCGACCCAATTGAGCGAAAAACGGACGAGGAGAGTGTTGTCGGTGCCAGTCCCATGGCCAGTGACAATGGTGCCATACCCGATTCAGAATGGGTGGGGCCCTATGGTGTATGATGCTACTGTGTAATGGGTGGCCGCTCAACATTGACAATTTTCTGTACTGCCTCTGTATTCACCTATCCTCGTATATGTTTATCTCTATGGCCACTAGCAGCCGTACCTCCCCTTGAGTTATACTCTTCAATATCCATGCATGCCCGATACAATACAACGCACTGTAATATCTTGTAATGCTTAGACTGAGACTTGATTTTCCTCGCCTTGGTTCAAGTCATACCCTATTGTAACAATTGAAATAATAGAAAGCTATAAACATGTATGTACGTGTGTGTTGTGTTGGGAACGGTTACGCAAGGAAGCAATTGTGATCCAGATCTTGACCTCACGGGGATGCCTCGTGTCCTGTTTGCCCCTGAATGCCAACGTTTCTGTTTCCGCATCGCAGGTGGGTTTGTGCGTGCGTTTCAAAATCAAAATGGATCATTCATGATTTGGACTTGGTCGGATAGCAGGCCATGTGGGCACCCCTGCTGAACGCAGGGGCTATCAATTCCCACGAAACCAATTCAGAACCACGCCTATTTGGCTCTGGTAATACATAGTATGTTTCGTGAAAGATCGTGGTTATGAATCCCTATACATGCTGCCTTGAACATGGAGCGCGAAAGCCTCGCTTTCGCCACTTCAGAAGGTAGGCAGTGATATGAGTCTCCCCGAGAAGATAATTAAAGCACGTATCTATGAATAATAAGAATATCCAGACTTGGGGGGAATCGAATCGAGATGAGGGTATCGACACGTAATGGCAAATGTCCTCCATGGGGCATTCGCCTCTCACTCTTGCCAAGTTTGCCCCTTGCTTCGCATGTAACTCCTATTGAAAGGAAGCTTCCTTCAAGAAAGGATAAACTGTAGCCGATCTGCTGTTCGGGTACAATAGTACAAAGCTCGGGAGAACTTGGGTGTCTTTTCCCAAATCTTCGTGCACTGTGTGTGCCAGATGAATGATTTCGGGACCAAATTGGCAATATCAATGGGTGGCTCTGTGCTAACCAAGGCCTGTGGCTGTGTTGTCAAAATGATTTTCACTGAGGAAGGAGCGAGATTCTTGCGATGTGTAGTACATTATATTTTTATTCCTCCTCCCTATTTACCCAAGTGGTAAAACGAATTTAATTTAATTATATATTCCAGCTACCATGATTAGAATCGAGAAAAGACTACTTATAGACTTGTTATAGTTCATATCCTTCTTCCACAGTTTCGCCATAGGATTGAGTTGGTTTCGTTTGACAGCCATTGAACCTGTTACGTAAATTATTTTGCCAGTTCTCTTTTTGACTGTAATCTTCGATTGTGATGTAAAACCTACGTAATGTTCCGGTTGGTAGCCTCAGCAGGCTGTGCGCATGCATGTGCCAAAAAAAGTATCGGATTTTTTCTGCCACAAGTAGTACGAACTCAATGAGTAGATACCAGTGCCTGGGGCTCAAGCTTCTACAATTTATCGATTCTTGCCAGCGTGAGTCTCATCAATCAACGGGAAAGCACGGAAGAGAATCGACCAAGGGAGTCGGGAATCGAGAATCGGGCATCTTTGGATCGATTCGGTTCGAAAGTCGGGGACTCCAAGCCATGCTATGCGATCCCAGAATTTCCTCAGCTTATCCGCACCAAGGACAATCCATTATCCTAGAAATTAGGCTCGCATACACGCCAGCCATAAGTAGGACCCCTTATATTTTATTTGTGGAGCTTTGAGGGAGAGGAAGTGACCGGCGTAGCCGTCTCTCCTTCCCAGCTGGGGTCCTTGGTTCATGCCAATGTCTGGTTAAACCTGGTATTAAAGGACTTGAAGAGAGAGAGAGGGGGGATTTTGGCCCTGCTGAAAGCATGTAAAGAGCCACCCGGGGAAGTGTGTATACACACAGTGGTGAAGGCGCCAGTGTGAGGCTCAAGCAAACAAAAACCTCAGGCAGGTTCCTGCCTACTGAGACTCATTAAGGGCCATGATGGCTCAGTGGTAGCCTGCCCATAACAACTGTCACACTCTCAAACAGGACAGCATAGATATTTTCAACAGGTTATGGGCCACCCTACATCAGGGATTTGGGAATGTCTACACCCATTATGTAGACTCCCTAGATCTATGGTAGTAAATAGGGATCTCATGAAAGTAGTGTGTTTAGTTGTGTCTAGCTGAGATAGATGGCTCTTGTTAGGATCCCATCATTTTGTACCCTGTGTTAAGAACAGAAAACTGACTGATGTCAGTAGAGTGACAGGGACCAAACAGAAGGACTCAGCTTCAGCTTATACAGTGACTTACAAAATGTATCCAATGTTTTGCAGTTTCAGCTTGTATAGCTTATACCCCAGTAGATAAAATCATACAAATCACCAAAATATTTTCCAACATGCTCTATCATGTATAGTCCAAGGCACCATAGGGTTATTATGTGTGAAGAGTGGTAGAAGTTCAGACCATTCTATATACGAAGAAATGAGTAGAATGGGAAGAAGGATGGTTCGAGTGGAGGCCTCGACTGCTATAGTTCGAGGCCTGAAGTGTTAGATAGCTCAGATAATGCTACCTATGTGGTAGCTGATATGTTACCTTGATCACCACTCGCTGTAGATAATGTTGTTGGCAGAATGCTGCCATTCTGCCAAATTCTGCCAACTGCTGGCAGTAGCCTGGCTACTGCCAGGGGGGCGCTGGCAGAATTTGGCAGAAAAATGTGGCTGTGTCCTTATTGTCCTGATCGTACGACAATTTGAGAATAAAAAATTGTAAATCCTATCCTCTATGTCTGGTCGAAAGCAGCCTACCATCGTCACTGACAACTTTACTGTTCTCGAGAAAAAGAAGGATAAATCTGGGTGATACTGGTTGCTGTGTAAACATTGTGGTCCCAACAGCGATCACATTCAGAACTGTGACAACAACCATATCAAGCATCTTGCTGATCCCAAGAAATGCCCCAATGCATCTTCAGATATCCGTAAACAAGCCTTAACCTTTTTGGCAGGCAAAAATGCTGCAGAGTCATTGAATATGACTGCTGGATCTACAAGTTTGTATTTAGAGAAGCTCTTGGTTCTCACCATTGTAATGTTACACATAACAACAGGTGATGCGATGTTTGTCCCCATCAAGAAACGTAGGTCCGGAACACTGGCAGGGATGGTTGATTACCCACTTTTGGAAGAGCAACAAAAGCAGGCAAATATGAAACTATTCCGGTTCATTGTTCCATCCTAAATGCCCTTCTGTGAGCTCATTGAATGACTCAGGTTTGTGGTCCATGCAAATGTCGCATTTTCCATTGCCGAGAACTGGTTTTTCTGAGATTTCCTTAATGAGCTTCAGCCATTGTACGAGACTCCCAGCTGCTACATCTTATCACACTCCATAATGGATGCTGAGGCTGCAAGAGTAGAGTTAGAGGAGATTGAATACATGAGGAACAGGAAAATGCTGACTCTACTGATTGATGGATGGGAGGATATTCTCAAACAAAGTCTCTATGGATGTGTTGGAGCCAAAGTTGGGCAATATCCTTCAGTTCTGAGCCTGACAAACATGACTGGCACTTGGGGAACAGCTGACAATATCATGGCAGCTGCACAGGGTGCGATGAAGACAATGCAGCTGGAAGATGGTCGGAACTTCATTGCAGTGACAACTGATAATCCATCAGTCATGCAGGCTTTTCGTTCCAAGTGCCAAGAAAAGTACTTTTGGGTTCTCGTAAGAAAATTTGCAGTGTATTGATATTAGTAATTCACAACTCATTTCATTACAGGCATTTGCATGCTTTCTGCATCAGATGAACACGATCATCGGTGAAATCTGTGCCTTCCCTTCGATGAAGCAAATCATCAAGCAGGCAAATCGTGTGGTCACCTTTTTCAATAGCTCCCATTATTGGGGTGGTCAGCTGAAGGAAGAGGCCAAAAAATGCCATGTCAACCGAGGTTTGAAGAAGAATTGTAAGACAAGATTTTATGTGCTCTCACTCCAAGCCCAGAGTGTGCAGTCGAACAGGCATGTTGATCAATTGAATACTTTATCCTTGTCAAATTAAATGTAGTCCAGGACACCACTCTCACATACCTGTCTTCGGCCTGATGCCCAGAAGAAAGAGAAAGGCTTATCTCCTGTTGCGGCTGATGTTGTGGAGACTGTGCTTCGTGACCGAGATTTCTGGCCCTGTTTGAACCAGCTAATCAGAGTAATCAAGCCTCTCGTTGATGCCATTGGGAATGTTGAATCCCGAGTGTGAGAGGTATGGCGAAATACACTCAGGAAATATAGTCGGATGAGCTCTTACTATATTTCTTTTATTATTTCTATTTTCTCTCTTTTATTATATCTATAATTAGTTCGACAACCTATGTATGCGGTACATCGACTCTTGTGGGCGCACACACGCCAGACTTATGTATTCTAGCGCCCGTAGTTTAGAACTCAGACACTTTTTACACTGCAACCATGACTTACCCAGACACCCATTAGTGTCCTGTAAGTTGTGATTGGTGTATTGTCTCGACCGTCACAGACGGGCTTTAGCTATCTACTCTATCAGAGTTTCAAACTGTACCAGTCGAAACTCAATCCTCATCGCTACTCGCGTGGACCACATCCACGCTATTCTATTATTCGACTCTCTAGTACTCTACTTTACTCTCGAGCAGTTGTTCAGAATCGCACTAGACAGTCGTTCAGAATCGCACTAGACAGTCGTTCAGAATCGCACTAGACAGTCATTCAGAATCGCACTAGACAGTCATTCAGAATCGCACTAGACAGTCGTTCAGAATCGCACTAGACAGTCGTTCAGAATCGCACTAGACAGTCATTCAGAATCACACTAGACAGTCGTTCAGAATCGCACTAGACAGTCGTTCAGAATCGCACTAGACAGTCATTCAGAATCGCACTAGACAGTCATTCAGAATCGCACTAGACAGTCATTCAGAATCGCACTAGACAGTCGATTCTACTTATTCGTTTTAGCTCTCTACCTTATTATAGATAGCTACTTCCTTCTACTGTATTGAACTGAGTAGTCAATATGCGTTCATTCTGTATTAGACTTCGACAGTCAATACATCTTGGTGTTGTACCTAAATGGTCGATACTCTTCGTATATAGAATGGTTAGAACTTCCACCACTCTTCACAGTGGTGATCCGGGCCAGACTGCTCTTTCCCTACGAAGAAAAACATTTATTTCAACTATCAAATTCTAAGCACGTAAATGACCACTGGCAAGAACCAAACACCGAGATCCTCTGTGAACCCGAGTAGTTCAAAACCTCATCAAAGACCTGCAAGTCTGGAACCACCCTGTAACGTCACCATGAGGAAATCTTCGTTGACTTTTCAAAAACCAGCTCCTCCCGGAAGTCCCGTCGAAGCAGTAGCTGGACCGTCAACGGATGCCCCTCCAAATCCACAAGAAGAACATCCGTCAACTGAGCAGTTGAACGTCCCCAGAGCTAAGGTTGAAATTACCCGTGCTTCTGAACCCGTTCTCTCGTTCCCGCCTAAACAGGTCATCCTTAAGCAATTCTTTAGGGGTCATATGATTTACACCCAGCCCATCGACTTACAATGGGATGCGTACTATGCCGATCGAATTTCTGTGGATCAGGTTACTCCCTTTGTGGAGGAGTACAATACGGACTACCCCCTCTTACCGGTGACTGTAGCAGTCTGGTTAGGTCGTTATCAGGCTATTTTATCGGCGCAAGATCTATTCACACGACCTGGAACCCTTGAGGATCTAACTCGCTTGATCCCCGAATGGTCGAGCGAAGTTACTTCTGTTATGGAAGGAGGGAGGACGGTTCTTAAACAAGAAGTGTTCTCTTCATTCCTCGAAGCGCTCCGCATGCACGATGACGCGTTACAAATCCTTCACGTCCTACTCGGTGGGGATCACATCGTCCCCAAAGTCGACTACCAGTATATATACATTCGGATGCTGGAGGAGTCTCTTAACGGGATTACTCGGAATTCTTCATTTGCGTATTTCACTTTAAGGGGTCAGTTAAGGTGAAATCAGAGAAGACTCGATAAGATGGTTTTGGAAGTGCTTTACCCTTATGGTGATTCCATCCAGGTACCCGATTCGCCCATCTCCACAACAAGTTCGTTTGTTCGTACCCTGAATGGATCTCCCGACACTCGTTTCCTTCATTCGCTCAATCGTCCCATTATTTTGCAAGACTTCCCGTCTGACATGAGGATGCAGGTGGCGGAACATCTTCAGGAAAAAGGAATGGAAATATGCATCCCCCTCTATCAGCCTCAACCTCGTCGACCTTTGAATACGGTCGAAATCGAGAGAGGGATCGCGACGGAACCTAGCCCTACCCCCCAACAGGAAATTCACCGCTCTCGCATCACGTTTGAACGAATCCCTGGCAATACGAACGTGGGTGATGAACCAACTACGACTAGAAATCGATCAGTCGCCAACAGGGGTCGACCGTCTTTCTCCACTGCATTCACCGAGGGTATAGCTGGTCAAGTTGCTGGTCGAGGATCGCTGAATCCAGTCGATCCTCGCCATTCCCTGCCGATCTCCTCCAACCCTTTTCTGCCATCAGGAGGACCTCCTAGTAATTCATCTGGGAGTTCTAGTACCTCAAGCTATGGAGGGAATTCGGGACGTGGGGGGCGTCACGGTAGAGTACCTAACTCTCCCTTTCAAACTCCGATGCAGCCTCGAGCCAGCGTGCCTATCGATGACTTACCTAAGGATAAAAGGATCGCTCTTAACACCAATGACATCAAGATCAAATGGTCAGACCTTCCCAAATATGATGGGACTCAATCCAAGGCGTTGGATTACATCATGGACATTATGAGCCTCTCGGAGATCTCTGACTCCATGAGTACATTGTTGGGAGTCGCTCTGCCAAGACGACTCACCGGCGGTGCTAAGATCTGGTGGAGCACCCTAGACCATGAACATTGCACTGAATTTAGTCGATCTCACGGATCGTTTCTTTGGGGCATCGTAGAAGGGTTACTAGGAACTCGTTGGCGTGAATCCTTGGCTCTAGAATGGGAAGCCATGAAGTTTCGACAGGCCGGTCACAATCATGAGACACCCGTTCATTACATTCAACGAAGGGTCAAGCTCTATCGATTCTTGTACGGGTTCCACCAAAACTGGAAGGACGAAACGCACAGACTTATCCTGACACTACCCACGGAATGGCTTTATCTTCTACAGGGACAACCTATCGACGACATCATGAGCCTACAGACTTACGCGAACAATTTACAAGAGGCTCTGATTAACGCTTGGGTTCAAACACATTGAGAATGTTATCGGTTTCAGAAACCCAGAGTCATGATCACCGAGCAAGACGAGTCGGATCCCTGGCATGAGGAGGAGCACTCTGGAAAAATCGACTCCACTAATCGAGGCCACGTCCTCCTCGGTGAACTTGAGGATAAAACCGTCCCTAGGAGATCGAACGCTAAGCAGGGTAAGAAACACGGCAAGTTCTTTTTCGAACGAAGTGACAAGAAAAGCATCGCCAAGCCTCCGAAGGAGTGTTGGATTTGTGGGAGCTTAGAGCATTTCAAGATCGACTGCCCCCATGCGGGCAGGATGTCGCACTATGTCTCTATTAACAAGTGCTCCATGCAGAACCCAATGGGGGAGGCGGAGGATCAAAGGGCTTATGAAACGGTTTATGGATTAAGTGTACAGGGACAAGTACATAACATTGATGAGGAATCGATTTTCATTTCTGTCTACCTTCCTCAGCCAGAGGACAACATCGTTTCAGACGTGAAAGCATCCTCAAATGAGAATGAGACATTGCAAGTTTATGTTTCTATATCAGACCATGATTTTCTTGAGAAAGGAGACTGGCTAGACGCTCATCGTCAGAACCGTGAAGGTCTGACTGAGACGAGAGTTTTATCGCGACCTGAACCTCCCACCATTGAGGAAATCGTCGATGAGGACGCATTTGTGAACCGATCTAAGGAAATAAGTCAGACCTACATCATAGAAGACCCCTCTGAGTCAGAGGGATCGGAGGAGGAGAGCTTCCCCTTCGACCCAGGGCAATTACCCAACTTAATTCCTTGCGATGAGTCAGACTCTGAAGCGGACGACTCTATTTCGAACGCTCCCAAAGTACCTAACGGTAGACGTATCAGGAGGGACATCAAACTGGCTGCAAGAAAAGAAAGCAAAAGACCTAGAATTCAATACCCCCAATCCAGTCGACTTATGAAAGAGGATTCGACTATTATCTATCGCAGAAGGGACCCTCCGGGTGGATATTCCAGTATTGGGATTTCAGCATTACATGTCTACGGATGCGTAGGGAATTCAGAAGCCTCAAATGCTATTAAAATCAGGCTGGACGCCGGAGCTGACCTCTCCTTAATCTCGGAGGATTTCTATAAGGAACTAGAGGACCACCCTAAACTCAAGCAAGGACTCAAGCTGCGCCTCGTACAACTTACCGGTAATGCCAAAGTATTAGGATACGTCAATGTCCCCATTTATCTTGAGGACGACACCGGTATACTCCTCAAATTTACTGCCGAGATGTACGTTGTCTGAGGTATGACTGTCCCGATCCTTCTTGGAGAAGACTTTCACGTGAACTATGAGATCGGGACACTGCGAGACCAACCGCTGGGTTCCAGATTGATTTTGCCTGGGAGAGCAGGATCTATTCCAGCCAGTTCTTCCAAGGAGCCGCAGCCTTTAACCTTTTCGATTAGCAAGATCCCCTTTGAGGAATTAGCCAATGACTCGTCTGAATTGACTTCCAAACCAGACAAAGGAGTGCGTACTGAAAGAGTCGCACGGGCCTCACAAGATTGTACTATAGAACCGGAATCAGCTCGATTAGTACCAATCTTTGTAGGAGATCTTATTGGTGACCAATGGATAGTCGAGGGAGTTGTCTTACAGAACGACGATGGGAGTATACTAGCTGCTCCCACCACCACCATCTCTAGGGAACGTGCCGCGATACCTCTCACTAATCCCTCTCTGACGCCAAGAATCATCAGATGAGGGGAAACCGTTGGATTAATTCACGACGCGAACAAATGGGCCCAGACTCCTAGATCTTCAACTGAGAGGGCATCGATGCAGTCGACGGCAACCAAGATCGCCCATCTCGTCGAAAGTCTATCAAGAATAGAAGAGGAACGTGTCCTTAATCCTCAATCTTCCGGGCTGCCCCTGGAATGGGAACTCGCAGACGATTTCGACCCGGCAGGCCCCAAAACGTCAGAAGTTGCCACCACGGAAACGTTTCATGCGGAAGATCTGCATAAGCTAGTTAATTTAGGTCCTGACATCCCTACCGACATCTCCTCCCACTTGGAGTCAGTATTAACTAAGAACGTCCTAGCTTTTGGAGTAGACGCGCGTTTAGGACAAGTAGATGTCAAGGTCAATGTCCCCTTAAAAGATGGTGCACAACCTATCTCAATGTCAATGTTTCCAACCTCCCCGGCTAATAGGAAAGTCATTGACGAACAAATGGACACTTGGTTCCAACAGGGAGTGATTGAACCGTCCAAGAGTCCTTGGGGGGTGCCAGCCTTTGTCGTCTATCGCAACGGTAAACCACGAGTAGTGATTGACTATAGAAAGTTGAACAGCCTAACAGTTCCCGATGAATTTCCGCTGCCGCGTCAATCGGAAATCATGCAAGCGCTCTTGGGATCCAACATCTTATCTTCCTTTGATGCACTAGCTGGTTTTACCCAACTTGAAATGTTAGAGGAAGATAAGCCGAAGACAGCCTTCAGATCCCATCGAGGACTGTGGCAATTCTGGAGAATGCCCTTTGGACTTCATAATGGACCTTCTATATTCCAAAGGGTTATGCAAACCGTACTTGCACCCTACTTATGGATATTCTGCCTAGTTTATATTGACGACATCGTGATCTTTTCTAAGACATTGGACGATCATTTAGAGCATTTGGACCAGGTCCTACAAGCCATCATTGCAGCGGGAATCACTCTCTTGCCCAAAAAGTGCTACGTGGGGTATAATTCGATTTTACTACTAGGACATAAGGTGTCTAGACTCGGCTTTTCGACCCATCAAGAAAAGGTCGCCGCTATATTGGAATTAGCCACGCCTTCTAAGATAGCAGACCTTCAATGTTTTCTCAGAATGGTTCTGTACTTCTCTGCTTACATACCATTCTACTCCTGGACGGTTGCTCCACTTTTCAACCTCTTAAAGAAGGTGTTCGTTGGCATTGGGATTCAGAACACGCCCGAGCTTTTGAAGACATCAAAGTTGCGTTGAGTTCAGCTCCAGTACTTGGACACCCTGCAAGTGGTATGCCTTATAGGTTATACACAGACACTTCGGACTTCGCGCTGGGATGTTGCCTCCAGCAAATACAAAAAATGACGCTTAAGGACCTAAAGGATACAAAAATTTATGCCCAAGCAAGGACAGCTTTCGATCAATCACGAGACGTCCCCATTTTTGTTACTCATTATAAAACAAAGGAGCTGGAATTCACCTGGACGGATTCCTGGGCCGCAGATTTTGATGACACCAGTGTCACAGTCGAACGCGTTATCGCCTATTGGAGCCGTACGCTCAAGAAAGCGGAATGTAACTACTCAGCCACAGAGCGAGAAGCGTTAGCTGCTAAAGAAGGATTGGTCCATTTCCAGCCCTTTATCGAGGGAGAACATATCCTTTTGATCACTGACCATGTGGTGTTACAATGGGCCAGATCTTACGAGAATACTAATTGTAGACTGGCCACATGGGGGGTGGTATACGCTGCATACCCCGGTCTGGAAATCCTACATAGAGCAGGATGGATACACAGCAATGTTGACCCATTATCTAGACTTCCTCGAGTACCTGACTGTGCTAGCCCCGCGAGAGACGATCTCTTACCAATCGTAGCGGATTCTTATAACCGGAACGACAATGAGACATTATGGGAGAACAAACCAGTGGAAAAGGCCGTCTTTCTCACTCATCACGAGTTAGTTGAACCTGTCGGAACAGTTGAAGAGGTCCCCCAAGCGAAATGGGACTTGCACAACCTTCCCAGAAATGATGAGACTGATGAGGCGGATTTTACTCTCTCGAATCCACAATTGCTTATAGAGATCGATGAGAATTACGCTAAGGAACTTCGCGATGGATACCAGAAAGATCCCGCCTTCAGGAATTATTACGCCGCCGATCCCATTTCTCCAAACATGGTAGCCACTCCTTTGCATTATTTTATCGGCAAGAATAAGCTATTGTTCTTTCGAGATTCGGACTGGAAAAGTCGAATCTGCATTCCTAGCAGCATGACGACAACCATCCTCAAGCTGATACATGATAATCCTTTCGAAGGAGCTCATGCAGGCAGCCACAGGCTTTTTAATCTGATGAAAGATCGTTTCTTCTGGCCTAGGATGTTGCATGACTGCGTGGCGTACGCTCGCAGCTGCAACATATGCCAGAAAACTAAAATTGATCATTCCGCTCGACAAGGAGCTCTTCAACCTGCGGATGTACCCCTACGGCCGTTTGAGGTTGTCTTGATGGACCTGATTACTGGATTGCCTCCTTCTACAGAGGGTGGTTATTCCACCATCTTCATCGCCGTGGATAAACTCACGCATTTCTTAATCTGTGAACCCACTACTTCAGATCTATCCGCAGAAGGATTCGTGCGAATCTTCGTGAATAAAGTAGCCGCTCCTTTCGGCCTGCCTTCAAGGATAATCTGTGATCGAGACAAGAGATGGACCTGTAGGTTCTGGAGAGAAGTCTGCAAAGTATACGGAAGTGCCCTTGCAGTATCCTCATCCCACCATCCTCAGACCGATGGTCAAACGGAGAATGCTAATGCAATTGTGGAGCAAATGCTCAGAGCGTACTGCACCTCTTCGAAGGAGGAATGGTCTAAATGGACTCAAGTAGTGGCTCATACCTACAATTTGATGGTTCAAAGCTCAACAAGCTATGCGCCAGCCTTTTTGCTGATGGGCTACTTACCAAGAGGAATGTCTAGCTGTCTAGGAGGGAACGACCCTGTGGTCCCCAGAGAATTATCAGATAGCCCTGTAGCCGACCAATGGATCTTAGAATTGGAAAATCACCGACAAGCGGCACGGGATTCGATTGCGTGAGCACAAGAAACCCAAGCTCGCAGTTACAACAAGAGACGGAGATTAGTGGAAGATATCTCAGAGGGGGATTATGTTCTGATTAATCCCCATTCTCTCGAGCTCGTCGAAGCCAAGGGACCTGGAAGAAAACTTATACAAAGACAGATAGGGCCGTTTGAGGTCTTGGAAAAGATCAATCCTCAAGTCTTCTGACTCCGCATTCCCTCGGAATATCAATTACATCCAGTGATTAATCGAGACCATCTTAAAAGGTACCACCTCTCCCCTAAGGAATTCGGATCCAGGGAGCTACTCGAGAACCCTCGAGAACTCAATCATAACGATGAGGAGTACGAAGTAGAAGCTATAGTAGGGCACAAAAAGCATCGAAATCAACTCCTTTTCCAGGTTCGATGGAAAGGATATGGACCAGAGGAGGACACTTGGTTAAACAGCAATGACCTTCATAATGCTCCCGCTCTTCTTAGAGCTTACAAGACTATTTATCGAATTTAATGATCATTTCACATCCTTACTCCGACAACACTGTTTATCTACTTCTAGCTCTACCCCCCCACTTTCTTCCCCCTCAGCCTTTCACTTCCATAACCGAGTGGAGCTTGAAATTAATATAAAATACGTAAATTTGCTAAAGAAAATTTTATTCCCCCTATCTCTTCCCTCCACGTCAACCTCTCTAATCAGTACACTATGTCGCAGGAGCAACAACCCAAACCCAAGTTCCCCAACTTCAAAAGAATACCACGACCTCAACCTATTAATACCTCTACCACACCATCTCGCACTGAACAAGTCGAGCACTCCACAAGTAATTCTGGAACGCCTTTGCCAATACCCTCCGCTGCACAGGGCGACATCGTGGGAACGTCCACCAACTCGGGAAACGGAACCGCCTTTACTCCATACGCTCCTCTTCCCAGACCCCGATTTCCCAATTTTAAAAGAATACCTCAACCTCAAACTACAGTTCCTTCTGCCCCATCACCTCGAACAGAAACTGTCGAGCGTGTGGAGGAGACCTCATCGTCCACGAATCCTACGTGAACGGACTCCATTTCAAAAGCTGCACCATGGTCCTCTAATACTTGGGGGGCTCCCTCCGGAACATGGAGCGAAACCCCACCACCTTCTTGTAGTATTTTCCCTTCTACCGAAGAGGAGATCAAAAAGAAATGGCAGTCTGAGGCTTTCTCCGTGCAGGTTCAGGAGGAATTGAAAACGCTTAAACGGAAGAGGAGAGAGGAGTACTTGGAAGGACAGCGGAGGATAGGGGCTAGGGATAATGTCCCTTCAAGGTGGACATGGCAGGAATGGAGGAAAATGGAAGGGCACAATAATCCTTCAACCATCGCTCCCCCTTCGGGTCATAAATGGACGGATTTCACTGAAATGGATTGCAGCAACGGGGGCACGCCATGTGTTCGGAGTGTAGGACAAAAAAGTAGGAAAGGAAAAGATGGGGTCACCTTCTACGATTGGGACAAAGTACGAAGGATCAAATTACAAAGCATTGCATTGCGATGTGGAGATGGAGTTGCACTACCTCCCAACCCCCTTCACAACGTGGACCTCAGGAACGGACCTACCGGATGGGGCCCGGTGATCTTTCATCTGACTCGGAGGACGACCAATCTCGCTACCCCACCTACGACAGCAAGTACCTCGGTGCTGACTGCCATGAAGGTTTCCTACTCCCTGACAACATTCACTTCTTCACGAGTGATCCTAACCAATGACGAAAGCTACCAACTTCCGTCAGAGTTTGGAGAGGGTATCGTCCAGCAGACTCTGCAACCCCATCCACTTCCTCTTATCTCCCTCCATCTCCGCCGGTCTCTTCCATACCCACATTACAGTGCTTTACACCCTTTTTGGAGCTACTGGGAAGTCTTGTACCATCCTCCGAGCTGTCTTCTCTTCCCCCTATACCACTACCCCTCCCCTTCGCAGGACATTCTCTTATATCACCGTCCTCATCCATACCCAAGCCTCCTCCAGCACCGCAGCCAATCTCACCCCTCCGCACGTCACCTGACCCTCTCGTCGCCTCCCACTCTACTCCGATGCCTTTGGTCCCTGTGGTGTCTAACATTCCCCTCACTTCCTTGACAATGCGGAGTCCACCGCCCGCCTCTCCCTACTCCCCTTGTGTTTCTCTGGGAAGCCCCATTCAGCATCCTAACAATACATTAATGGATATTGATCACCCTATCCCAGAGGTTCTCGCAACGCCTATGGAGGAAGTCCTCGAAGCATCTCTCGCAGCCATAGACGTCTCCAAGGAACCCCCCCCCCAGCAATGGAAGCCTTCGAGGAGCCTCCCCCCTTAAGCGAAAAAGCAAAAGGGAAACGAAGAGCCGATACTCAGGCCGATGAGCCCCTTGTCATGGACCCCCCCCGGCCCACCCCATTCGCAGCCCCCCGCCGCAGCCGTCCTCTCCCCTCCACTCTGAGGATACGGCTGGCCCCTCCCATCCCTTCCAGTCAAGTTGGATGCACGTGTCCATTCATTACCCCTCTGACATCTTCACTGTGGGACGCACATTAACGCGACTGGGACCAACCCTGCGGCACCCCCTTCTTAAAGGGCATATCCAGGGGTATAGTGGGTCTCTCACGTTGTCGGACCGCATGAGCGCATTTTATTTATGCATCAACGACCCTAAGGAACAGCTGCGTTTAGCGGAGGATATTGAACGGGTGGAACTTTCCATGTTTCGGTCCTTACTTGTCAACTCTTCTTGTGTTCTTCCTGACCACACACCAACCCACTCTGCAGTGGACCTCGTTGACTTGTTGGAGCAACTGTTGCCGGATTTGGACACCTCGAGAGGAATCCCCTCTGGGGGAGACATGAGCTCCACACCGCTCATCACTCCTACCCCGCCATCACTACACCCTCGACCCCCTCTCATTGCCCGTATAACTGATGCTTCCACTGATCGCGTTCGCGCCATAATTCGAACGTGCCAGAAGGCCTACGGTCATTGGGTCTCGTCGATCCAAAAACTAGATGGGTTGACATCCGCCAATGACGCTTCGAGGCGGGAGGACATCGCTCTTTCCTTTCGTGCCAAGCGTCTCGCCTGGGGCAACACTATCCTACACCTTGGGGGTTCATCGCAGGACGCATGGGGAGGAGTTCCAAGCATCCTTCGACATCTTCTTTGACATAGCTCTTCGACCTGGGGGGCACTGTGAGAGGTATGGCGAAATACACTCAGGAAATATAGTCGGATGAGCTCTTACTATATTTCCTTTATTATTTCTATTTTCTCTCTTTTATTATATCTATAATTAGTTCGACGACCTATGTATGTGGTACATCGACTCTTGTGGGTGCACACACGCCAGACTTATGTATTCTAGTGCCCATAGTTTAGAACTCAGACACTTTTTACACCGCAACCACGACTTACCCAGACACCCATTAGTGTCCTGTAAGTTGTGATTGGTGTATCGTCTCGACCATCACAGACGGGCTTTAGCTATCTACTCTATCAGAGTTTCGAACTGTACCAGTTAAAACTCAATCCTCATCGCTACTCGTGTGGACCACATCCACGCTATTCTATTATTCGACTCTCTAGTACTCTACTTTACTCTCGAGCAGTCGTTCAGAATCGCACTAGACAGTCGATTCTACTTATTCATTTTAGCTCTCTACCTTATTCTAGATAGCTACTTCCTTCTACCATATTGAACTGAGTAGTCAATACGCGTTTGTTCTGTATTAGACTTCGACAGTCAATACATCTTGGTGTCATACCTAAACGGTCGATATTCTTCGTATATAGAACGGTTAGAACTTCCACCACTCTTCACACCGAGATGCAATGCTGGCTGATTGCATGCTGGAACTTATCTGTTGTGCACAAGCGATGCTTTGTGTGGCCACAGAAGAGGGAGATGATGCTGCATTCTTGTTGCATGCATGGACTGTGTTCAACCGTCGCTTCCACTCGATGAACACGAATATCCATTCACTTGCCCTTTTTCTTCATCCTCTATGCCGAAAGCTTGCCATCAATGAAGCAGCAAAAGGCCGGTCACTCCAGTTTATGGTCGACACTGCTCTTGGTCTTGCAAAGCAATGGAGATGGAGCAAGGAGCAGGCAACCCGGCTTGCAGCCGATGTCAAGCACTATTATCAGAGTGAAGTGCCATTTACGGGTGGTGGAAACGACGGTCTTGATTGGTGGTGACATCTTGCCGTGAACGTAGACATTCATCCATTGAAGAAGCTTGCAATCCGTATCTTATCAATTGTTCCTCATGTGGGCGAAGTTGAATGACTGTTTTCTGCTCTTGGTGGTACACTGTGAAGAGTGGCGGAAGTTCTGACCGTTCTATATACGAAGAAATGAGTAGAAAGGAAGGATATTGACCTATTCGGTGCAATATAAGAGAAAGTGAGAGAAAGAGCACGAGATGACGAAGGAGTCAACGAGTGTGATGGTTCGAGTGGAGGCCTCGACTATTACAGTTCGAGGCCAGAAGTGTTTAGCAGTTCAGATATTGCTACTTATGTAGTAGCTGACACGTTACCCTGATCACCGCTTGTAGTAGACCTAGTTTGTGTCTTACGAGTGGTGGTTCTTGGGTTAAAGTGTGTCTGAGTTCTAATTGGTGCTGAGTGCACCCACAAGTATACACAATGCTTCGAACTAATGAAATATGCAAGATTCGAAGAATATGAAAGATAGAAAAATATGAATAAAATATGTAAAATATAAATGAAATAAAAGGAGTGTTTTACCACAATGATACTGTGGTAAAAGCATACTCCTCACATACACAAACCTGCAAACGTTGTAATCTCTCGGTTTCGACATTCGAGACTCTTGGAAAACTTCGTGCTAACTATTGCCGACACCTATATGAACGAGATCGCCTGGCTGGGAAGACTACGCATTGTCACCATGCCCATATGCATACCCGAGATCAATCCGGTATCAACACAGACCTTGTCAATGACCTTGACAAGACATTTACGTGGAAGCCACCCTTTTCGACAGCTGAGGATGACAAAGATGTTTTAGCTGGGCCAGAAGACATTTCCCTGGATGAATTTGATACTGCCTTTGACGAGCTAGACAAAACCATCGAGGCTGAACACAGGGGTGAGGAGTTTCTACCAGGAGAGGGGATTCTCGATGGGAAGGTTTATGACTTTGAAGAACTAGCTAAAGTTGATAATGGCGAAGTTCCAACCCTCGTTGTGGATAATATAGATGTCATCGGAACAGCAGATGATGATGACTGGGACATATTAGCTGTAGGGAGGCTGTAATCAGTTGTGTAATCGTCACTGAGCATGTAGGATTCTCGTTTAACCCTAAAATCTTTCTGCCCGATTCTGCCCCACCTGGCAGTTGCCGTTCTGCCAGCAGAATGGCAGAAATTTTCCAAAAACAATTCTGCCACCCACACTAGCTGTAGACCTAGTTTATGTCTTACGAGTGGTGGTACTTGGGTAAAAGTGTGTCTGAGTTCTATTTGGTGCTGAGTGCACCCACAAGTATACACAAAGCTCCGAACTAATAAAATGGTGCAATATTTGAAGAATATAAAGAATAGAAAAATATAAATAAAATGTGTAAAATATAAATAAAATGTGTAAAATATAAATAAAATAAAAGGAGTGTTTTACCATAATGAAACTGTGGTAAAAGCATACTCCTCACATTATGTAATATCCATATATGGTAACAATATGAATATTTTAATAGAGAGGGGTCATTGAATACCTTTTGTAACTGACAGGCTTTTGCATAAAAATCATATGACAATGTTGATTGTTTGGACTTGTTTATATTTTTCAACATGTCATGTGATCATGCTGTGCTAAAGTATAAGAAGAAGGGCTCTCACAGCTAAGATTCTTCTAATTTCAACTATGCATCCTCTGTCCCCTGCTGTCCAGCATGAGATCCTTTCTCTATTTGATGCTGGCCATTCTGCCAAATATATTTCAGTTTCTACTGGATATAACTTTGCTACTATCTCTAGACTTCACTTTAAACATCATTCCCACCTTTCTAAGTCCTCTGGTGGTCATCCTTCCAAACTCTCTATGGCCAACATCTGTTTTGCACAACATCTTATCAGCTCTGGAAAGGTTGATACAGCTGTAGATGCAACAAGGGCACTTTGCACTATCACCAACCAGTCACTCAATCCTCAAACAGTACATCATGGACTCAAGGCAGCTGGGATGAAGCCTGTGGTAAAGAAGAAAAGGCCTCTTCTTTCTAAGAAGCATAGGAAGGAGAGGATGGACTTCACTGGAGGCACCCCAAGATTTTTGGAGTTGCAAAACCTTCAGAAAATCTTGCTATTTGGCCAAATTTGCTAAGCATTCTTTGAACTGGAAAAACTGTTCAAAAATCTTGGGTTTTAGTAGGTTTTTCTGAGGACAAAAATTGTATCTGAAAACCCTAAAAATGTTGATCAGGACATTCTAAGGAAACATTGTTGGAAATAGCCTATTTTCTGTGGATTTTCTAAATAGGAAAATTCTTAAAAAACCCTGGGTTTTGTTAGGGTTTTTCCACCCAACAGAATTCTATTAAAACTGTAATAATTTGCCTAGAGAAATCAATTGAAAACCACATATTTCTACTCAATTTTTTTGCTCAGGGAATTGGGTGAAAACTGTAGTTTTTTGCGAGGAAAATCTTGTGCCAAGACAAAGTTTTGTTAATGTTTTGTCAAGGGGAAAACCATAATGAAATTGACAATTTAATTATATGGGAAATCATTGAATAATTATAGATTTCAATAAGATTTTCCTTGGCCATAAACACTATGGAAATTCAAAAAATGTGTTGGTGAAATCTTGAAGAAATTAACAATTTCACATGAGTTTCTTAAAGGTTTTTCAAGATGAGAAACCTTGAACTGATTTTTCCTGATTGAGCATGATTCACAATTGTTTGGAATGGTACAGTGGGATTCACAAATATTTAAGAGGATTGTTTTAGATTCAGGTAGATTCTTTTAGATTCAAATAGATTCTTTTAGATTCAGATAGATTCTTTTAGATTCAGATAGATTCTTTTAGATTCAGATAGATTCTTTGAGATTCAGATAGATTCTTTTAGATTCACATAGATTCACATAGATTCACATAGATTCATTTAGATTCAGATAGATTCAGATAGATTCAGAGAGATTCAGATAGATTCAGATAGATTCAGATAGATTCAGATAGATTCAGATAGATTCAGATAGATTCTTTTGGATTCTTTTGGATTCACATAGATTCAGATTGATTCTTTTAGATTTACATAGATTCAGATAGATTCTTTTAGATTCTTTTAGATTCACATAGATTCAGATAGATTCTTTTAGATTCTTTTAGATTCACATAGATTCACATAGATTCATTTAGATTCAGATAGATTCAGATAGATTCAGAGAGATTCAGATAGATTCAGATAGATTCAGATAGATTCAGATAGATTCAGATAGATTCTTTTAGATTCTTTTGGATTCACATAGATTCAGATTGATTCTTTTAGATTTACATAGATTCAGATAGATTCTTTTAGATTCTTTTAGATTCAGATAGATTCAGATAGATTCTTTTAGATTCTTTTAGATTCACATAGATTTACATAGATTCACATAGATTCAGATAGATTCTTTTAGATTCTTTTAGATTCACATAGATTCACATAGATTCATTTAGATTCAGATAGATTCAGAGAGATTTAGATAGATTCAGATAGATTCAGATAGATTCTTTTAGATTCTTTTGGATTCACATAGATTCAGATTGATTCTTTTAGATTTACATAGATTCAGATAGATTCTTTTAGATTCTTTTAGATTCACATAGATTTAGATAGATTCTTTTAGATTCAGATAGATTCTTTGAGATTCAAATAGATTCTTTTAGATTCAGATAGCTTCTTTGAGATTCAGATAGATTCTCTTAGATTCACATAGACTCTTTTAGATTCACGTAGATTCTTGTAGATTCACATAGATTCTTTTAGATTCAGATAGATTCACATAGATTCAGATAGATTCTTTTAGATTCAGATAGATTCTTTTAGATTCAGATAGATTCTTTTAGATTCAGATAGATTCTTTTAGATTCACATAGATTCAGATAGATTCACATAGATTCAGATAGATTCACATAGATTCACATAGATTCACATAGATTCACATAGATTCACATAGATTCACATAGATTCACATAGATTCACATAGATTCACATAGATTCACATAGATTCACATAGATTCAGATAGATTCAAATAGATTCAAATAGATTCAAATAGATTCAGATAGTTTCTCTTAGATTCACATAGACTCTTTTAGATTCACATAGATTCAGATAGATTCTTTTAGATTCTTTGAGATTCACATAGATTCAGATAGATTCAGATAGATTCTCTTAGATTCACGTAGACTCTTTTAGATTCACATAGATTCTTTTAGATTCACATAGATTCAGATAGATTCTTTTAGATTCACATAGATTTAGATAGATTCTTTTAGATTCTTTTAGATTCACATAGATTTAGATAGATTCTTTTAGATTCTTTTAGATTCAGATAGATTCTTTTAGATTCTTTTATATTCAGATTGATTCAGATAGATTCTTTGAGATTCACATAGATTCAGATAGATTCTTTTAGATACACATACATTCTTTTCGATTCCAATAGATTCAGATAGATTTGGATAGATTCTTTTAGATTCTTTTAGATTCAGATAGATGCAGATAAATTCTTTTAGATTCACATAGATTCAGATAGATTATTTTAGATTCAGGTAGATTCTTGTAGATTCAGATAGATTCTGTTAGATTCAGATAGATTCTTTTAGATTCACATAGATTCAGATAGATTCTTTTAGATTCACATAGATTCAGATAGATTATTTTAGATTCAGGTAGATTCTTGTAGATTCAGATAGATTCTTTTAGGTTCAGATAGATTCTTTTAGATTCAGGTAGATTCTTTTAGATTCACATAGATTCAGATAGATTCTTTTAGATTCACATAGATTCTTTTATATTCAGATAGATTCAGATAGATTCAGATAGATTCTTTTAGATTCAGATATAGACTCTTTTAGATTCTGATAGATTCAGATAGATTCTTTGAGATTCACATAGATTCAGATAGATTCTTTGAGATTCACATAGATTCAGATAGATTCTTTTAGATTCACATACATTCTTTTAGATTCCAATAGATTCAGATAGATTTAGATAGATTCAGATAGATTCACACAGATCCTTTTATATTCACATAGATTCAGATATATAGATTCTCTGAGATTTTTTTATGGTTTAGGGTGAATCTAAAAGAATCTATCTGAATCTAAAAGAATCTATCTGAATCTAAAAGAATCTATGTGAATCTAAAAGAGTCTATGTGAATCTAAGAGAATCTATCTGAATCTATGTGAATCTAAAAGAATCTATCTGAATCTATGTGAATCTAAAAGAATCTATCTGAATCTATGTGAATCTAAAAGAATCTATCTGAATCTATCTGAATCTAAAAGAATCTAAAAGAATCTATCTAAATCTATGTGAATCTAAAAGAATCTATCTGAATCTATGTGAATCTAAAAGAATCTATGTGAATCTAAAAGAGTCTACGTGAATCTAAGAGAAACTATCTGAAACTATCTGAAACTATCTGAATCTAAAAGAGTCTATGTGAATCTAAGAGAATCTATCTGAATCTATTTGAATCTATCTGAATCTATTTGAATCTATCTGAATCTATTTGAATCTAAAAGAATCTATCTGAATGTAAATGAATCTATCTGAATCTATGTGAATCTAAAAGAATCTATGTGAATCTAAAAGAGTCTATGTGAATCTAAGAGAATCTATCTGAATCTATCTGAATCTATGTGAATCTAAAAGAATCTAAAAGAATCTAAAAGAATCTATCTGAATCTATGTGAATCTAAAAGAATCTATGTGAATCTAAAAGAGTCTACGTGAATCTAAGAGAATCTATCTGAATCTAGCTGAATCTATGTGAATCTATGTGAATCTAAAAGAATCTAAAAGAATCTATCTGAATCTATCTGAATCTAAAAGAGTCTATGTGAATCTAAGAGAAACTATCTGAATCTATTTGAATCTATTTGAATCTATTTGAATCTATTTGAATCTATTTGAATCTATTTGAATCTATCTGAATCTATTTGAATCTAAAAGAATCTATCTGAATGTAAATGAATCTATCTGAATCTATGTGAATCTAAAAGAATCTATGTGAATCTAAAAGAGTCTATGTGAATCTAAGAGAATCTATCTGAATCTATGTGAATCTATGTGAATCTATGTGAATCTATGTGAATCTATGTGAATCTAAAAGAATCTATGTGAATCTAAAAGAATCTATCTGAATCTAAAAGAATCTATCTGAATCTAAAAGAATCTAAAAGAATCTATCTAAGAGAAACTATCTGAATCTATTTCAATCTATTTCAATCTATTTCAATCTATCTGAATCTATCTGAATCTAAAAGAATCTAAAAGAATCTAAAAGAATCTATCTGAATGTAAATGAATCTATCTGAATGTAAATGAATCTATCTGAATCTATGTGAATCTAAAAGAATCTATGTGAATCTAAAAGAGTCTCTGTGAATCTAAGAGAATCTATCTGAATCTATCTGAATCTATGTGAATCTAAAAGAATCTAAAAGAATCTATCTGAATCTAAAAGAATCTATCTGAATCTATGTGAATCTAAAAGAATCTATGTGAATCTATGTGAATCTAAAAGAATCTAAAAGAATCTATCTGAATCTATGTGAATCTAAAAGAATCTAAAAGAATCTATCTGAATCTATCTGAATCTATCTGAATCTATGTGAATCTATCTGAATCTATGTGAATCTAAAAGAATCTATCTGAATCTCAAAGAATCTATCTGAATCTAAAAGAATCTATCTGAATCTAAAAGAATCTATTTGAATCTAAAAGAATCTACCTGAATCTAAAACAATCCTCTTAAATATTTGTGAATCCCACTGTACCATTCCAAACAATTGTGAATCATGCTCAATCAGGAAAAATCAGTTCAAGGTTTCTCATCTTGAAAAACCTTTAAGAAACTCATGTGAAATTGTTCATTTCTTCAAGATTTCACCAACACATTTTTTGAATTTCTATAGTGTTTGTGGTCAAGGAAAATCTTATTGAAATCTATAATTATTCAAAGATTTCCCATATAATTAAATTGTCAATTTTATTATGGTTTTCCCCTTGACAAAACATTAACAAAACTTTGTCTTGGCACAAGATTTTCCTGGCAAAAAATTACAGTTTTCACCCAATTCCCTGAGCAGAAAAATTGAGTAGAAATATGTGGTTTTCAATTGATTTCTCTAGGCAAATTATTACATTTTTCATAGAATTCTGTTGGGTGGAAAAACCCTAACAAAACCCAGGGTTTTTTAAGAATTTTCCTATTTAGAAAATCCACAGAAAATAGGCTATTTCCAACAATGTTTCCTTAGAATTTCCTGATCACCATTTTTAGGGTTTTCAGATACAATTTTTGTCCTCAGAAAAACCTACTAAAACCCAAGATTTTCAAACAGTTTTTCCAGTTCAAAGAATGCTTAGCAAATTTGGCCAAATAGCAAGATTTTCTGAAGGTTTTGCAAATCCAAAAATCTTGGGGTGCCTCCAGTGCTTTGCTTTGATACATCAGAATTGGACTGTGGAGGACTGGAAGACAGTGGTGTGGTCTGATGAGACAAATCAATAGGCAGGGGTCAGATGGTAGGAAGTGGGTGTGGAAAAAGGCAGGGCAGGGCTTGAGTGACAGGCTGGTTGAGAGAACCCTGAAGTTTGGTGGTGGATCTTTGATGATATGGGGGTGCATGCTGTAGGGAGGGGTTGGTTATGTATGCAAGATTGATGGAAGGATGGATGGGGATCTCTACATAAAGATTCTAGAGTATGACCTGTAAGCCAGCCTCAGGGATTATGGTAAATCTGCAGATGATGTCATCTCCAGCAGGATAATGACCCCAAGCATACCTGCAAGAAGGCCCAGAATTGGTTCCAAGAAAATGGTTTCAGGGGTCTCTCATGGCCAGCACAGTCTCTTGACCCAAATCCCATTTAACACTTATGGAATCACCTGAAGAGGAGGTTGGCAGGGTATGAGAATGCATCCCAGGAGATGGAAGAGCTTTGGGAGAGGGTAGTGGAGGAATGGTACAAGATTGATGCAAAGGTGTGCCAGGATTTGATTGAAAGTATGCCTAGGAGTGTTGCAGATGTATTAAAGGCAAAGGGTGGCTATACCAAGTACTAAATACAAGTAATTTCCTGCCTAATCTTGTCAGTTACAAAAGGTATCCAATGACCCCTCTCTATTAAAATATTCATATTGTTACCATATATGGATATTACATAATGAACTTATGGTGCCTTGGACTATACTGTACATGATAGAGCATGTTGGCAAATATTTTGATGATTTTTATGATTTTATCTACTGGGGTATAAGCTATACAAGTTGAAACTGCAAAACATTGGATACATTTTGTAAGTCACTGTATGCTGCACCCTTGCAAGTTACCATCGGGTGTCCTTACATTTCAGGCAGGTAGAAAACTAGTCCTGTTGAATATTCCTCTCAGTAAGTCACTGATTGGAAACTGAAGGGTAAGTTGAGGATTGGGTTGTAGGGTCAGAGACTGAGGGTGCAAGTAGAGGCGGAGAGTGGGATATTTAGAGCAAGACTATGAGAGTTGTTTAGGAGTGTTCTGAGTTGATTTTCTGATTGTCCTAATACTACGATACATGAGCAGCATATATATGGAAAACTGGTGCTTATCTGAATGAAAACAGAACAAAGGAAAGTACTAATGGAGAAGACAGAACTACATATAGAGTGATGCAAAGATGGAGACTGATAGATGGAACATTACAAATATGGATGTAGACTACTACAGGGGTGGAAAAGGTGTAGACTGGTTGTACAGAAAGGGCAGATGGAAATACCAATGGGGAACAATGAAAGTGCTAAATGGGGTTAGTTGGGTTACTGTTGGTTTATGAGCGGTTGGAATTTTGCATGAAGTCCAATTGGGTCCAATGGTATGCTGAAAGCATAGGTCGTAACACCTGACATGAATTGAATTTCCTTCAATTAAGTTGAATAATAATTGTAATATATTCTACAAAACTGAATACAGAAGCCTTGTTTGATGAAGTATAGATTCACCCTGTTGATGAAGTGAGAGGCTAATACCAGTCACAAAAGTTCACAGATGTTAAGTGTTGAAGAGTTTCAATGATCATGTAAGACAAGATTGAGAGTGGATTAATAATACAAACAACTAATGTACAGTGGACAGATTTTCTGACTGAGGTCCTTCACTCTTCTCATTGCCCTTTTATGCCTTTCTTTGTTAAACTATGATTAAACTATGACCTATGAATGAGATCACATATGACATCGAAATGAGACAAGTTGAATGTAAGTCAAATGTTTATCAAATAAATTTGAGGGTGTTGAAGATGTTGAGTAGAATGTTGAGTCAGAGTTTTTGTCAAAGAGGAATTGATGTGTCAAAGATGAGTTGAAAAGTTGTTGAAAGTTACCTTGAATATTTTGTGACAATGTTATGATTGTGATAGTTGTGACAGACCCCTGTGACCTGTTTTAGACTCAAAACCCTTTGTTGTCTCACTGTCAGAACCCCTGTGCAAGTTATCACCAGTCACAGCACCCCTGACACTTGTCTCATTATAGTTGTTGACTTTCTAGCATTCCATCCCATCTCTGTCCCATTCACTCTCCCATCACCATCCCCCCTTTACACATCTCACTTGCTACCTCAGACCCCTTAATATTGTTTAGTACATATATTACATTTAGTCTCCCCACCTTGTCATCGACTCCTGATGATCCATTTCACCCCTCCTCACCTTGATTGGCCCCCCAGTCATCCATCTCATTGTACTATATAATCTTCCTCATGTATGCTACAATACTTTAGTTCAAAAATTGACTTAGATTACCCTTATTAGTTCTCAGTCCCTTCCCTCCCTTCTCAATACCATCAAAGATATTTTTGGCAAGCTGTGAACTCTTACTTTGCAACTCTTAGTACAGTTGACTCTGTTATAACCCATACAGCTTGGGATAGGTCTAGGGATATGGATTTTGGGAGAGTATGGGTTATGAGGGAGGTTGATCATTGATGAGGTAAAGTTCATAACTGTCTATATAAATTCAAACCTACTAACATTACTGTAGGATGCAAACTATTTAGGTTCAAAATAGCTATTCAATTTTGTCTCCTTCATGGATTGCATCTCAAGAACCCATGTCCTCTTCCCTACTGAGCCCAGCATTGACTCCAACTTACACACAAATGGATCATCAAATTCCTTGATGTATTTTCCCAAAACTAATGCTGCCTGGAGTGCTTCACTGCATGTAGGAGCCAGTTTGACAGGCCCACTGTTGCTGTCTGCCTCATTGCTATTTCCCTCACTGTTTGCTTCCTGCACCACTTTTGCATCCATTACAGCTTGGTAGGTATCTTCATCAGTTGACTCAAAAATATTGTGTATCTCGGCAGCTGGGTTGAGAAGTTCTGCGACATCCATTTGGTTCAAGCATTGGAGGGCCCCAGTAAGCTCCAAATCATCCAATGCTTCACGGACAATGTTCTCAGCTTGCACAACAGGATCATTTGGGTTGCATAATTTGGTGGCATGGATTAGTGATGAGATGGGAAGGGATGGTTGAATGAGGGGTGGTGATGGTGATGAGTTGGTTTTGGGAAGGATGTTGGCTTGATGCCAGCAGTTTTGGATTGTTATTGTGTCCACGTCATACCATGCATCATCAGTGAGTTGCATAGCTTCAAGTTGATCAATGTTATATATTTGTGATGGGGTGACACCAGCTTCATAAAGGTGGATGGCACAGCTGATAAATCAGGCATGATATTTCACCTTGAAACAGTGAATGATTCCCTGATCATTGGGTTGAATGTGTGCAGTGAGGTTGGGCTTGAAATTAACAACCTGGATGCTGGTGAGGGTCTCTGGGATAATGTGTCCTGAGAAGTTGTCCTGCAAAAGTAAAATCTTCCAGTCTTCATTCTGGAGCTTCCTATCCCAATCCAACAGCCACTCCTGATAGAGAGTGCCCATCATCCATGCCTTTGCATTGTTCCAGTAATAGAAACCAAGTTGTGCACCCATCTTGTTCTTGAATGCCCATGGCTTCTGTGCTTTTCCAATGATAAAGGGAGGTAGTGTTTTTGAGCCATCTGCATTTGCTGTGAATAGATATGTGAGTTGAAGCTTCTTTCCTTTGATGCCAGAGTTTTGCTTGTCAGTGAGTCCATGATCTGGAGGCATACTGTAAATCTTTTTGATCAAGCCTAATCAACATGCAAAAATCAAAGAGAGAACTCATGTGTAGAAGAGAGAAGATTCATCTGCATTAAAAATATTATGTGGCTTGTAGCCTTCTTTTGATAAGCTCTTGAATATGCAGCTGCTCCTTTTTGACTGTATCAGGAGGTACAGAGGCAGCTTCACCATGCCGCTTCATATCCTTCAACCCATTGCATGCTTTAAAACTGCTCAACCATCCATCACTCAGGTTGAGACATTCATCATCTAGTACACCCACAAGGTCAGCAAATGTTTTCCATTTCTGGTGAAGAACTTCACCAGTAAGAAGCAGCTTGTCTGCCATTGCCTTTGAAATCCAAAGGTCCAACATCTAACCTCTGGATGCTGTGTTTGATGAATCCTTTTGGCTGAGCATACTGAACTTCTGCTACTTTCATACTCTGCTCACCACCTTGCTTCATCCTTGACCCATGCTGAGACTAGTGGCTGCTTGATTTTGAGGCTGGGATAGATTGCACAAAAATGATTTGCTGTTTTCTTCTGGACCCTACCATTGGGATTATGCCAATTTAGGATCTCAATTCTTTGTTGAAGTGTTGCATTTTCTTTTTTCCGCAATTCTGCAGGTGGCTTCAGAGGCTTCCCACCAGGTGTGGGAATATCACTGGTAGTCAGGCCTACAAACAATTCACTGAGTACAACCTGCAACATACATCTAAAATATAGAAATTTTAAAGCCTTACACTTTCGCCTCTTCAAATAGGCCTCATTCTTCCTACCACTCTCTGCAAGTCTCTGTGGCTTCTGTACCCACAATTTCCTCAATTTATGGCAGTATGTTGTTTGAAGAATTCTTAAGCCCTGACAGACCTTCGTGGTGCTGACAGTGTGCTTCCAAACAATCTCCCCTTTCAATGAAATCCTCATGGGATATAGAAATGTATACTTCCCCACACTGGGGTTCTTCGTCTCTGGGTGACCTCTCAATTATTTCGTGATCTTCAGGGGTAGCAGTATAAGCAGGAATGAAAATCAATTCACTTTCGACATTATATACTCACGTTCCTATACTTAGTCCATAAACTGCTTCATATAGTTTTTGCTCCTCCACCTCCTCCAAAGGATTCTGCCCAGACCATAGATTCAACGAGACATAGTGAGCCATTTTACCTGAGTGAGGACAGTCAATTTTGAAGTGTTCTATGCTCCCACAAATCCAACACTCTTTGGGGGGTCTAGTGCTACTCCTTTTGTCACTCCTCTCAAAGAAGAGCTTCCCATGTCATTTCTCTCATGTAGGATTGGTCCTTCCTGCTCTGGGAGTCTTCATTGTGCCCTTGTCATCTACTTCGCTGGCGAGGACCTGAGGGAGGTGGGTGGAATCAGGGGAAGTTTGGGCAGGCTCTGGGGCCTCCAATTCTAATTCGTTTTTTTCTGCGACCATGACCCGAGGTCTAATGGGGCAAAACCTATCTCTATGTGTTTGATTCCAGGCATTAATTAGAGCTTCCTGTAAGTTATTGGCATGTGCTTGGAGGCTCATGATGTCATTGATGGCTTGTCCTTGTATTAAGTATAACCATTCCATGGGCAGGGTAAGTATTAACTGGCGAGTCTCCTCTTCCTTTTCTTGGTAGAACCCGTATAGGAATCTGTAGAGCTTAACTCTTCTTTGAATATACTGCACGGGGGTTTCACGGTCGTGGTGGGGCTGGCGAAACCTCATTTCTTCCCATTCTAAGGACAAGGATTCATGCCATCATGTACCCAATAACCCTTCGACTATACTCCAAAGGAAGGATCTGTGCGATTGACTGAATTCAGTGTGATGCTCATGATCCAGAGTAGTCCACCAGACTTTCATGTTTCCTTTGAGTCGTCTGGGAAGAGCAATACCTAGAATCGTCATCATGGATTCTGAGATTTCCGACAAGCTCATAATGTCCATTATGTAGTCCAGTGCCTTAGATTGCGAGCCGTCATATTCTGGGAGATCAGACCATTTGATTTTGAGATCGTTGGTGTTCAAAGTCAACTTCCCAGTGTCGGTCTCAGGAGCGGCACTCCTAGTGTTCTTATTAGTACCTGCTGGGCCTCCTGGGTTTCTCGGGTTTCACCTTTTCTCGTTCCAGTCTCTTCTGTGGTCCGAGTCACTGGATCCATCAGAAGAATCCCCAGGTGATCCTCCTGGGGGAAGAAGGGGGCCTGCAAAATTGGCAAAGGTGGGAGAGTGTTGTTCGGGTAAGAAGTTCCCCTCCCAGGTATTTGTCCAGTGATTCCTTCAACGAAGGTGGTAGCAAAGGAAGAACGGTTTTGGTTTGCGATGGGTCTAATAGGGACGTTGGAGTGACTAACCGTCGTAAAGGGGGAAGCTACTTCAGATCCAAAAGCAACTCGACAGCAGGGAGTATCTGGCTTTTCATTCCTTCATGGTCTGTTTGAAGTTCCTGGTCTGCAGTCATCCTGGGGTGGTATGCTGAGGGTCTTGACTCCGCTGGCCAGAAGGATGGGCACGATGGATTTCTCGTGGAGTCTTCCCAAGATCTCCTCCCTCGTATCCTGGGGAAAACTCTTGAGAATAGATTTACGGTTGAGAGAGTGCAGTAAGCTAGTGCCGGGGGATCCTTGGAGATCTCGAATGAAGGTTTCGGACATGTGAGCCGGGGAAGTGGGTACTTGGGTACTATTATCATATGAGTGGAGAACTTCCATGAACAACTTGTCTCATTTCTCATGGCAGCGAATGAGCCTATGTCACAGGCTGTGGTAGGTGAATGGGAGGTTCAGAGAGGCTTCGTATAGGGATCTTTCCAGTGTATGCATATAAAGATACCGGTAATCCACCTTAGGCACTGTTCCACCCTGATCTAGGATCACATGTAAGATCTGTAATGTGTTATCGTGCATGGCCACTAGGTGAGAATCTGTTCGAATAACACTAGCCTTATACATCCTCTTCCAGCGACATCAATAGTGACAAGTTCCTCAGACCACTCAGGAAGCTGCTCTGCCAGCTGGTCTATAGTACCGGTTTGGGAAAAGAAAGAATCGGTGATCACAATGCTATTCAACCTGCCTAACCAGACAGACACTTCTTTCAGCATGTTGGGGTATCCGTCTAAGTAGTCTGCAGCTACTGCATCAACTTCCTTCTCTTCAATTTGTTTCAAGTAGTATTCATCCCACTTGTCATTTGCTGGTTGAGTGAAATATACCTGACCCTTAAAGGGATTCTGCAGCATTACTTGGGGTGGTGGAAATTTTAGACCGGTGTCGTTTCTGTTTGCTCAAGCAGTAAGGAGTCCGAGAGTTCCCGACAACTTAAAATAGGAGTTATCCTTGCTCATTCTAGTAGAATCACTCGTGGGAGGCCCGCATTCACCTTGTGAGGGCTCCAAGACAGTATCGGCCTCTTGAGTCATTAGAGATGACTTTTGTGTCATGACATTACTGGGTAGCCCTAAGCTGGGATATTCCTTTCTAGTTCGAGGGGCACCTGCAGGTGTAGGAATTCGAGTGGTTCCGCCACTGGTTAAGGTCATAATACTACTAGCTGATTATTCATGTGGATCGCAGTGAATGAGGGTCTGGCTCAGATCACCACTGTAAAGGGTCGAATCGTTTACCACTCAATATGTGATTGTTATCAACTAACAATAGTGTAAAGAACGATCAACTAGTAGTTTTAGATAGTAAAATTGTAGATTACAATCAACCTTCAAGGTGCGATTGGTAGGTGATTACAAGGGCGGATCGACCTTACGGTGCAATCTGACTGTGTAGCTAGTTGGCCCGATGGCCGAGTAGATAAGGGAAGGAGTTTATCGCGAGAAGGGAAGAATAATCTAGAGAAGTGAGCAATGCTGGATGTTCTTACTGTGCGAAGTGATAACTTGAAGTCGAGCCAATTAATAATAACACACTTTGACTATTTCAGTGTGAAGAGTCATTATGGATAATTGGAGATGTGAGAGAGAGAGAGAGAGAGAGAGTCTTGTTAGATGATACCCTGAACCAGTACTTGCATCTTGCAGGTAATGGTTGTCAGGGTTGAAAAGCATCTAACATTCTCTCGTGTGACTACTACTGTGACATGCACATACTTCTTGTGGGCTAGAGCGCCCACAAGCATATGTGGACTCTCAAACTAATAAAAAGGGAATATGGCCCGTATTTATGAGTGATAGAGAAGGAAATAAAAGTATAAAACATAAAGGAAATAAAGGAAATATAAAGTGGCTAAAGGGTAAGGCTTAGAGTCTTTAGTCGCGCCTCCTATGCGACCTATCCTTCACACCCAGGATTCCCATCTGCCTGTTTGAAATTGGATGACATGATCTCGTGAGGGCACAGCCTATAAGCTGAAGCCAAGTCCTCCATGTATGCACCCTTAACACAAGTCAGGGTTGAGACACAAGAGCAACAATTGGGCACCCAGTGTTAGAGTTAATTGTTTCTGTAGCCTCAGGAGAAAACACCTGAAATGGAAGGACATTTTAATTAGAGAAGGTATTAGCATTATCAACACATTTTTTTTATTTTCTTTCAATTACTAAAATATTACCACCAATACACTCATATGTCTGTTGTATATGTTGAAAAGCACCATCGTCACTGCTACTGATTTGCCATTGAAAATGCTGCTGATTGAAAAACTGTAATTGCTAGTAACCATCAATTCATGTCACTTTCTCCACATAAAATTTGGATACTGTAAGGGCAACCCCTGTAGCCTGCGGTACTCACACTAGGCTAGCAGGAGGGAATCTGAAGATATATTAGAACTAATACATACATACAGACAACTACCTAACTCACCTAGCAGGAGGGAATCTGAAGAGAAACAGTCTAAGGAATTCCCCCTGCCAGGTGTGACCCATAGGCACCCAGTAGTCTAAAAATAACTTTACCTATTACAGAACAGAGGTTCTTCCCACAATGGAATATTACTCCTATGAACTTCTGAAGTTAGTCCTCTACTCTACATATTAGCCAGAGTGGTTGATATCCACAAGGAGAGAGAATGTGACAAAGGCAGGGGTTGGACTGTGGACTCAGGGACTTCAATGAGATGAGAAAATGGTGCTTCCTAGGGTTTGTGACAGAGAGTCCCCTGACAGGTGGGTATTAAGTACCGATAGATGAAAGTGACCTTCATAGATGTGAGCAAAGTATGTATTAGGTAGGCAAGGTCATACATATTTATTGTATTGCTCAATACACAGAAACCACCCTAGAATGCCTACTTTGGAAATCATGGTGGCAATATGTATAATGATTCTATCATGTCACGTTATATTTCTTTCTCTTTTTTTTTGCCAGTAATAGTGCTATGGTGAACAACACATTTCAAATGAGTACTAGTAGTATCAAATTTGAGAGGTGGGCCATTTTTTGGAAGCAGTTTAGATGTGAAATGATGTATATTCATATTGACTGTATGCATTTACTCTGCAGAGTATCAAGAAGAAAGGGTTCTGGGCAGCTTCTCATTTGATCAAATCCTTGGACTCAAATGTTTCTTCCTAAAGTCTCATTTTTTTTTTGATGAAGAGATTTTCCATTGTGACTTGGGATGGCTCAGAAGAATTGTTAACCTTGTCAAACAAATGCATTGGCTTCTGAGTGAATAAAATGTCCAATTGCTGGAATATAATTTAACTACTACCAAAATTTGCCTAATATAGGGTAGAGTAAGTAGTAGTTAGCTATGAAGTGCAAATAATCTAGCCAGGAAAAATCTGAAAATACTTGCAGAGAATTAAGTAAAAGTAGGCTGGTTTAAGTCTACCCTCTAAATAAGGTTGCTCATCTCACCTCCTAATTCCAATCTTAAATGTTTCCTGATCATAGAGCAGTTCTCAGCTATTCAGAGGGACTTATGCTAGTGTTATCGCAGGCTTCCAACCTTGTCCTGCTGTGAAGCCAATGGCAAATGTGGCAGTAGTGCCTTCACCCCAGGTCCAGGGAATCTATGCACTTATGACACAGGTTGCTGTTGCCCCCTTTTTCCTACTGTTGTCCTGCTGTTGCCCCCTTTGTCCTGCTGCTGCCCCTTTGTCCTGCTGCTGCCCCCTTTGTCCTGCTGCCCCCTTTGTCCTGTTGCCCCCTTTGTCCTGCTGCTACCCCCTTTGTCCTGCTACCCCCTTTGTCCTGCTACCCCCTTTGTCCTGCTACCCCCTTTGTCCTGCTACCCCCTTTGTCCTGCTACCCCCTTTGTCCTGTCCTGCTGCCCCCTTTGTCCTGCTGCTACCCCCTTTGTCCTGCTCCTGCCCTTTGTCCTGCTCCTGCTCACTTTGTCCTGCTGTTGCCCCCTTGACAAGTGATTCAAGAGTCAATTGAAATTGAATATGTCTGGTTGGTTTACTCATGGTGAGCTCATATTAAATATCTATCCTTCTTTTCTGACAGATAGTGGAGTTTTGTCAACAAATGCACAGTTTTTTCAGAAAGTGTGCAGTTTTATTAGCAGGTATGCAGCTTTATTGAGAGGCTTCCACAGTCTTAGTTTGACACTTTAGGGGAAATGACCATGTCCTTCTCTGTATCATCACCAACAATGCCTGCATGCCTGTGAGCGATGTCTTTCCAGTGGAGGTGCCCTCAAGTATCAGTATCGGCAAACTCAAGGAGAATATCCTTGAGCAGGGCCCATCCATCCTTCACCAGTGGAAAGCACCTGATTTCTTCATCTGGAAACCAATCAACCTTGCGACTGACCCCACCACTCTCATTGACAAAGTTCAGGCTTTGCAACTCCACCAAAACACTCACAGAGAGGATGGCAACAAAGCAACATTTCTCAATGTGGCAGATGTGGTCTCAGCAGTATTCAATAAGGGACCAACATTGAAATATGTAAATGTCCTCATCCAGCTGCCAGCAAGTAGGGACTTGGACCAAGCCACAGGTTTGTTGATCCACCTACTTTTGTACATTTGTCCTGACACATGTGAACTCAGGCCCAGAACCTAGCCCTTCCAAAGGATTAACTGCCAAAGGTGTGTTGTCTGACAGCTTTAACTGTATCAGCTGTTTCAACTGGCACCCAGGTCTCAGGCAGTTGGACCCTGTATTACACCTTATGATCAACATGAATAGTTTCAGCACAGTACAAAGTGAAAATGTTCTTTTCAAACTCAAACTATACAATTTCTATATTGAACCAAATACTATCATTTTGTGGTACCCAGAAATGCTTACTTGCAGTCTTACTGGTGTTGCTCTCTCATGCAGGGCAATAGTTGCAACACACCTCTGGAAGCATCCAAATGGCATAATACAAGATTGGTTTGGTTTTGATGACATTGATGATCCTCGTAATGGCCTCTTGTTATATAAACCGATAGAAGAAGCCTATAATCGCCATCTCCTGTGCTTCTATCAAGATATCCACAAGAACCTGCGATGCCGTGTGCTTTCTAAAAGCCTTCGAACCATGACATTCAATGCTTTTTTCACTAGCAACTGGGTGCAAAGAGTATCACACATTGAGTCAGGTGAAGTTCAAAAATCTTCCTCAATCCTACAGCAAGCAGGTTTTTCAACTTATGAAGATCTTGAACAACCCAATGCATACCTGCGATTCCCTCCAACTCACGAGCCCTTTAGACGTGTTCTAAACCTTCATGCTATCTGTGCATACAAACTGGCTGTGGAGCGAGGAGATATTACCATCAGTGACATCAACTTTGAAGAGCTTGATTTTAGTGAATCAAATTACTCCAATCGGGGTGCAATTGAAAGTTGGAGGCAGAGCGTGGCAACTTCTCTTGACGAGTTATGACTGAACTAGTGAGTTTCAATGTTTACAATGTGATAAAAGATCTATCAAGTCTAATTTAGAATGTAACGTGTGCCACATAGGATGTTGATTTGGTGTGTTATTACGACTTTGGACCTGAATTCAATTGAGTCCTGGGGTCAGCTCAGACGGAGACGAGATGAAAGGGAGATGATTGAATCGAAATAGTATTTTATTTTTCAGATGTTTGATTCTGGGATTGAATTAGGTATTTGGTATATTCATGTAGTGAGCGTTACTATTCCCCAAATATCTAACAAAAATGGGACGTTAAATATTTCTACTGAGGGCATTTAACAAATGTTAGCAATCGACAAGCATCATGCGTTTCTACGTGCTGCCGAACAAGTGTGTACAAGGAAGAAATGAAGCTTGTGGAACAACTGTCGCCATTCCTTCTGTATTGGAGGTGCCTCATTTTTCTTGGCATAAGGAGTTGATCTGGAAATAGTATGGTTAGTGGGCAGATGGAAATTCTTATTTACGAGGCTTACATTAGAGCCTTTGAACAGATTACACATGAGAAACATTACGAGGTCAGCATCTTGGGCGGGCGGCGTCATCTTGCCGCGGTCGAAGGGCAGATTTTTTTAGCGGGTGAGCGGCGAGTCTTCCCACGCATACTCGGTAGAGATAACGCTCTGCCACTACCCAACCCTGCAGATATTCAGCATTAGACGAGGCTGGATAGTGGTGAGTGGCACCATCCCTGGCCTGCAACTGCTTCAAGTACTCGAAGAGTGTTACGCGAGTATTTTTATCCTCCTCCCTAATGATCTCCTTGAGAGAAAGTAGAATTTTCTCAGAGTAATGCGGGGTTAATACCGTAAACGTAGGCATCGTGTTCAACATGAATCGCACGGGTGAGCGACTGAGCAAAAAAGGAAATACGGTCTCACTGCCGCTAGGGAAAAATTCGCCCTTAAAGCCCTTCTCGGCCTGAGAGATGAAAGGCGGCGCATGGAGGATACAGCGACCATCGACCTCGGATTGAATGCTAATCAGTGCACACCGGTTCCCGAAAATAACGCGGTGGTAAAGAAGCTTTCGGAGAGAGATGTTCGTAGAGAGGATGATTGCATTCCAGATCTGAGAGACAAGGACCTCTCTGTCAATACACTACTATATCAAAAGATAACGCAAGGCACCTTCGGTTTATACTTGACTTCCATATCCCCGATGGCCAATATCTTCGCATAAATCCTCTTAGGGAGCCGCGTATAAATATCTGCCAAACTGACAACAAACGACTTCGCCATACTGAATACCGTGTTCCAAATGATGTACAACAGGAACGTGTCCAAAGAGAAGGACAAGATCCATAACATACATAATCGTCAGAGTAAACGTCGTCCTGCAACCTGAACGATCATGCGCACCAGAAATCAGGTCACGGAATGAGAAGAAATACGATTCGGTAAATTTGCAGCCAAAGACGAGCGCCCACAGCGCGATAGAAGCCATATGCAAGTACCACTGGCGCCCCCCGCTATGACATTCCCAAAATGGTACTGATTACAAATACCATAGAAAGGCACAGTCCTAGGCATAAACGCTACGCTATTACTATTATCAATCATCCGCAATGTTAAATGAGGACAGGTTAAAGACTTGTAACCATTCCCTGTCTGCTTTTCGGAGTAATTATCGGGAAGTATATGTAACCCCAGAACATAGTTCCTGTCTGATTCAAATTCAATTGTTTTTAGAAAGTACAACAAGACTTTACAATGCAGTAATGGGTATTCAGATATTTCTCAGAGAATACCATGTTTTACCGTAGTATGCCACCAGCACTTGCTGAGGCAACAGTAAGCATTGCCGGGATTGGACCTTTGCTTGCACGAGGCAACGACGACAGAAGCAAAACAGCAGATGCAGCCACAGTAGGTTTGACACACCTAGCGTCCTATCATATAATATATGCTGCGGAAGCAAGCCCACCTATTGCGCCTTCGACACCGTTGTTTGATCCTTTACGAATTCGGTCCGCGCTTCAAAGGTACAACGCGCCAACACTGAATTAAACATTATTAAACTTCACGTTGAACAGAGTCGACGTCCACACACATACCCTACTCCGGTTACAATAGAGGGTATGGATCGTGTTCTGGCAAACCCGATTACTCCCCCGACAATATACAGAGCGCCGACGAGATATGCGGGATATGCGGACTGTTGCAGAAATTTGCTACGTAGGGAGTCAAAATAAGAGTTTTTAAAGAGATCAGTTATCCTGGAAGCATTTGACGAGCCAAAAATCTCTGAAAGTATCAGGGCAACATAGTACATTGGCCCGATTTTCCACTGCGCTTTCCTTGCCAAAGCCCCTGGCAGCGGTGTAAAGGGCTAGAATATGTCAGTGGAATTTGGCGAGGACAGATGAGGCCACAAACATTATAATATACATTTTGTCCACCAACATGCATCATAGCACTGCTGAAATTTGAGTACGGCATCTGAAGAGCCCAGTCCAGTCCCCAAAGCGCTGCCCCGAAACTGTCAGACAGGCCAGGAAAACCTCCACACGATGCTGTGTTGATTTCCATCATAATTAGCGGTTTTCCGTGCTCTTGTGCAACATTTGAGGTATTCAGGTTAAGCCAGCATTCGAGAAACTGCCAAGGTGTGGCTCATGTACTCCGGGAGTGTATCTTGCGACTGTTTAATATTGCCGTGCCTCTGTAATGATGGACAGAATGTTTTAAAAATTAACCGAAAAGGTCAATAGTCGGTTCACTTACATCAGGGATCATCTGAGCTCCTCTCCTCTGTCCCATCTGATACAGTTGACTGACATTGGGTGGAAGGTCTATCCTCATCACTGCTTGTGCTTGGGGACTTTTTCCTCTTGTTTCCATCTTTTTGTATGCAGTTGGACTTGATGGTGGCACATCTTGTTTTCTGGTCAAGTCTGACATGCTCCCAACAGGACTCACAAGCCTTGTGTTACTATCCCCAGCCACCTTCTTTGTTCAGATTGTTTAGATTTGTAATAATTTCCTTTTTTGGGAAATGTCATAGTGGCGCCTGTGTTCGTTAAGTAAGTACGGCTCATATGTGCATAGCTGGCAGTGAAGGTCTGACTGGCGAGGAACTTGCGGGACTTGCCAGCGCGACGCGATCGCCAAACATGCGGCCCTGACTGCAAATAGGATCGTCACGAAGAATTGCACGATGCCGAGAATGAGCGGGAGCTGATTGGAGGAGGAATCATGGCGATGTAGAACGTGGCCCAGCAGTGAGAGTGAGCACGATGAAGAGGAATAGGAGTCGACGGGTGAGTTGTTCCACGTCGTGGGAATGTACGCGGATTCAATGACAGTCGCGAGGATCATGATTACAGTGGCGACCGCTTCACCGAGCGCTGTAACTGACCAAGTCATTGCAGCTGTCGGTTTCGTGTTCAAGGCCGGTGCAGAAATGGTGGGCGAATTGAATGCAGTGTAGTACCAGGGTGGAGAAAAGAACGGCGTTCATAGTAAGTCTTGAAAAAGACGCGACCCAATCGATGCGGTCGAAATGCATAAAGCGTTGCGGAGCAGGAATCTCAACGAGGCGTTTCTGCAGGCGAGAGATATGAGGAAATTGACACGAGAATGCAACCCAACAACGTACCCCGCTAGTCGGTATGATACGAGCAAGGCCTTCTGGGTACTCAATAATTTTGGCGTGGTCGCGCTCGCGACGAAGGAAGTGGTATGAAGGTTTAACCACCGCGGGCAAGTAGAGACCTTCCCGGGTCTGACATTCAGGCGAGGATAATAGTAATCTGCACATTTAAAAATGAAGCAAAGACACTCGGGAATGAATCGGACCTGTGCGGCGGTAAATTTCCATCGTTTGGTTTTTAACAATTACTTAGTCAAGGTCTCTCACTGCAGCGCATTGCGCGAAGACTCTTGTTACGGCAGCATCGTCGGGCAATGTCCTTCTTCAACAGTGTACGAAGCTGCTGGTACGAAGCATGATCACCTACATTGTGACGAGCCAGAAAAACAAAAAGCTCACGTCGCAGCAACGGAGGAAGTACCTTTTCTACTCTGGTTCCAGCTCTGTCAGAGGCATCGCGTATGTTTCACGTAGCAATGTCTATTACGATTACAATTTTTGACACTGCTTTAGGGCCGGCCGCCCTTGGTATTTTCCTTCCTACCGTTTAATCCTAGATCCGTCGAAAGCAGCAACCTCTTCGATTCATACGCAGGCCGTAACATAACTCTTGAATCTCGCTACGGGATCCCTGGAAAGTTGGATCAGACAGTGCGTGATATGTTGGAGGCGTCAATTCGACAGGCCTTAAGTGGCAACAAAGCGCCTCAGCAATCAACCGCAGCAAAACCTCAGATATTTTCAAGATCGTTCTAATTTCTTTTCCGCGTTTCACTCCCGGAGAAGTCGTCCAAGTCATCGTCTCTCACATCGAAGAGCGAGTTTGGCACTAACATCGAAGTTTTTCCACCGCATAATCATTCCGTCGTTTCTCGACTTTATCCACATTCGGTGTGACCCTCAGGCTAGTTGAACATGCAAATGTTAAATAAATGCATTATTCATGAACTATGGATTCTATTGTTACCAATGTGTATCTAGCATATGAAAAAAAATATTAAATTGAACAAGCTGATTTGACATGTCTGTCCAAGATCAATGTAACTTGGTATCAAAGTTTTCAGTCACTATTTACATCTCCATCAGAATCCAACAAGAGATCACTCTTTCTCCACCTTTCAATCAGAGCCTTTGCACCAAAATCTGCTTCTTCGGAATAAAAGTCATCAAGGTTAAAATCACCAATAGAAATATCTTCTCTTTGTAAAGCATATCTGTATGCACGGATAGCATGGAGATTTAGAACATGTTTAAAGGGCTCTTTAGCTTGGGGAAATCGCAGGTATACACTTGGTTGTTCGAGATCCCCAAAAGTCGAAAAACCGGCCTTTTGCAGGATCGTGAAAGTCTGTTGCACTGCACTCGGTTCAATAGCTGTCGTGTGTGGTATTCTTTTCTTCTGTTGATTGAAGAATTCATTTAAAGTCGTTGTTCGAAGAGAGTTGGAAAGGACACGGCATCGCAGGTTCCTGTTGGTATCTTGGTAGAAGCACAGGAGGTGTCGGTCATAGGCTTCTTCTATTGGCTTGTATAACAGGAGGCCATTGCGAGGATTATCAATGTCATGGAAGCCAAAATACTCCAGTGTCTCGCCAGTTTCATATTTCCAGAGGTGGGCTGCTACAATTGCCTTGGATGAGATGGTAACACCGGTAAGGCTGCAGGTAAGCGTCTCTGGGTACTTAAGAGCATTCGGTTCGACATAGAATTGGTACAGTTTGAATGGACGGTTGTCACCTCGCTCTGTGTGCACTCTGCCTGCCTCTGGAACCATGATAGTAGTGTTGATCAAAAGGTCTAATACGGAGCCCACTGGGCTGAGCCCTGGCTGGCAGTTAAAACAATAGAGTCAAAGCCTTCAGACAACGTACCTTGGGGAGTTAATGCTTCAGAAGGGCCTGATTTTCACATGTGTCAGGACAAATGTACAAAAGTAAGTGGATCAACAAACCTGTGGCTTGGTCCAAGTCCCCACTTGCCGGCAGCTGGACGAGGACATTTACATATTTCAATGTTGGTCCCTTATTGAATACTGTCGAGACCACATCTGCGACATCGAGAAATGTCGCTTTGTTGCCACCCTCTCTGCGAGTGTTTCGATGGAGTCGCAAAGCCTGAACTTTATCAATGAGAATGGTGGGGTCAGTCGGAAGGTCGATTGGTTTCCAGAGGAAGAAATCGGGTGCTTTCCACTGGTGAAGGATGGACGGGCCTTGCTCAAGGATATTCTCCTTGAGTTTGCCGATACTGATACTTGAAGGCACCTCCACTGGAAAGACATCGCTCACAGGCATGTGTGCATTATCGACGACAACACAGAGAAGGACGTAGTTATTTTCCCTAAATCGTTGAAACTAAGACTGTGGAATCCTCTCAATAAAACTGCGCACCTGCTCATCAACCTGCGTACTTTCTGAAAAAACTGTGCCTTTCCTAACAAAGCCCCACTATCTGTCAGAAAGTAAGTTTGGACATAGTAATACGAGCTCACCATGAGTAGATCCAGACATCTATGTAGTAGTTAGCTGTGAAGCACAAATAATCTAGCTGGGAAAATCTGAAAATACTTGCAGAAAAGGCCGGTTTAAGTCCATCTAATTAAGGTCGCTCATCATCCCAAAATGGACCTTCTAAGCAAGCCAGACAGATCGGGGTCTCTGCCTTCGCATAATGACACATACCTTGAGTTCGGTGAGGATGTTCGTGATCCGTTTATCCAATTTGGAACTGAGCCTCCTGTATGTGGCGGATGGCATAGTAGACTTAGCCACTCATCTCAAAATGTGGATGCGGAGCTAGGCGAGGCTGCACATTTGTTGAATTCTTCAGCCTGCACGCGTTTTATCACGAATCATGATATGTTTCCAGGCAGCTTCTGCTGTAAGACCGCTGACAGAATGTTGGCATCGCTCCCTTTGCCTAAGGCGTACCCTGTCGTTTCCTCGTGTATTTTTATGCTTTGGCCCAGTGAACCTTCAGTGCTATTGATACATATCACTGCCACTGGACCGCACACATCGCTTTCCAACTCAGACCCTGTATTCCTTCTCGCCGCTTCCACCGCCTCATCTTTAGAGTGAGTCCTCACATTGGCCATGCAGGACGAGACTCAGGGAGTCCATTTATCACAATAGCAATAGTATATTTTATAACATCAGTATATTTAAAATGCCACCCCCCCAAAAAAAGTCTACGAGTAATGTTAAGTATGGTCAACATGCCATCAAAATTGTTAGGAGATCATAGAGGTTGATGTGCAGAAGAAAGGTGCCAGACTTGGAGCTTTGAGCATACGGCGCATTCAGCTCAGTTGATTCTGCCACCCATGAGATACCATTGTCCGCAGTCAATTCATCATAAACGCTCGATTAAACGAAGAATACCCTCCATCGGAAGTCGTTCGTTGGGGTTTTCTTTCCAACATCGTTTACACATATCCCAGAGGTAGTCCGTGAGGGCAGCGGTACTGGATGCTTGTGGCCTTGGGGGTGTTGGACATTCAACGATCTGTGTGATGGCGCCCGCACTACTGATGCCAGCATAAGGTACCTTTCTGGACATGATTTCCTGGGGGGACATTCAGGCAGATGGCTCACTTCGGCAGCTCATACACTTACCAGGACGGTCATCCCAAATGCCCATATATCGCTCTGTCCATTGACTCTTGATCCCTGCATTAGTTCAGGAAACATCCATCTCGTTGGGCCGTCAACTCCGGGAGATGTGTCCAGATCGAAGTTGCCCCCTTTGGAAAACCCAAAGTCGGTCAAGCGGGCAACTCCCGTCTCTGATACCAGAGCATTTTCCTAAAGAAATATTCATATAACACAGAAATAAATAAAAAAGAGACGCAACACACTGCTCGAATATCCCCGTGAGTGATCTTACGAGAATGTAAGAACGCTTTGTACCTCATTAAACCGTTCCATATGTCTCCATAACCGCTAAATGTCGTTGGCCACGGACTACTTCTCTCTATTAGACCATCAAGGCAACATAGTGGATCTTTCGGGAAAAAGTTTACAAGAGACATGATTATTTTTCTTTTCTCACCCATAGGTTTAGATGACCTGGTGTTTGCTTGCCTGGCATGTAGTAAGTAAGACCTCTTAAAATTACGGGGACCATTCAACGATAACAGAGGCGAAGGACTGTGATGGAAATGATGTCGTGACACTAATGTAATTGGATAATCCGTATCATTGGCGTTGGGATGCGTTGAAGTGTGTGATCCAGGTGTAAACAGCTCAGAGCGTATGAAAGGCGTGGATAGAATGACATCATGGCTGGGTAGAAAAGACAATTCCTGAAATCTGTTGTAACATTGGAAATAGTGGTGTGGGAAACAGGGTATGATGTAGGGGGGACAGATTCCACATTATAGTATCTGTGAAGTTCCAGCGAAAATGTATGGTTGAATATGATGGTCATGACTTGGTGCCTAAAAAATTGCACATACCCCTGTTGTGGCGTTTGAACCGTGTGTACAGGGTTCTCGGGTGCTGGACGTCGCTTTAGACCATCCACCACGTCGTTGATGCCGCGGATGCCATCAAATACGAAAGAATCGGACTCGATGCAGATAATTTTTGTGAGGTGGCTCTCAGTCCTTCCATCTGACCGTCCCCATAGGTATCGAAGTATTCTTTCAATTGTTCCAAACACTCCCGTCGTCCGATGACGAAATATTGATTGATTATGGCACTGGCCACGTAGATTGGCATATGATCCTCACGAGCTTTGGCATGAGCCGCGTTAGAGGATATTTTATACATGGTTTAATAATTGAGAACGTACTATCACTTCTTTCATACTTCCTCCGGCGCATTGAAACCGTCTTTGGAGAATTTTCTGCCATTTGTGATAAGGTCTGAGAAACTGTTCTGAAGTCTTCATCATATGCGGATGAGAACTTGGCTAAGTTGGCATGGTCTTTCTGGAGAGATATTGCCTCCACATTTACTGCACACCTATTAACCCCAGTGACAGTTAAAATATATAAAAAGGGACATATTTTGCAACATTAGCGTACCACACGGCTCCATTGGATAAAATCAGTATTATCCGAGATGAATAGAATAAAGAATAATATTACCAGTAGATTTTGCCATATGTGACAATTAGGTAGACATGTCACTGGACAGTTATTTACTTATACGCCGTGTCATCTCCTTTCTTCCATATCGTCAAAGCTCTCGCTGCAGCATCTTGGGTTAAATTAGCTCTGGATGGACCTCTCGCCCAGTTTCATACCAAGTTCTGGGGCACGAGTATGAAGGATGAGAGGGATGCATGGAGCAAAGCGGACGGTCAAGGCGCATTAAACGAGCTCGAAATGGACGTGGACGATGATGGAGAAGCTGACATCCTCCCTGGCTGCTTTCTCTCGTGTTGGCATCGAGGGATTCACCCAACAATTTATCTGGGTCCGTGCTGAGTACATTCGCATTTTCGACGCTTGTCAGCGGCAATACGAAGAGACGATTACACATAAGCCTGGTCGCTACTTTAGCGGGCGGCCCTTAAGTTTCGTGATTACAGGTCAACCTGGATAGGTTTGGCATACGGTGATAGTCTCTTGTTGCTGTTCTCATCTTTGAAAAAGGGAAAACCTTTTGGCAGGTTTACGCTGCACGTCGCTGTGCCTCTGAGAAGCGGCCGTTTCTATGGCTCCATGATGACAAGTACACCCTCTTTGTGGAGGTGGGTGCCTATGAACTGCCTGCTGATTGGGGACTTACAGATTTCCTCCCCAGCTCCCGAGTCTGGGCATTCGTCGATTTGGAAAGTGACCCTGGAGCTCTAGCTAGGCTCACTCCGGTCGGCACTCAGCTTCCCCAACCGAGAAGCGGTGGCGCAGATTGCACAAGACAACATCGTCTTACCTCTTCATTATGAATCCATGGAGCATAGGGGAGATCAAACGAGCGTAGGTTCTCCGACCTAGTTCTTGAACTGCAAGCTTATCAATATGGTCTGCACTCAGCGCATCTCTGTACGACCTTTTAGAAGAGGAAGTCCTTCAGAAATACGATCGTCTGGGCCCAATGCCCCGTTTATGTATCGAGTATGACGTATCGGAGTTAGAGACACACGAGACTAAGCTCGAAACGGCGTTGGCGAATCTCACAACAACAACATTCGAGAAGCTTATACCTGAATCCAGAACACTTGTGATGAACGAAACGTCGCGTTCGCTCTGTTTGCTCAGCCGCGAAGAGGACCGATTCCACAAACCTGTATTAGCTCCTGTCTCCCTATACGTCAAAACAAGATTTGCCAACCAATTTCACAAAGAAGAGTTAAAGGAGAAGATTCGCCTATACCGTCATTTTGGGAAGGCTCCTCATTCGAGGAGTGTAGCCGGTGTCTTCTTTGAGGCGGCGGTGAAGTCCCACCTTACCACAGAAATTTCGCTCACCCTTCATCCAATGGTGAAACGGGAGTGCAATGGTCCGACGATGAAGTTGCCTCAATGGTACTCCAGTCACATTCCCCTTTCCGATCCAGAACTGGAGCAACTCCGTGTTCAGGCAGTCGAGGAAGATCTCAGTGTAACACCGACTCAAACTATCGAATACCTGGAATCTGAATTGGACACCATTCTGTCTGATGTTTTTTATGTTCCCAAGCGATCCAATCAAGTTGCCATCGATTCCTTCATTCTTTCGAACGGTAAACTCTACTTCTTCCAATTCACCATTGCCAAGAACCATCCGATGTTTGCTTGTACACCGCTGTAGTCGATGTTACCAAAATCAAGATGTTTTAGGTTAATTCCGTTGTAGCTGCATCCTTGTATTATACAAATATGAAGTCCCACTCGGGGTTTCAAAAGACCCGTCGTTGCGCACTTAGCAAGGAACCAATTACTACAACTGTCAGATGGATGGTGCAGCTAGGCAAGACTTGTTACCGCCTTTTATCTGTAATACACATGAGATAATTTCGTTCTGCTTGGAAGCCCGTAAGATGGGCAAGAACTACAACTGCAATACATCTATAACAACATATATACCTACCAGTACTTACACTTGTGTATTGTATAAACTAGTACAAGGCGAACAGCCTTCGCCTTGCATCTTGGAATGCATTGCAACTTGACGATGGAGATAGGGGTTTTTTGAGGTGACGAGGACCTAGTAGTTTTTTGCCTTACTGAGATGAAAGAAGGGATATCAATGTGTTCTTCATTGTTGTTGTTATGTAATCGAGCCTTGAAGAATGCGCAAACGGAAAAATGAGACAGTGTATGTCTCGAAATGACACAATTAACTTCGGTTTGAATCTCCTCTCAAAATGTATTGTTATATACGTGTAGTATAGTACAGTGGAACTCTCAGCGAATCGCATATCGCTGAGAGTAAGTACTTAGGCGTTATCATTTGCAAAAACGAACCCATAGTATGTACTTGTAGGTTAAAGTTGCTATTAGGTAACGTATATACAGCGAATCGCATATCGCTGAGAGTTAAAGTTGCTATTAGTTGTTGATCATTTTCGTTGATGTGCATCACATGGGAAATAATGCGTTGTAACAGGGAATGTTTGCATCGTCTTGTGCCACATTTCAAAGGGGGAGTGTTGGAAAGGAAGATCAAGGGACCGGAGGTCAGATAGCGCGTTCATTTGTGAATCTGGGCAAGCAAATAGAATTCTATTGTATCACCACTACTCTTTTGCATGACCAGAATAGATCAGGCCGTGCTCAACAAAGGCTTAGTGAGACGTGTTGGTATGTGGCATCATGGACAACAGAGTCCGAAACAATGGCTATTTTTAGTGTATGATTGAGATTAATACAAGGGGACACAAAGGGTAAGATATTTCTTTATACCACATTTCCTTTGTTGCTTGTTCCACTATTATTCTCTAAATGCTATATAATATACTCACATACAGAGAACACACTATTTGGCTATAGGTATTGATATTTAAACATCAAATCATTGAAATGACATCATTCAAAGCTGCCACTTGAGTCCCGCACCCCTCGTCGTACATCCAATGCTGACAATCCCGATTCCCTGCAACACCTCAAACCCCGTTCCCCACCGAAATTTCCCTTTTTGGTTTCTGCTGGTATGCAATGTCTCGGGAGTATTTGCTTCTACCGTCGTCTTCGTTTCCTTATACAGCCAACATCAAGTTTTCAAACTACTGTCACTTTTGCTATTGCTTACATTTCGCAGTGAGGTATTTGTTGTTCTTTTCCTTCTCAGTGGTTCAGTAAATCAATTAATCTGGAATAAATCTTACAGACTTCCTGCCAGAACCTGCAGGTCCATCTCTTGTCCCAATCACAGATTATTCGAGAGGGCAGTCTGAAGGGGCTGGCTACCTGTTTGACAAATATTCATGCAAATCCTTCTGCTATAAGGTTTGAGAAGGTAGGTATTGAAATAGCAAAATGAGTCAATTTATCAATGGCAACGAAGACTGCGGAATACAAGTCCTTTCCTGAGTTGGGTAGTCCAGTGATCAAATCCATAGAAACTACTTCAAAAGGCCTAAATGGTATGTCGGCAGGTCTGAGGGCTCCTTGTCAAGCAGTGTGATCAACCTTGGTCTTTTGGCAGATGTTGCAAGTACGTGTGTACAACACGCAATCTTGCAACATTTTTGGCCAAAAGAACCGGTCTTTCATTAACTTGAACAGCCACTGACCTCCGGCATGTGCTCCCTCAAAAGGGTTATCATGTACCAACCTTAAGATAGAGTTAGTCATGGTACCAGGCACACAGACTTGACTTTTCCAGTCTGAGTCACGAAAGTACAGAAGCCTGTTTGCTCCCACAAAGTAGTGAGAAGGAGTAACGACCACATTGAGTGAAGGGGTATCAAGGGCATAGAGATTCTTGAAAATGGGGTCTTTTGAGTAGCCCTCTAGAAATTTCTTTATATATCCTTCCTCAATACTGATTAGCAACTGTGGGTGATGCAATGCAAAGTCAGACTTGTCTTCCTGATTGTTCCTTACTACATTATGAGAATCCCATTCTAACTGTCAGACCTTTTGAGTCGCTCCGAAAGGTTCCATAGAATCGTATATGATGGAGAAGACCGCCTTCTTAGCAGGTTCATCCTTCCATAAATCTTCCTTGGTACTCTTGTCCAGAGAGATCGAGGTGATAGCTGGCAAGTTGTCTCTAATAGGGCTCACGAAGGCCAGTACTCGAGGGACTCTGGACAATGGGTCCACGTTGCTGTGAACTCTTCCTGCTTGGTGTAGAATCTCGAGACCTGGAAATGCAGCGTATATCACCCCCCATGTGGCTAGTTGACGATTAGTGTTCTCGTACGATCTAGCCCATTGCAGAGCTGCATGATCCGTAATGAGCAGGACATGTTCACCTTCAATGAATGGTTGGAAGTGGACTAGTCCCTCCTTTGCTGCTAATGCTTCCCATTCAGTAGCGGAATAGTTACGTTCAGTGCTTTTCAGAGTGCGACTCCAATATGCAATGACTCGTTCAATGGTAACTTCAGTCTCCTCGAAAGTGGGACCCCACGAGTCCGACCACTCAATCTCGGGCTGCTTGGTTTTATACTGATGAATGAAGGATGGCACATCCTGCACACGGTCGAAAACCAACTTGGCTTGGGCATAGATTTTAGTATCCTTTAAGTCTCCTAAAGCCATCTTCTGGACTTGTTGAAGACAACAGCCTAGGGCAAAATCCAAAGTGTCCATATACAGCTGATAAGGCATCCCACTATCTGGATGTCCCAGCACTGGTGCTGATCCTAGCGCGGCTTTAACATCCTCGTAGGCCCTGACATGTTCAGTGGTCCACGTCCAGGGTGTTCCCTTTCTTAGAAGTGAGAATAAAGGGGACACCATCCATGAATAGAATGGTATATATGCCGAAAAGTAAAGGACCATCCCAAGGAACCATTGCAGTTCAGAAATTGTATATAATTTCCTTCCTTTTACAGATGCCTACTAATACTTTTATTAGTACTTTGTTTTTTAAAAGTTGCAATGTAGTTATTTCCATGTAAAATATATAAAATATTATTGGAAATTTTTCATACCACAGCTGTCTTTATTAAGTAAAACCCCCTATATATTCTAGGCATGTTGAATCAAGTAGAAATCTGTTTATATTGACAGACCCATTCTGAAGTAATACATATGTATTTAGAGGTGCCAATGATATACATATGTATGGAATGGACTATCTAAAGGTATCTATTTTTTAAAAGTATTAGTGTTTCAAACTACTAATTTCTTTTATTGTCTACTCATGTCTGGAAAGATTCTTTAGTTTGTAATGGATGAGAGAGTTTAAAACTTTTTGAAAGTTTTAAAAACCAAATTATGTTTGAATCACATCCCAGATGTATAAATGACCTTTAGAGTACATTAGAATTTAGTATACTTAATAGTTTTCAGATATCCTCCTATGTTCTTTTCTTTTTTTGACAATTGTGTGGTCCTCATTCTTTATTCTCTCAGGATTACTATTTCCAACAATGCTTTTTCTCCATCTCAACACATCCAGGATATGAGGTATGGTAAAATTTGTGAATATTTAGCTAATGGTTACCATTGGTTTATTTAACCTCTCAGTCATGTTCTGGCTTGCCCCAATGCAAGGCTGTCTGGCTTAGCATTGGTACTTTGTGCTTTCTTGTTCAACTCGTTTCACCCCTTAACACATACATCAACTGTAAGCCTGGCCACCTTACCACATACATCATCACCAACCTCTCCCATCAACCTGTTCCACCACTTGATTGTTAAGTAGTGCCCTTGTGCCTGATCATGCAGTTCTTTGTTTTCCCACCACATTCACACAAACGGAAACATTCCATCATAAAGTCATAGATAGAGATATCCACACAATCTCTCGTATCCATGCCATCAACTCCAACCTCATCATCCCAAGCATCACCCGAACCCATGGTCGAAATATGGTGCTCCAGAGCCTCTATCCCAACCTCTCCATCATCATTCAGTGCTTTGAGTTTAAGTTGAGATGTCCAAGCAACACCTGCATCACCCTGCATTTTATTCACCACCACACACCAATCATAGTCTAGCATTACAACACAGCAACATACCCAGCATTTCAACTGTTACTGCTACCACAGCCAGTATTACCACTACTGCTACTGTTACAGCTACCATGGCCAGTATTACCACTACTGCTACTGTTACTGCTACCACGGCCAGTATTACTACTACCAATACCAATACCACCACCACCATTACCACTACTGCACCACTACATCCATAAGTGCCAACAGCGACCACAACTACCACTACCACTACCATTACCACACCACTAGATCTGTAAGTGCAACAGTGACCACAACTACCGCTACCACTACCATTACCGCACCACTACATCCGTAAGTGCTAACACAGCAACCACAACTACCGCTACTGCTACCATCACTGTAACCACTACCAGAACCACTGCTGCTGCTGCTCACTACTGCTGCCACTACATCCATCGGCATTACCGCACTACCACTGCCACTCACTACTGTTGCCACTACATCCATCGGCATGACCACACCACTATATCCACTATGCCTCAGTCACCATCTACACTGACGCCACTGCTCACTTGATCGGAAACAAGAAGGAGACCTCAGCTTGGACTACCTCCTCTCCTTGTCAATCCCTTCACAGATGCCACAACCACATCGGCCAACCCGACTGCATCGGAGCCCTCAGAAACTGAAACCGAAGCTGACGCTGAACACACAACCTTTTCAAATACATCCTTCAAGGCCTCACTGACAAAACAAGCCAAGAAGTTAGTGATGCCACAAACTGAACCAAGCCAACCTATAGCTGGTGCATTAAACAAAGATTGAACTCATGGCTAGTCGGTGGCAATGACTAAGGTTTGAAGTCAAGGTTGGCAAACTGAAAGAATGTCCAATGCTTACTAGACAATACACACCAATAGTCCATCAATGTTGGTCTGTGGCCTGTCATCAATACATGAAGTTTAGTGAAGAGAAACCTGACAAAATTGACCAACCATCCCATCCAAGTTGAACCCACTCCATTGCCAACCAGGTGGCCCAGAAGCATCAACACTCAAATCAAATGGGAGACCATTTTTATCGACCTCATGAATAATGATTCTTCTCCCTGCTCTGGATTATGCCTTGTCATACTGGACACTGAAAAAGATTCATTGTCCCTCATCCCATCAGATGGTTCTTACAGTGTCTTGTCTGATCAAACCTCTAACTCTTCCATGTCAATGCCATACATGCCTTCTTTTCCCACTGGCTCAAGTGTGTCTGTTGCATATCAATGCATTCAACTCTAAACCATCTCGTCTTCCTAGTCCTGTGTGTTTCACCCAAGAATGTGTAAAGACACTTGATACCTGCTGCCAAGTCACCCTTGATCCAAATGAACTTTCCCGCACTCTCACACACATCAAATCCAATGCTACCACCAAAACTGTCCCGGCATATGCTCAGATTGTAAGAAAATGTGAAAGAATGAAATCTCTCCAGAACAGTCAACCTTGTATGCTTCTTGTCATTCTTAGGCCACCACTGCGATTATTTCATTTCCCACATCTGTCCCAGTACAACAAGTGTCAATACTTCGGGTTTCACCACTCTTCTTGTATGCCATCCATCACCCATTAGGAAATTCTCTCCATTGAAACAATTCTGCCCAATGCCGGCCCGCAGGGCATCGAAACCACCTTCTCAGACGTGTTGACGCTTCGGTATTTCATCTGTTCAACCTCCAGTGCCAGCATTACCAGATGTATTCCTCTGTCCTCCAGTGGCAAGCCCATGATCCGAGGTGGTCTTGTAATGCACATTATGCTGGGATGCTCACGACCATTTCTGGCCTCTTACAAGCTCGCCAATCCACACCAATGAAATCATGTCGAAATAGTAAATATCACATAACCGGCTTAAACCCCAGCTGCCAACTCTCCACTGGCTGTAAAGAGTAGTGGAAGTTCTAACCATTCTATATACGAAGAATATTGACCGTTTAGGTATGACACTAAGATGTATTGATGGTTTAAGTCTAATACGGATTGAACACGTACTGACTATGTAGTTCAGTACAGTAGAGAGAACTAGCTATCTAGAATAAAGTAGAGAGCTAGAACGAATAAGTAGAATTGACTGTTAAGTGCGATTCTGGACGACTACTCGAGTGTAAGGTAGAGTAACTAGAGAGTCAAATACTAGAGTAGCGTGGATGTAGTCCACGCGGGTTGAGATAAAGATAGAGTTTCGACTGATACAGTTTGAAACTCTGGTTGAGTAGATAGCTAAAACCTGTCTGTGACAGTCGAGACGATACACCAATCACAACTTACGGGACACTAACAGGTGTCTGGGTAAGTCGTGGTTGCGGTGTAAAAAGTGTCTGAGTTCTATTTGGTGCCAAGTGCACCCACAAGTATACACAAAGCTTCGAACTAATGAAATGGTACGATATTCGAAGAATATAAAGGATAGAAAAATATGAATAAAATGTGTAAAATATAAATAAAATAAAAGGAGTGTTTTACCACAATGAAACTGTGGTAAAAGCATACTCCTCACACTGGCCCCTCCGCTCAAGAGTATTTGCATCACCGGGCCCCATCTCACCATTCTACACTTCGAACCTGCAGGTTCAACAATGTACACTATGTAATCCACCCCCTACTTTCCTTGTGGTTGGTTTCCTTTATACAACATACATATAATTACATCATGTCCATTCCTGTTCTGATCCCTTCACCTATGTACTTCCAGCACAGGGACATCCTCAGCATGCCCCTGATGTTTGCCATCAGTCCATACCTTGGCTACAAACCTTTCCACAAGACCATCTTCCCCATTCCTCTGGCACAAGCTTCTCTGATTTCTCCTTCAATTCTGTCAAGAACCCCAGAAATGTCATTGAACTTTAACCCTTGTGAAGTTTTCAGGGGGGGGGCCTGGCCACCTTACCACATGTCATCACCAACCTCTCCTATCAACCACTCATTGTTCTGCCACTTGGTTGTTAAGTAGCACTCTTTTGCCTGATCATGTGGTTCTTTGTTCTCCTGCCACATTCACCTTGATGATATAAAAAACCTATATCTTATAGTGATAGAATCAATCTTCTCTTCAACCATTAATCCTTTCCCCACTCTTCCCTAGGGAACCTCACATTCACCTTGTATCCTACTGATATTTAAAAATAAAGAAAACTTAGTCCTGTCCATGTTGACTGAGTGAGGCTGATACTGACAGCCTTACATCATTCTTAGCTGCCATGGCCATCAGTTGTCATTTGCTTGATACTCCAAGTTTGGACTTTCAGATGATTGCTAGGTCTTATATGGCTTCTTCAGCTAGAACTTTAGTAGATGATGTGAAGAAAGTATTTCAGCAAGCAATTTCTTGTAGTGTTGGAGACAGTGATGTGGTCTGTTATATATTTTATCACTTTGTTTCTTTGTTTAACCTTTAAGGGACATTAGTCAAATAGTAGAGGACTGGATCCTTTAACTTTGGCTCAAGAGTTTAAGATGTCATTGTTCTGATAACATAAGATTCATTGCTAGCTCTAAACCCTAGAATTAGCATATCTTAACCCTAAGTAGCTAGGTGGCATTGTCATGGAAACCAGCAGAGTCATGGATTACATACTAATAAGGTATCTCTAGCCCTTATAGTATGCAATCTACCCCATCTCCTTGACTACATATTGAGGGAGATGACTCATTGGTGAGTCATATCAATATGGCTATGTGTTAAGAACTAAAAACTGACTAATGTCGGTGGCCGATGGGGACCGATCGGAAGGACTTGGCTTCAGCTTATGTGCTGCACCCTTGCAAATATCTGTAGGTTGTCCTTAGATTTCGGACGGGCGAAGACTAATCCTAAGAAGAACCTTTCAGTGAGATACCGATCGGAACCGAAGGACAAGTCAAGTGTTGGGCCAAGGGGTCGGGGCCGAGAGTGGGGGAGCGCACGTGAAGGTGGATAAGGGAATTCTTAGTATGAGACTGTTGCAGACGTATGAGGGTATTCTGAGTCAATATTCTGATTGCCTAGTAACTACAACTACAGCAGGTTCATATACAAGTAACAGGCATCTAGAAAATACTAATGGGGAGAAAGGCAGAAAACGGCATTAACAATAAGCTTGACTAGGAATGGGAAGTTTATGATTAGTTCGGAGGCCGATGATAACCGAGAGCGAAATTACGATAAAAGGAAATAGTTCGAGGACTACAAATATAGATAGACATATGTGAAACATAGAGTGGGACGGATCAACATAATGAAAGGGACGTATCAAAGCATAACCAGACAGAAAGGCGTAGTCAGGTTTGATTGACCGGAAGGCATACATCAGCGTTGGGGGTCCAACGGCTTCCGAGATCTCGTCTTGTTGAAGACATATAACTACGACATACCATTGGGGACCGTCAGCGTGCGAAGGGTTGCGACACAGTCGTAACAGTATCCCCTCATTTGGCCGAAATCCCAAGGAGGCCGAAAATCTAGATTGTGTACATAAACAACGTTGGTTACGGGTTGTGTGTCAAAACATCATGTGACTGGTAAAATTTTCGCATATAAAAATGGAAGGTTACAAGGCGCTTGACTCTTCATCCTTTCCTTCCAACCACGATGTCATTGAACACCGGGGCGAAGACCATCCCTGTCAGGCTGAGAGTGACTCCTGTGTCGGGTCCGAGCGGGACGCCGAACACACAAGAACATCGTCGCCAACTAGAGGCGAGGAAGAAGGCGCGCGAGGAGGAGGAACGAAAGGAGTTGGAGGAGCTGAAAGTGATTGAGGTGGCCGAGGCAGAGGAGAAGAGACGGGTGGAGGTGGAAGCTACATGCAAGCGTCGGGAGGCCGAGCTTGCGAGGAAGAAACAGCAGGCCGGTCGGGCCCGAGAGGAGGAGGCGAGAAAGAAACGAGAAGGGAAGGTAAGTTAGGAGAAGCATCGCACTGCGAATCTCTACTAATGTTCTCTTCTCAGTGAAAGGCAGTATCACCGTTAGTCTCCGAAGAAGAGGACGAGGAAGACGAGAATGAGGCTGCAGGGCCTTCGAGCCCGAAGGTGTTTATTTATATATATATATATTTGCTGTTACTGACTTTTAGTGACAGAGACAAAAAGGGGCCCCCAAGGCGGGGCCCAAAAATCATCCTAGGTGTAACCGCTGCACCGCTCGGAATCGAGCTTGCCATCCTCGGGCAAATGGTCGGGGCCGCACATGTCAAGAGTGTGTGGGTCAAAAACTTGGTTGTACCTTCCTGGGGGCCGACGTGGGTGCGATCTACGGGGAGCACCAGACGGATGTGATGGAGGAGCAGAACTGCCTTATGCGGTTGTATTTTTTTGGAGACCACTCGGTGGCGAACCAAGTCTCTGCGACAGCAGGGACTCTTTCATGAGCAAATGTGACTGCTGGGAGTTGCTATTGGAGAACAGACGGCCATGCTACAATGGGTCAGGGGGCAGCTCGAGCAGTACCTCGAGTTACCTAGTTTGGATGAGGTTGAGCCAGTTAGGGCCTTGGAGGGAACTGGAGGGAAGGGAATATCGGTTGCCGTCGGTGAAGCGCGAGCTTCGGAGGCCGAGGAGGAAGGGGAAGTAGTGGAGGGTACTCTAGATAGTTAACAAAAATAATAATTGACTTAATTCTTCTCTTTTTTTTTGAAAACGTGAATTGAAATTGAAAGCATCGGATAGTGAGACTTGGTAATTTAAGTTCGACTTGGGGTTTGAGGATCGGAGGCCGTCAGGTGCCGTGTGCAGACTAAAGAGAGTTTAAAGGACCGGGTTTGTTCGGGTACATTTGATGGAAAACTAAAACAATTTCTGATGCATTGCCAAGTTCGGTGGCTAGGATCCAGGAAGTTTCTTCATCTGTACCTTCATAACCAGTCCATTTGACCAAATAAAGTAACTTGCACGATCGCCTGCGATTGTTGATCTTGGAGTCTAGGATTTCTGATATTTCAAATTCGGGTTCCCCATCAATGATCACGGGTGGGGGTGGTGGTTGTATGCGATCCGGTATACTGTTAGGGACACAAGGTTCTAACATAGATACATGAAATACCGGGTGCACTGCGCACATGTTGTCGGGGAGCTGAAGCGTCCATGAAAGCGTGCCGGCTTGTGCTATAACTTCAAAAGGACCTAAATATTTTTCAGAGAGCTTCTTAGAAGGTCTAGTAGTTCGGAAAAACTCGGCTTTAATGAATACTCGGTCTCCGATCTTAAAATCAGGAGGCGGAAGTCGGTTTTTATCCGCAGACCGTTGGTATTGTTCTTGAGCCATTGTGATAGTTTTACGAAGTTCTTGATGTAGCTCGTCAAGGTTGGTAACGAAGTCTTGAGCATGGGCGGATGCGAGATCGCGTTCCGGGTGGATTGCGATGTTGGGGTTGTAGCCTTTATTTGCGAAGAAAGGCGAAATGCCAGTAGTGGCATTCGGTGCGTTGTTGTATGCAAATTCGGCTAGTGGTAGTAGTGATTTCCAATTGTCTTGTTGATAGTTGCAATAAACATGGATGTATTGTTCCAAGGTTTGATTCATGCGTTCAGTTTGTCCATCGCCTTCCGGGTGATAGCCTGAAGTGAAATGTAGCTTCATGTCTAGTGCTTTTCCGAGTGACCTAAAGAAGTGAGAAACAAACTCAGATCCGCGATCAGATGTGACATGTGATGGAACGCCATGCTTGGAAAATACATGGGTGACAAATAATTCAGCTAACTGTACAGATGTTATCGTGTCATATGTTGGAATGAAAATACTTTGCTTTGAGAGCTGATCCACAACAACTAGGATTGCTGTGTGACCTTCGGATGCCGGTAGGTGCTCGATAAAATCCATAGAAATTAAGTTCCAAGGTTTTTCCGGTATCGGTAATTGTTTGAGTAGGCCATATGGTTTGTGTCGCTGTGATTTAGAGCGTAAACACGTAGTACAAGATTTACAATAGTGCTTGACGAAATCTCGGATGCCGGGCCATGTATATTGTCTTCTAATGAGTGAGAGGGTCTTATTGAGGCTGAAGTGTCCTGAGATTGGGTGGTCGTGCTTATGTTGTAGGATTCGCAGCCAAAGGGTGTCAGAGTCCGGTACATAAATGTGATTGTCAAGTCTAATGAAACCTTGTGAGTCTAATGACCATCGGGGTTGATCGGGGTCGGACGGGTTATTGAGGTGTGCTTTGGTGACTGGGTCTAATGGAATTGCCGATAGTATATCTTGATGTAACTTTTCAGTATCCATAAGGATAACACTTCGCAAGACTGGATGAATGAGGTAAGTGGCTCAGATAGACGCGGACAGTTGTTCTGATGAAAACATAGGCTTGAAATTATGCGGGTTAACTGTGGCGTAGTCGCTACTCCCCTCTTTAGGATAGATGTCCCATCGTCTAGTCATAGCGTCGGGTTTTCCACCGAGGTGGCCGGGACGGAAGCGAATTACCATGTTGAAAGCAGAGAGGTATTTGGACCATCGAGCTTGTCGACGGGTGAGAAGTTTTGTGGTTGAAAAGTAAACTAGATTTTTGTGGTCTGTAATAACATCTACCAGGTGGGCCGAGCCTTCCAAATAATGTCGCCATGTCTTGAAAGCTTCAAATATTGCGAGTAGTTCCTTATCGTGAACATCATAGTTGAGTTCGGGTGCCGAAAATGTGCGAGACAGAAAAGCTACTGGGTGTACTTCACCATCGGTGTCCAAAATGGACAATATCGCAGCAAGCGCATAGTCCGAGGCATCAGTTTCCACGATGAGTTGAACGTCAGGCTTCCAGTGTGACAAAATAGGGGCGGATGTAAACGCACTTTTCAATTCCTGGAATGCCGATTGGCATTCTTTGGAGAAAATCCACGGGGCATCTTTGTGAGTAAGATGAGTGAGCGGAATGGTAATTTTTGAGTAGTTGTGAATGAAATGACGATAAAAATTGGCGAAGCCTAAAAAGGACTGAATATCCTTAACCTTTTGGGGTTCCAGCCAATCTTGAATGACTTGAATTTTAGAGTTGTCCATGCGGAGACCGTCAGGTCCCATCATAAACCCTAAATATTCAACTGTGTTGACATCAAAAGAACATTTATTACCATTCGCAAAAAAACCATGTTTTCGGAGTCTTCAGAGAACTTCACGAACGTGTTCGTCATGAAGTGTAGGATCTTCGGAGAATATGAGGATGTCGTCTAAGTACACAATGACAAAGACATCGAGGAGGTCGGAAAAGATGTCGTTGATAAAACATTGAAAGACTGATGGAGCGTTGGTGAGGCCGAAAGGCATTACTAACCATTCGAAAGAACCATAGCGAGTGCGAAAAGCCGTTTTCCATTTGTCGCCTTTGGCGATCCGAACCAAATGATAGGCATGCTTGAGGTCTATCTTTGTATAGATTCGGGCCTTCTGAGGGGCATCGAGTAAATTGGAGATTAGTGGTAATGGGTACTTATCTTTTTGAGTGATCACGTTTAGTCCTCGAAAGTCAACGCAAAGCTGAAGGGAACCATCTTTTTTCCAAACGAATAGGACAGGGGCTCCATAAGGAGACTTTGAGGGTCGGATAAAACCTATAGCCAAATGTTCGTCCAAGAAATCTTGGATAGCCGATAATTCGGACTGCGAGAGAGGATAAACTGGGCCTAGGGGCGGATGTGAACCATCTTCAATATCAATTTTCAAATCGTAAGGCCTGTGAAGGGCGAGTCGATCTGCTTTTTGTTTACTGAAGACATCTGCAAATTCATGGTATTTTTTGGGAACACCTTCCAAATCTGTGATCGGTTCGGTCACCGGGGATGCAAAGTGACCGGTGACTTCGTCAACTTTAAGATTGACTGTAAATGCTCGGGAGCCGTCCAACTTGATGGCTCTCATACAAGCTGTGGCGTTTATTAGAGAGACGGGCGGCGGAGAGCTCGGATTTGCCACGGGGGCCAGAGGTGCTGTAGAGGCCATATTTGCCGAAACAGGCGGAAATGGAGCAGTCGTATCGGGTGCCGACGGGGTTCGGAAATGGATACTGCCCAATACCCAATCAATCAACGGATTGTAGCAGGTGAGCCAGTTATGTCCTAGAACCACGGAGCAACTCGGGTCCAACTGTGTTACAAAAAATGTAACTGTCTGAAAGGTTCCACACGAGAACCTAAGTCGGAGTTCGCAGGCTTGCGAGATTACAGAGTTTGAGGTACCATCAAAGAGTCGGAGCAGAATCGGATCTATTGCATAGGTTTTTAACTGATTTTTTCGGGAAAAACTTGTATCTATAAAACAATGGGTTGAACCTGAATCTATGAGAGCTCGAAAAGTGAGACTCCCAAGAGGTTCCGAAGTAAGATTTATGAACAAAGAATTAGGATCATACAAGGCAGATGCGTTAAGGTGACAATTTTCCGGTGTGCGAGGAGATTCAATGCAACTCTCCAACCGCACAGAATCCAGAGAGTTGCTTAATCTTTTTTCGACTCGGCAGCCGGCTTGGCCGGTTGTGAGGTCGTGGCCGTATTGGCCGATCGGGCTTTTGTGGCTTTTGGGCATGCAGCGACTCAGTGTCTGGGATCTGCGCACAACAAACAAAGGTTGTTGTCCATTCGGCATTGCTTTTCCTGTGGTAGGAGCTTGCCATCGGAGCCAAGTTTGCCAGTTAAGTCGGGTTTGTCTTTGTCTTGAGACTTATTCGACTGTTTTCCCTTGCCTTTTTTGTCATTAGCCCCTTTGTTTTCGGACTTCTTATCGGAGGTCGAGTTGCCACTGTTGTTGGTGTTTTGATTACCAGACTTGTTGGCGTTCTTATTGTCCGATGATTTTTTGTCCGAGGGGTTTTCGCGACTAATTTCCGAACGTCGTTCCCAGTATTGGGCATCTGCATTTTGGGCTTTCAGATGCATGAGAGGGAGGGTCTTCGGCTTGCTGGTCTCTCCTTTGGAAACTTCGTCTTTGAGGTGAGACGGAAGGCTGGAGTAAAACTGGTAACGGAGGGCCGAATCGCCCCAGTCACAACGTGCGGCGAGGTTGTTGAACTGGACGATGTAATCGGTGATGTGCTGAGTGTCTTTCATTTTGAGATTAGAAAGCATGGTTTTGGCATCGCCGATTTGGTCGTAGGGACCGAAGTTGGTTTCGAGTTCCTCGACAAAGGCATCCCAATCGTGGAGCCAATCGGGGTCTTCGGAGGTGAGGCCAGAGAATGTGGGTTCGAACCAGGCTGCTGCGGAATCCTTAAGGTATGAGAGTGCGAAGTTTACCTTTCGGTCATCCATTGTGAATGCAGCCGGTCAGTCCCGAAAGTTGAATCGACATTGCATAAGAAATGTCGGCAATTTCTTCGGGTTTGAGCCAGTGAATGGCTCGGGTTTGTTGACTCGGGTTTGCCCAGGTTCCTTTTCCTTGATATTGCTTCTAAGGAATTCGTTAAGGGATCCTAGAGTACCTGAAAACAATTCCCATGTCTCTTCAGGGTCGAGAGCCGGTTTCTTTTTTGTGGATTTCTTGGAACCACTAGCCTGAGGTTGATCGCCACCCTCAGGTTCGTGTTCCAGAGCTGATTGATTGTTAATCTCTTCAGTTGCTTCGGGTTTGGTTGCTTCAGTTACTTCTTCAGCATCGCCGGTGATCTCCACAAAGCGAGATTCTTCGGAGGTTTCTGGTAACAGGGTTCTCTGAGTAGTTCGGGCTGTATACAGGAAAGGAGACTTGAGAGTGGAAGATTCTGCTTCGCCACTTGGCTTGGCATTTTTCCTCGGAGGCATGATTAAACGGAAAGTGCGAGTGTGAAATCAGAATATACTGTTAAGAACTAAAAACTGACTAATGTCGGTGGCCGACGGGGACCAATCGGAAGGACTTGGCTTCAGCTTATGTGCTGCGCCCTCGCAAATATCCGTAGGTTGTCCTTAGATTTCGGACGGGCGAAGACTAATCCTAAGAAGAACCTTTCGGCGAGATACCGATCGGAACCGAAGGACAAGTCAAGTGTCGGGCCAAGGGGTCAGGGCCAAGAGTGGGGGAGCACACGCGAAGGCGGATAAGGGAATTCTTAGTATGAGACTGTTGCAGACGTATGAGGGTATTCTGAGTCGATATTCTGATTGCCTAGTAACTACAACTACAGCGGGTTCATATACAAGTAACAGGCATCTAGAAAATACTAATGGGGAGAAAGGCAGAAAACGGCATTAACAATAAGCTTGACTAGGAACAGGAAGTTTATGATTAGTTCGGAGGCCGATGATAACCGAGAGCGAAATTACGATAAAAGGAAATAGTTCGAGGACTACAAATATAGATAGACATGTGTGAAACATAGAGTGGGACAGATCAACATAATGAAAGGGACGTATCAAAGCATAACCAGACAGAAAGGCGTAGTCGGGTTTGATTGACCGGAAGGCATACGTCAGCGTCGGGGGTCCGACGGCTTCCGAGATCTCGTCTTGTTGAAGATGTATAACTAGACATACCATCGGGGACCATCGGCGTGCGAAGGGTTGCAACACAGTCGTAACACTATGCAATGAGTTATGATCAGAGCTATGACTCAGATACATAGTCATAGCTGGTTGGATGACTCTGAAATACACTTATGAGTCAAGTATGGGAAATACTGACTCATTCTCCTAGTCACATTACTTAGTAAGCAGGATTCTGGACTAATATAAATACAGGCTCAAATCATGTATTTAAAATATCATTCAATATCACATCACTTGCTCATTTAGCTACACTTGCCTACTAGGTCCACACATTGTGCTTAAGTTGAGTACTCTCCTTGCCAATTTGTTGACCGTCTTGTTTCCTTGAGTTGAGCTTTCTCCTCGGAAAAGGGACACGGGCACATAGTTGAATAAAAGTGGATACTGATTTAATTGACAAAACTCCTACATACAGATTAATTTGAATTTGAATCTCCTTCCTCAAGCTACGCTACTTAACTCAAGTAAAAAGAGTTTACAAGTACGCTAAATAGTAATAATACATTACATGGTCTTTGATATAATGAAGAAGAATGTCCCAGGTATATTTCTTCCTCCTTCATCATCTGCTAGTGATGTACTTACTGGACCACTTGTGTCAGGGTATTGATTTATTTTATTTTATTTTATTATGTACCTACAAGACAAGTACAGGGAAAGGCATGAGCATGATTACATAATCATGCTGCTGCCCACACAGAAAGTGACACGGCGCAGCAGCACCATGATGCAATGCATCAGTGGCATGGCCCAATGACAATGCCAATGTAAGGCCAACAGTGCTGCCACCACTGTTGCAAGGCCACCATCACTGTTGTAAGGACACCACTGGATGAATACACAGTGTTTCACATTGTGCGCCCACAGGGCCTCCTTGTGCACCAGCACTGCAAAAGCAGTCAGTGCCTACACAAGTGCTGGTGTACTGTGTAGGCCTACACAGCACTGGGCGGGATTACATAAGTGCCAAAGTGCGGCTATGCACTACACAGTGCATACATGCCATTTTTAGTGTTTTTCTCAGATTTTTAATAAATAATAAATACTAAATAAATATTAAATAAATAGTATAAATAGTAGACCTGTACATACTCATTTATTTAGTTTCAATCTCTTAGGAATCCCACTAAAACAAGTGTGATCTCTCTCCCCTGTCATTGAGCTGTCCCCTTCTCACTTCATATTTCTATATTCATTTGCATCAAAAATGCCTGTTTGTGTCCCAGTTGATCATGTGCCTGTGAAATGAGAGAAAGATGTTTGTTCAGATCAAAAACTACAAGGTGATGCATGCTTGAGTTGCTATGGTGCCAGAACTACTGTTTTTCATGAAAAAGCACAGAGATCTTCAAATTAACTGCTTTGTTACTGCTTCAGACAGTCCAGGTGGCTTTTGAGTGGTTGAAAGAAAGTCAAAAATGAGGGGCAGTTGGGAATCCATGAAAATGTTGTCTTGAGTGTAGGAAACATCAATTTGAAGAGAGCTGGTAGCATTATTAAAGGAGAATGCCAAAAAAGTGGGAAGAAGAGCTAGAGTCGAGTACATTGTTTGAAGTATCCATCTTGATCCATCCAACTATTAATCCATACCCCTAAGCCTAAAACATCATCAATTCATCCATCATCCCTATCCTCTATATCTCCTTCCACACTTCTTCATCTAGACAACCCATCTGGTCCTACGTGATCCCTCCCAGATATGTGTATGAGCTGAAATGTAAATAACAAAATGGCTGTGATCCATCAATTTATCACATTGTTTGGCTGAATATCTGGGTTATTGAGGATTCCTTTAATGTACTTGGCATCAACTTCAAGATTGAAGGTAGGTAGACCAATAAGATAATGTCTGAGGGCCCTCAGAGCACAATAAACACTATATAGTTCAATTTTTGGCTGTGAATAGTGATATTTGTGATCATTCCAAGCAATTGAGCCATATCTTGAGGGGCATCATTGGTGGTGTTCATCCAACTGATAGATAATCCATCCTACCATGACATTTGAAGAGTCAATGGCCATGATTATTAGCCATTTGCATGCATAGTCAAGGGGAATGAGTGCTGGTGCTGATATTACTGCTTTTTTGAGTAAATCCATCAATTTCTGCTGAAGTTCCTCCCAAATGAAAGGCTGGTCTTTTCGTGTCAATGAAACTAGAGGATGAGAGAGTTCAGCAAACTGCACAATGAAAATTCTAACCACTCCACAAGTGCCCAAGAAGCCTCACACTTCAGTGAGATTTTCACAAGGTGGCCAGTTAAGGATTTTTGCTATACATACATGCTTGATCTGGGATATGGCCCTGATAGTTACATGTGTGGCAAACAATATTGACTTCCTGCATTCTGGTGTATGTAGAGCTTGCTTGCTGAAAATGTTGCTCCAGCATATTTCATATGGTGAAATATCCTGTTAACATCTAAAAAATGTTCCCAAACAAAGCATTGAATACCACCATTTTTGGGGATAGTTTCATAACTGCCATCCTGCAACTTGTAGTGTGTCTTGGGTCCCAAGATAGGTATATCATTGAGAAAATGGGGGGCAATGTCAATTTCATCCTGCAAAATAAAAGTAATATGGCCATGAAAATAGAAACTGAATTGGACCATCCTATTGGTAAGCATGTGAGATGGTGGGGTCTGAGGGGGGTTTGGAATGTAGTAAGGTCTTGGGATTGCCTTGCCAGCAGTGCATGATCATAGCCAACATACAAGTCACCCAATGTGTAAATTGATTGTCCCATGCAATGCTCAGCATAAGGCTCAATGTTGGGGGGGACACTGGCATCTTTGACAGTAACTGCATTTAGAGGTTGTAAGTCATGAACAATATAAAATTTCCCATTTTTCTTTGGCACACAAAACCATCATGATCTGTAGGAAGAGCCTGAAGGTTCATAAACACCAATGGAGATTTTTTTTGATAAATTGTATGATTTCATCTTTGAGCCCCAGTGGAATTGGTATGTTCTTGAGGGCTCAAGGTTCATGTTCAATGGTTGGAATAACTATGGGTGAAAAATAGTCAGTGTGGAATGTGCCCCACTCAGAATCATCCCATGCTAGAGCTGATTCATTGCAGAGGAGGACTTAAAAGGTTAATTTTAATTCTTCAGTACTCAAAACTTCCCAATCAATCCTGAGTCCTTTCCAATGCTCTTCCATAAGTTGGGGACCAAACTGGACAATGTTGGGGGGAAGGGGGGAGAGGAGAGGTAAAGAGTCAATAGGGTTGTTAGGGAACTGCCACTTTGGCACTGCATTGTTAGGCATAGTCATGGCCATGGGGCAAACATTTTGGGTGACAGGCTTGGATTTCAGAGCAAGAGTAGGGGAATGAGAATCATAAACTGTATGAAAATTCTGCCCAGCAAAATGAGAGTGGGAAGAGGGGAAGAATTGTGTGTTGCTGGTTGCAGGGGGTGAAATGATGAAGTTGTTAATATGTTGGAGACAACAGCCATAGGAGGTGGGAAGTCCCCTTCATCAGAAAGATACAGGTTTGATGACACATCTGGCACCTGTGGTTGTGAGTGCAGTTATATCAGGACCTGTAGCTTGAATCCTGCCCTGGAAGGATCCTGCAGTAACAGGGTCTTGCCAATATTTGGAAAGGCCAGCCTAAAAGCAGATGATAAGGTGCATTCTGAATAATCCAAGCATGAACATGGATTGTGACACTGCCTATCAGAAGCTGCAGGTTCTCAATAATGCCAAATGTTGTACAAATGCCACCATTAGCATCACACATGTTGAGTTTTAGGTCAGTGCTGAATGGTAGTTCCATATCTTTTACAGCACCTTCACTTATGCACATGACTTCCAAACTGGGGTCATAAAGTCCTACCTCTGCAATCTTTCCCTGAATTTTGACATCTAATTCCTTTATTGGGGCAGAATTGAGTGGCATCACTTGTGCAAGTAGGGAAGATGAGGTTGCAGGGGATGTGGTGGCTGAGACAGTGGCAGGAAAAATAGGAATGCAGTTTACCTTACAACCGTCAACAAAAAGCTTTCAAACTTCAGGTGATAATGCAAGGAGCTCGCCATGTGAAACTGAAACTGAAGAGTCCATTATCCTTTTGAAGACCTTTGGTGCAATATCCAGATCCTCAATTTTTGCCTTGTATTGGAATTGGGGGGGTTTCTTATCAGGTGATGAGGAAGAGGTGGGGAGACATACCTCAAGTGACTGATGTTGAGGCTGAGGGAGGACTTCTGCCAATGGTTTTACCATTGTAGTTAGCCAAAGTGAGCTGATATGAGTCATAGGCCTTCTGAACCACACTGTAGTCATCAGTGATGTCTTCAATACAACTGTTTTGGCCTGTGAATCGAACCTGGCAAGGCCATTTGACCATAATGGGAGTGGAGCTCAGTTAGAGAGCTGATGGGTTGTCTGGGCAGAGTCCAGTGACTGGTACATGGAATGGAGTCAGACATAGACAGGTTTGACATGTACAGGTCCCAGTAGGTTGTCTGGTTGTGAACTTCGACTTGGTGGACATATGTAGAGTTGGGTGCATATGTATAAGGTGGGGTCCAGAGCCCAGTGGGTTTTCTGGTCCTATCAGGTTTCTGGTGATTGTTGCCATCTTGGGACACATAAAATTAATGATTATATAACCAAATAATTTCCTAATGTATTATGTCAGGGGGATCTGAGTATACATACATATGTATGGGTTATGATGAACAAAAATCAGTATGGGTTATTGGTTATGAGTATGGGTTATCAATACAAAATCCCCACAAACTGACTTGGAAAATTGAAAATCCTATGGGTTATTAAGGAGTATGGGTTATATGGGGTATAGGTTATATCAGAGTCAACTGTATGTATATAGTCTGGCAGATGTTGTACATACAATCCAGTCAGAAAATCAGCTTAGATTCTCCCCAGTAATCTTAGTATATTCTCTGCTCTAAATTCCTCTTTGAAACACACTGCTCTTACTCATTGGAGCCCATGGGCTCCAACACATCTATCACTTGACCTCTGACTTATCTATCTCGACTCCCCAACCTCTCGACCCACAAACCCTGCCCAGACTCCCTGGGAATCCCATCCACCCATTTGAATTGGACAAGATGATCTCATGAGGGCACAGCCTATAAGCTGAAGCCAAGTCCTACCGGCTTTCCCGTGGGTTTCTCTGGAAACCCTCCATGTATGCACCTTAACAGATGGCCATATTCGGCTATACAGCTACATGGTCATACAGTCATGCAAAGGTCACAATATGGCCTTATGACCATATAAACACAGGTAACAATAGTTGTTTCGTACCCTTGTCTATCATATATTTGCAAGATGTTTCTGATATATTATATGGATATTTCTCTTGGCTCCTAAATAGTTTAAATACAAGACAATTTAGTTAGTATCACCTCAGCTATTTAGCATACTGCATGCAAATACTGAGTATTAATTGTTGTATCTAGACTCTTAACGCTAATAAGTACTGGATGTAAGTTGGCACATACACATCTGTCATCTACTCAAATACTTAAATGTGCTTTTCCTTTTAAAGTTTCAGCCTCAAATACCTTAAGGTGGCACCGTGTGGTTCACTCAGTCTTGATGTTATTTCAGCTGCTGTGGTCTTTATCTGTGTTGGAGTCTGTGAGCCATAGAAGCTGCAAGACTCCCATTTTGTCTCAGATGATTGATTCTGAAATTGAATTAAGTACATTGGGGTAGATAAAGATCATGTAGTTAGTGTTATACAATAGTGTGCTTGCCCTTATACATCGAGACTCCCAAAATATTTAACAATCTAGCGGCTGAAGATGGAGGTGAGTTCACTCACAGATGACCTATTGTATATTAGACCTAGAAAAACTATAGAAACCAACCAGATATAAAAAGGATTCCATGAAAAATGCCTCCATTCTCTATTGGCTAATCATCAATGCTGGGTCAGTTTTACTGTCATCTCACTAACTTGGTTGGTTCCCCCCTCCTTTCTTTCATTTCTCTGGCTTGCAAAGTTTTGTAGGTTCATTTATGATTTCATAATGTACCCTTTCAGTCTGTACTCGTCAACTGTCCTGGACAGTTTGAACCAGTCGGTTCAAGTCTTACTGTTATTTTCAGCTGGAACCTAGCAAGTTTGTGTTCTATCCCCATTCTATCCCCACTCCCTATTAAAAATAGTATGAGTTGGCTTATTGTAATACACAATCAACAAGGTGGTAATAGTCTTGTAATATAAGTATTTAAGTCTCAATCAATGTGTCAGTTAGTGAATCACCTTCTGACATAGTAGGTAGGATGCTAGTTTAGGTGTACACTGGTTCTGGCATGGTCCACAATTAGCATCCTCCTATGAAAAAGTGAAGAAATAGGTGAACCGCTCCTAAGAAAAGGGTGGTTTCATCACCAATTCCAACACTCCCATCTACTCACAAACGACAATGATTAAATGTCAGCTTATTCCACACACCCGGTACCCTTATCTGTGCGTTTGTTGTCGATTGGATGACGACATTTACCCCATGTGCTAATAAATGCGCCTATCTAACCAATAGCAGCGGCGGTCCCATAGAATTGACCACGTGCAGCGTACAGCAGTAGGTCCGCTCTTTGAAGCCACAAGACCAGGCTAGTTACCAGGCTACGTTATAAAGTAAACAAGTAGTACGATATCAGAAAAGGGACGACACACTCCAAATTCGCCAAAGTTCAAGAAGATACCGTAGATAACGGAAATCTACTCATGATGATTGGAAGAATAACTCTGCAATCATAATGTGCTTGGAGTTGAGGCTGTTGTAATTCGTTACTAACTACTGAGATGTGATGATTCACACTATAGTCTTCCCGCCCATAATAGCTGGTACACAACACCTTCTTATTATCTAACACATTAGTTACAGCAATCCATTTTTCGGTAGCCCCGATTCCGACCGCAGTAACTCTGGTCCCTTTTCGTCGGCAGTGGCATGGCCATCCTCAGCGCAATCATTCATCAAACATATGAACGGCGACGGCATGCAACAAGAAGACAAGGAGGTAGGTTGTATATTTCCATCTAACGCTTGCTGATTCATGTCCTATTTCTGGTATCAACAACTTCCGTGCTTATCTCCAGGCTAACTGTTGCGACATCGGGCAGATACGTCTCGACTACGATAGCTCTCCAGAACCAAAACAGACTGTCACGGAGAAGGCGTGAGCCTATCGTACTGAGACTGAGAAATTAGAATCCTCGCAGCAAATGACACGATCATGTCGTAACCACGAATACCTACTACTCGAAGGCTCGCATGTTAATTTAAATTTCTCTTTTATGTCCTTGGCGCACTACTGCTGTTTCTGCACCAGTTCCCCTTCATCTCTTCAAAGTCTGCTGACAATCCTATCGATACAACAGATAATATACAGGCTGCTTGGTTGATGATGTCGTTATTATCGATATTCGTTGTACCGAAGCAGTGCGGTAGATGTGATCTGATTCCATGGTTAGTAAGACACTAACGACCAATTGCCACTATGAAGGGCGGTGTGTGTACTTGAGGTTGCAAATTGGGCGTCCCCCCGTAAGAGACGGTCGTAGCCAACCGAGTGGAGGATTGGTATAAATGCATACACTATTCAAAAAATTGTGAATCGCCCATGGCATCGAAATCTTATTTTTTTTAAAATTATAATCTCTCTATAAGAAGCACAATAACCCTGAATTTCATAAAGAAGCTACAGAGAATATGATCTTTGTTGGGTCATGAGATTAGGTGTGATAATAATTAATCCGATTTGATGTCTTGGTATATCATTGCTATGACGGCTAAGGACATCGTTGTGCCTTCTTAAAATTATTCAAACCACCAAAGAGTGGTTATGCCAACAGGGAAGGTAAACTTAGCCTGAGAACCATGAATATAATCCTGTAGCAATAAAAGACGGACACACTTGTTTCCCTCGAAATTCGATTGTGGAAGACACCTTTATGATGATATAGTTGAGTATGAGTATGTGATCGTTAACTAACAAATTCTCTTACTGAAGTTGGTTTCCATTTGCCGTTGGATTGATCTGGCAATTTATGAAAAAAATTTCACCTCAGTTGATTGAAGGGAAAAACAAACCGTTCCTAGTCATCCAATTATTTAGTAAACCGAAGACACCCATGCATCACACATACCAATTCAACACGACAATCGTCCACCGTTTCGGGTCAGTCGACTTGGCCCGCCGAGTGGAATATGCGCCAACACGCAGGGCCCAGTTATGTGAGCCTCCAACTGTTACACCAATACGCTGTGCAAATGGACCACCAGGGTCTTTGGGAAGCACAGCGCGAGAAGTTTGTGCCATGACGTAGTCTGTGACCATGGTAAGAAAAGATCCTTTTCGCTATGGGAAATTAGGAGCAAAAATAAATGCTCACATTCTTCATTCAGATCGTACCCTCCGTCACCAGGGATGGTTACTACACCACGACATCCAGAGCCACCGCAACTGTTAGTACCCGGGAGTTTTGGCTGCCCGTTCGAGTCTAAAGCATAATTCCACATCATTGCCGAGCGACTCCAGTTTTCTGGACCTCCAATAAACCTATTGAGAATAACTAAGATTGGTGTTATTCGAGAAGGAAAGCAAGCTCACAAATGATCCATATACCACTAGAGTTTTAGGATATAGCAAACCATTCAATAATTGTGCAGTAATAAGACTAAAAGAACAAACTTTGACGTTGCTCCACCAATCAGTACCAAGAGTGCCACTACACTCAGTGAAATGTACTTCCTTACTAGGGAAATCATTATGAAACAGCGACTGGTTTCTGACGCCACCGGCATAGCAGTGGAAAGCTACACCTGCAAATGCACTCCCAGCCATCTGCATCTACGCATGTGATAACCAGCGAAGAAAAGGGAACAGTGAATCAGGGGCAGGTTATTGATAGGAAGAGGGACGTCAACATGCGTAAGCATATGAGTATGATACACTAACAAGTTCTTTCGGGTATAGTCCTGCATCATTCCAATTATGTTCATAACCAATAATCTTAACCTGAGACCCTCCGTCGTTGTCTAAAAGGGTTCTGAAGAATCTAGTGAGCATATTCGCAGAGCTTGCAGAGAATAAAAACACTTGCCTGAGCTGAGTGGCAATCTGAGCTTCGACCCACGCTGACACGCGTGCAGTGGGATAAGTAGGATTGTTGTTTTTCGGCTCATTCTGTTAGATAGTTTTTTTTTGAGAGTTAGTATGAATCCCTTTGTGATGGAAAATAACGAACCTGGATTCCTATTGCGTAGATGGCGTGACCTTTACTCTGAAGAGCTTGCACAGACTTAAATAGATAGTTCGCGACTGTGCTTTTATTCGTGAAAGCTCCTCTGCTATTGAAGTGAATATACTGCTTACAAGCTGTTACATGAGCAGGATTAATACTGCCCCCACGCATGTCATTGCTCGTCTTCATCCAGTAAGGCTGAGTAAAGATTAGAAAAACGAACGGACAGTAGCAGGCCGAGGGCGCGGGACCTACCGGACTCCAAGGAAGCAAGAAGATCTTCAGGATAGGATTCACAGATACAATATCACTCAGAACAGACCACAGATAACTGGGTGCATTATTGGCAGAAAAGGATCCTAATCCAATGTCTCCCGACTGATCGTCAAAACTATATACTGGAGATAAGATGTTAGTGCATATACTTGAGAGCATTCAAAAATAGGAGCTTAACGAGTATTGGAGAAGTCTGTCGCGCCAATTGGCAGCCGAAGCGCAGTAAGGCCAGCTCCAGCAAATCCATCAGCAGCTACAAGATCGTTCAGACAGTAAGACGGCGGAATACCTATCACATACGATTAAAGAGTTGATTTATGAGAGTCCAATAATTGTTCAAATTTTGGACCTGTATACTTCTTTGGTTAAAAAATAATTTTGTTAAGATGGTCTTGTTCATACCTTGAGCTGGCTTAGTAACTTTGCGGAGGAATCAGCTAAGATGTATGCGATCAGTAATCCAGGTAAAATTAATAATGCCATATATGGAAAGATTCAAGTGCTTCGAAATTCACTAGGATGATAGAATATACTACGTACTTAGCGTGGCTCCGAAGCCATCCATTGTTTGAAAAACTTGGGTATCCTCAATGACTATGTCAGCTTGCCCGATAGCACCAGGAATGCCAAAATTAATCGGTAGGCCATTATTGGTAGACTGGCGGGTAAATAACTTCTGTCTGTCCCAAGTAGTTTGCCACTAAAATTTCGCTGTAAGTTCATCGCTTTTTCTATCTCTAGGTAGACGCACAACATCCCAAATTTGTTGAGACAAGGCTGAGTTCGCTAAGGACGCGAGACATAATATAGCTGATAAACGCATGACTATTGTTGACGAAGTCAACTAGATGCGGATGTAATATCAAAAGGTAAAATATGGGCTTTCCTTTATATGCTAGGGTAGGAGGGTTTAGACAATTTCGTAGGGTATATTTGGTCGTGCGACATTTTATAGTGGACATCATGCTTGCAAAGCAGGGAAATCCTTGGCTAAATGACAAGTTGAGATCCTTTAGGATTATGAGTCTGGTCTTACGAATAGCGAAGCTCGAAATGCGAAAGAGTAGTGAGCCACCTGTCAAACCAGTATGACGCTCAAGAGTCCTGAGTAACACATATGGTTCTGGTTCTAATCCCTCAGGACAACTGGGTAAACGACATGTACATGCCACCTGGTGAATTGAACCCAAATAAGTAAACAATATGCCATCATTCAACCCTATGAATAGGGAAAGGATCAAATAGTACAAGTAGTGTCATTTGGTGTGTTGGAATGCTTTCGGTGTTGCATAGCCATTGAGGTCGCACGTAGCAGCTTACGGTGAGTGTGACTTTGGAATATTGCGATTACTCTGTCCCGGAGACTGGTATTTTTTTCCCAATTTATTGTGTGTCAATTTGGATATTAAAGTAGTTGTAATTAGTTGTAATCTACAAGGAACTTTGTAGTCCCTTCACCTGAGAAGAGAATCCGCCCACCGTATACTTCCAATATCGTGCATTGGTTTGAACGTATTAAACTTCGCCACACCTCACTCCAAACTCCACACAGTCCGGTGCAAGGCTCAATAGTCCACCATAGGAGCCCTTAATGGTAATAAAAAATCCCAGTGAGCAGGGACGGTGTGACAAGCGTCGCATGGTCATACTATGACCATGCGACGCTTGTCATAGTATAATGACGTTGCTCGACACTAGCAGCAAGCGATTCACGATTTAACGTGTCCGATCTCCAAACAAAAATCGGTGGTCATTTTGAGTGTCTTATCCCGCTACAGGGCCTTCTGAGATGCTGAATAATTCGTATCAGCGTAAAGCAGCCACTCTATTTGTGCACCTTTGAGCTTATATCATAAAGTGCTTTAGTGATATCCCGCTGGCATGTATCCTCCATTTGAGCGTACATCTCTTAGACTCCGCTTCGCGTTGCTCTCGACTTCCAATTTCCACTTTTAAACTCATTTGTATTGGAGTCACTTCCTGCCCTGGAAATCCCCAGTTTCCGTGTATAGACATGTGATACCTCTCTCGGTCTCAGAATGATGGCACCATTAAAAATCAAGGCTCATTAAGATACTAATGTAAGCAGTGACACCTCGTCTCTATCCGCTCGGCATGGTCAGCGAGGTGAAAACGATGACTGTATTCTTTTGGACGCAAAACAACACTTCATTTGTTGGAGTACCAATAAGTTCCATATTTTTTACACCGGGAGGAAAGTTATCAGGGATCTCCGAGGATCTTACAGGCTTGCCGTGTAAATGCTCCATAGTTGTGTAAACTACGAGGTTATCTTACTGTACTTGGTGGTGTTTCATAATGCCGAAGGTACGACCAGTGCTAACTGTTCATATTTCGTGAAGCCTTCAATCGACACCTCTAATTTGACATTATTCACCAGAGACCTGTAATATTTCAAATTTTCAGAATACTTACAGTTACATATAGGCAGACTCTCCTAGACTGCCTACTCCTATAGTAAGCAATTATATTGACCAGTTAATAGGAACCTCGAAAGGTGGCTGCCTCGCTAAGTCGTCTAGCTGCACTAGTGAGCAGACCAAGGTGACAGTATACATCCCGAATTTCTGATGCTCATTTCCCTGTTTTATTTTATCAAGAAAAATTATTGACTTAAAAATATCGGCCACCTCCCCTACAATGGTTCAGCTGTCATTGTTTTGGCCACATCGCTGCCTATTGCAAAACCTGTCCAAGTGTCGTCATTGTGCCAGCAACCATCCGAAATGCCAATGCCTAGAAGCTCAGCGCTGTGCTGATTATTCAAGTACCCCTACATTAAAACCCTGTGCGCTCTATGCTCTGGCCCTCATCGTGTTACAGACCGCTCCGATCCTGCTTATAAAGGAGCCCTGCATCATAGCATGAGAGCAAGCCACTCGGAAAACCCATTCTTTCCGGCAATAGCACCGCAGTTCGAGTGAGCTGCTTGCCAACCGGCACCAGCAAAATCACTTCCATCAAAACCTCTAAAACCCTTAATCCTATCACAAGCCCACCTCCCTTCCTCCCTTCTTCACATCCTCACTAAGGGACGGTTAACCCCCTACCACAAGCTCCCCTTTTCCACCTCCAATCCCTCCCCCCCCCGAACACACACACATACCTTTGTCTACTGCAGCCTGGGATGTACATAGTTCATTTCAGAAGAGGCTACATAGGCCTTTCAGGCCAGAAAGCTGCTATAAAAATGGAGATAACTAACTAATAAAGGATTTAGGAGAAAGTGAAGGATCAAGAAATCGTGAATACCGAGGGAAAATGGCCTTCAACTGAATTACATCCGCATAGCTCCTATACACAATTATCCTGGCGGCCCTCCAGTTCGGACATTCTCTATACACCGCCACAAATCTGACCTCGGGGTTGGGACATCGATGGCGCATTACCGTCCATCTCAAGCTAGCCTAAGCCCTAAAAGCGAGGAAGCAGGTCGACTTAAGTATTTAATATCCTTTCCCAGTGTTCTCTAATCTCAGGGCTCTTGACTCCCCCCGTTTCCTGCCCCCTTCAACAGATGTTCCGCCCAGTCAAAATACTATTTTCGATCTACTAAATTTCAAATACCTTAAATTTCACACGGCGATTTACAATTGCCCCCTTTGAAGCTTGAAGGCCCTCAACACCAATCAGAATCATTCTCAAAGCTGTACAGGGTTCCGTTCCAGTATAACTATCCCTGGGCTATGCCTGAAAGCTGTACAATTGGTGTTCTGATCGGCCTCACGAAGGTCGGATAGGATACACAAAACAAGATGGAGCTTGAATTCAGGTTTTTTCTTAGAGACTGCCGTTTATCGAGTTTGGAGCTAGCGCGATGGTTACGAGAGAAGTTAACTGAGGAAACATGGTCCGTGGGAACTCCTGAAGAAGTTCAAGAAGGAAATGTCGATAATCAAACTGGACGTCAACCTTCAGATTGGAATCTTGCCAAAGATAACCTCATTGAGGCATAGTTGAGATTAGCTATATATATCCCCCTTCATCCACATTTAATTAAAATCTACTCGTTTTAGTGGCTCCAATCTTCATATATTGAACTTCAATCAGAAATATAATGCCATGCATCTACCCTGGTATTTTAAGCAGATAGACCGTATTATGATATGATAGAATGTTGGATATTGTGGTGTAATGTAACTGTTTAAACGATCAATTGTCAGCTTGAATTGGGAAAGGAAGTCGTGTTTGAAAGGTTGTTTTAGATATAATCTCTTCTAGGCTCATTTAATATATCTGTATTGTTTTTCTTTTAGAATACTTAATATGCTGAAGTGCTCTCCTGTAAAAGTTGATGCAGCATACCTGCAGTTATTTGGCACGTTTCACGATGCATCAATATATATATATATTACAGCTCATCACTGCACTGCCAGTGTAGTCCAAAGGTCCGATAATAGTAAAGCGGGTGTAATCCGGTATCAAGAATAGTTCTGCATTCTAGCACAGAACTGCATCAGTAAAATGGTATTTGTTCCGGATGGCTCCCGGAGGAGATCCCCCCATTCTAGGAAGCTCCTGGACGTTGTGGAGCGTGTGGAGCATCCCAGAATAGGGGTACCTCCTCCCAGCGTTTAATACCATTTTACTGATGTGCACAAGTATTTTCCGACAGGTTGTGATGCATACAATCTTTGACACAGCTCCAGGTAACGCACGTGTTTGAACTTGTAGGATAAGCCTGGAACTACAATGGGCGCGTGAAAGAACAGTTCTTCCCTGTAGATGGCACCCGGAGGAGTCTCAAATCCAATTGGCTGTACATTCCAGTCCTGTGACTGGCATTACGGGCGGGCCGGGCCGTATGGCGACTCATAAAATGTTGTGGTGGTGGATTGCAAGGCATGGAAAGCTTATAGGTTGCGACTTGGCCGATAGTGAGGTTGAAACTTGAGGGTAATATTTCGAATGCCATTGTAGACATCGGAGTAAATACAATTTTGACCGCCAACGAGTCAATAGTTGCCGCTCAATTGTGGCATTCTGGCACTCTTCGTAGCCTCAACTTGTGTTCTTACATAAACTTACTCCAAATAGGTCTTGCTGCCACCGTTGTATCTACATGCGCCGCAGCGGAGTTCTGCTGGCAGATCGATGGGATTCGTTATCCTGATTTTAGTAAACGATTATGTTGCGCTGAAAGACTCTGATGCCTGCATGGATCAGGCGCTTGGCGTCGATATCAGACCTTTGAAATTGTGACTTAATTAATTAATGAAGGATACAACGCCACATACTCTTTTCGGTGGGAGTTTCACTAGCAGTAAGAAAGGAAATTACCAATATCGTCAGCGATAAGCGAACCTCCGTCCCAGATTATTTAATAGTACGCTTAATGCTTCTGACTTTTGCGTTGCAACGAGACGTGTTACTCTCAAGAGCATGCGATTATCGGCGTCCGGGGTCTATATTCCAAACAGAAGTATTTGTAAACATCTCTATTCCCATTGACATTTGCGACTGGCTTAGACATAAATTAATCAGTGTTAGTAGACGCTGTAAACGGAAAGAGTATCAAGTATCAAGTACAGGTGGGATGGGAATGGAAAAACTTACAGCTGTGCGTTGACGCTGGGCTGACAGTCAAACCCATACTGTCACACACCTCATAGTTAATCTGATAGAAACACTTCTATTCCGCCTGTTTGGCCAATGGAAGAACGGGGAAACCAAATCCACCTAACAGCATTACGTGAAATTGACAATTAAGCATCCCGAGTCAGAGTGACGCACACCTTCGATATCGTATCGACTGTTGGCATGAACTCGTAACTGGTGATCTTTACATCACGGGGATAGCTGCTTACATTCTCTCTGAGGTCCATGTCATTTATAGCGCCTTAAGATGTTAGCAAACTTTAGATATGACGCTGGGAGGTAGAACCACGGGGGAATTCACGATCCAGGAGCTAAATTAGCCGTGGCTGTGAGCCTGGGGTTACCTGTAACCATGGTGTCCGAAACTGTCTAATAATATACGAAGGTACCATATTCTGTCGTCAAATAGGTGACTACGAGAGTTCTGGTCTTAATACGGATGGATTACGAACCAGAAGGGAAGCCTCGCCATAGTTGAATTGGCGGGGCAATAGAGAAGTGTAGTTTGATACCTATTAACGGTGCGCCATAGTCTTTTACGTAGAAACCCTGAATCATGACTCACTGTATTGCATTCGATAACAATCGGAGTGTAACCAGTTCTGATTGGACAGTGGAGTATAGTAAACACGGGCTGCCGTACTCCATATACCCCAATACAGCCACGATTAATCCTGAACCGGCGAAAACCAGATATGGCGAATACGAAAAAGCCAGCTTATACCATAAACCCACACACCGCATTTGTAAGCACCTTCGTGGCGTATATCCCTCACAGTTGACGTCAGGCGTTACAATCGGAATTGGTTATAGGTGTAGCATGTCCACGGTTTGCTATGTAGAAATTTCTTAGGATCGTCATAACGACCACTGTCTCTGTAAAGACAGGCCATTACACACATGTCATTACAAGCCGAAGGAGAAGAGGAGAGGGCCTTCTATATCAAAGCGGAGCCGGTTGCATTCCAGAGTCGACAACAAATTAATGGAGATCGATATAGATGTCAACATTATTATGACATTGAACCTGGCGTGACTGTCTGCGATGCTGTGTTTGCATACTCAAGTACAGGGTTGTCCAAGTTCTGATCGAGGATAGGAAGCTATGCCAAGTCAAATTTCTGACAGTGATAGAACCAGCAATTTCAATGTAGCTTCCAGTGAACGTGAGCGGGAGGCACAAGCGATCCATGCTGGTGGGCTTTAAGACTGAGACACCGAAGGAGGAAGTCCACATTTGCCAGTTGCTAACGTTATAGTGAATGTTTCCGAGCCATGGCTGCCCACGAGGTGTTTATAGCGGTGCAACATATTGGTTTAGTCCACAATTTAGTTTGTATTTGAACCAGGGCAATATCAGTAACTTGAACACGCACAGCGCGCGTGTGGGTGCCAGGAGTAATAATTACAAGACGCAAGAGTAATTGATCAGAAGGTACGTAACCCCATTCGGAGAGCCAGTTCCAAAATCATCGCTACCTTCCATTCCGATGGACAAGCTCAAACTGAAGCAATGCAATCGGTGTCTCGGTGATACACTAGTAAGCGAAGTACCGGGTAGATTTGGGCTTGCTGTCATGTATCTTTGACAATTGAGAATTACCATTAGCTTGGGCACGAAAAAGGAAAGATGCAGATCACGAGAAGGCATTACATAGCGCTGTCATCACGACGGCGATTTCTGGTGGATCCTGTGCACATTCGCATTTCGCCCTCGGTAGTGAAGTAAGTAATGCAAACGAGCGCCGTCTGGGTGTATCCTAGTCGACGTTCTAGAATCACAAGAGTCATCCGTTCAGAGAAATCCTGTCTTCTGGCACGGGTATCCAAGACTCTGGCAGTGTCCTGTACGCTGCATATACCACTAGATTGATAAAAAATAAAATCGATCCATTTCGGATGTCATCAAAGAAAAGAAGCCGACCATAAAGAAAAAGGTCTTCTACCTGCATTGTCGTTACGTATTACTTTCAAACTGACAGCCATCTCCTGTCTTCCATCGAAGGCGAGCCGGCAGCAGCTCAACGTAATCGATATAAAGCAAAGCATCTGGGATTTCATTAGTCAGGGGCAGGTTAGTAATCTCGCTGGCAGTGCAATTGCGGATCGCTTCCAAAACGATTGCCATTGTCTCCATTAAGAAGTCGGACGGCAACAACTCAATTGGACAATGTGGAGCGAAGCATGGGGGATTCGGTTAGTCGGGGCCAGGTCGGTAGCCTTTTGGTGGAATGGCGGTACAACATGCCGAAGGGTACTCGTGATGAAAATAGCCCGGTGACGCAAATAATGCTTCTCCCTGCCTTGCCAACTGCTTCTATTCCCCAAACTGCGGACTGGGCCTTGTCAAACAATGCATTTTCATGACCAATACATCCAGGAGCCCAAGCATAGCACAATTCATCGCTGACGGTAGATAGCAGCAGACAGCCAATAGCTGAGCACGAAACGCCAGGCTGTCCCGCGGCACTAATTAGTCGTTTCATTGAAGACTACATCCACAGCATATCGCGAATCTCATATCCTCAGCCTCAACCCAGCCTAGACAGGGCCGGCCGTCTAGTAAAGGGATCAAGACACCGTTGATGAGATGAGCCACAAAGTCGTAAGCAAGGGGGAACGACCGGGGGGGGGGGGGGCATCTTGCGCGGGAGATGGACAGAAAAGGCATGCTCACATAAACAGAACATCCACGCCCCGCGAAACCTAATATGGCAGGCACTTATCCAAGTCCAAATGTGGCGCCTCGCCAAAGCCGACGAATCTTCGCGCGCGTAGACATGTGCGGCTGCCGAGACGGTGGACCAATTCCGCGAAATTACGGGGTGCGTTGAGAAGTCTGTTGCGCAAGCGCGCGTTAGTTACAATTACCCAAACTTAAAAAAAGATCGGCAAAGGATCCACATGGCGGATCCTCTGCCGACAGTGAACGCTTATACAAACAACTTTTATTTGTACACCGAGACGACATCAAAAAAAAAAAGCTGAGCCGAAAACCCGGGATCGAGTCAATTGTTACTTTGATTGTGATTATCACCCTCAAAGGGAGACTCGTTGGAAATACGAAACGTGCTTCTTCTATAAAAGGAGGGTGATCTTCCCCTTTCCGTCAATCAAAAAGCATAGCCCTTACCGGGTATTGACTTGTCGTGTACATCGGTTTCGGTTACTTTCATGTGGAGTAACCGTGGCACGGCACTTCATTAAAGGGCGCATGTGCCAGTTCAGAGTATTACGTGCAGAAACTCTGAAGATAGACTGCGTGATTATATTATAGATGCGCAGCCAAGGTGAAAATGGGAAGGTCGCCGTGCAGACGCGCAAGGGTAGCACAGGTTTTCAGGGATGTGGGAGCGTGGGGTGGAGCTCGCCCGGGAGAGAAGAGGCGATCCTAGGAAGAAAAAAAAAATCTATTAATATCCTAGTTTGAGGCACTGAATAGATGACAAGGACAAAGTAGCACAGCTGGTCAACGTTGAATTGAACCAAGTCAAAACTAACAAACGCACATGACACAGCGTTCTTGTCATAAACGTATGTGGATCGCCACCCCTTTACCCTTACGCCGATACTTGCCTAGCGGCTTCTGATGATCGGGTAATTGAGGCTGTGGTGCCCGAGCTTGAGTGATTGTTCTGATTGCTCCGAATCTGGTTGTGGTGACAGATTAGTGTGAAAGATGGGATTGAGGCGAGAGGGGAAGGTGAAAGAGTAGTGGTAAGTGTGCACGTGTACGTCACAAGTTCCTAGACTGAAGGAGGAAGAGGGTCATCATGGTGTGTAAAGGTGCGGCATGATGTGTCTTGCTGCACTGGCATAATCACATGTAGAACAGAACAACACAAAGAATTGAAAAGGAAAGATCGAAAACAGAAAAAGAAAAACTACAACAGAAGGATCCACAGCTCTCAGCGTGTGGGCAGTCCAACCGGGAGAAACCACCGGTCAGGCAAACGGCTCGGAAGCCGCGAAAAAACGTTTTGAATTTGATGTACCAAAAACGTGATGATCGGCATTGTGTCACCATGCGAGGCGTCAAAATATCAAATTTTGATCGCTTTAGATCCCGGACGTGTGAGATACGCGAAAGACGCGAGCGGTGTGAATGCGTGTGCAAATCTCCCGCTTATCGCCGCCCCTCCACACTGACACTGAATGCACCAGACTGGATCAGACGTCAGAACAGAAAACCGGCGGAAACACAAGCCGTCCCCCGTTTTGTGATTAGCCATCACTCGCGAATCGCTGCCGTAACGAAAAGTAAGATGGGCAGGCTACAGCAGGAACGCAACGGAAATTGGCTGAGATCTAATCACTCCGGACATGAAAGTGTGGCGTATTAACAGATATGGTCTCATGAGTTACCGTTTGTCTTGGCGGAAGGGAAAGCACTGTCCGTAGAAATCCAGACATGATTGCCGTCCGGGGAAAACTGAAGCCGGGAAGATGAAAAAAGAACAAGTTTACAGTCTATTTGGAAAAAAAGAGGCTCGGGCAGGCGGGCGAGCGGGCAGGCCGAGCAGGCAGTGTCTTCAGTGCGTGTGTGTGTGTCTGTGTGTGAAAGGTGGAGTATAGGTGAAAATGGAGGAAGGGGAAGGGTGTGAAAGGGAGACTCGTGCACGATCTATATTTACAATCTAATTTCATTGGTGAGCCAGCGCGCCTATATATTCTCCTCGTGTCGTCGGCCTGGACGCAATTGTCGGCCTAATAACACTTACGCTGAACATCACATGGAGAAATGGGTATATATGCCATGTACATTGCAGAAAAGGGCAAGGCCATAAATAACTAGTGGCCGAGCTTCTGGGGTTGATAATTAAAAAGTTGGGCAGTAAAGAAATTCTGATGAAGTGACCTTGGACCTTGATTTGTGTTACGAGTACCGCTTCGTGTCGGATGTAGGATAGCGACTCCGGTGACTTTGAAGAACTAGTCTTCTCTTCAGTTACCATGTGTTTTGTTAGGCCACGGGGTCCGTGACAGACTGCAAATTCAAAATTATGTAAGTGTAATTTATGATGATGCTAGTCAAAATGGAAGGTTCCATGAGATGTGGCTCGAGGGCGCGCTGGAGGGAGAGTATGAGGACTGAAGTGCGATGTGAAGCGGGTGATGTGAGACAAAGATGGGGATAGAAATGCCATGAGGTGTGGTAAGACGAGTACCGATGCAAGATGGAGCGCACGTAGGAGGGATAGTATGAGGACGAAAGTCCCATGTGAAATGGGTGGTGCGAAGCGTGAGAGAAGGATGAGGGTTATGGATGCTGGCCTTCTGATCTTGCCTTCTGGATTCAAGATTCATATTAGGACAAGAATAACACAAGACGTTGGACTGACATTGGGATTGAAAATAGGGCGATGAGCAGCGGGACTCCGGGTATACAATCCGAAATGGGATCAGGATACGGATACGAATGAAATGGCGTACATTACTCCCAATCCAAGCTCGAGGATGACCCTATCGGACATAGGGGCAAGGGCAGCAAAGACATTGATCCACGTTCTAGCACCGCGCTCCGCGAGCGGCATCAATTTGAATTTGAATTTGCATGGGGTACTCGGACCCAGACCTTAGGCTTGAGCCTGACCTCAACCTCGAGGCTTTGTAAATCGAGAGCTTGTGAGCGGGAGAGAAGGATACACATGAGCATGGCGATCATGATACGATGGGTCTTCTCACGGCAACAGTTGAGATGTGCGCCCATCTATTTGAATTCAGTGGCAGGTGACTGCAACGAACGGCAACCAATACCGAGCCTTGTGGAGTGCAGACCAGGAACAAAGTTGAAGCGTCATGGAGGGTGCTCATACTATGTGGGTATGAAGGGCCTTTATTGATCGGCTCTCGGGCTTGGCGGAACACAAAGCCTAGAGACGAGACGGAGCCTCAAGGACAAAGTCCAAGCTGCATCGAAAGTCCAGTGGGCCGACAATCAACTACAATACGGATACGTACACGTAAGAGGTGACGGACACGTTTCCCCACCAGTAAGTTCAGGCCGAAGCAGGTGTCAAAGGTGATCTCCTTGGGCTCGTCAGCCAATTGACTGTTGGGAGTGTTGCAAGAAGTGTATTAAGTCGGCACGAGACTCGGCATAGGGCGGCATATCGCTCCGTGGTACCGGTACGATCGACAAGCACGCAGAGTTTAGGCTTTTGAGTTTCTCAGTTCGAGGCGTAGCTGCAAGCACTGCTGCAAAGAGCTCACTCTTGCATCGCCACAAATGGAATCAGGGAGGTTAATCAAGGCCATGCGACATTTCATGTCACATGTATGTATCTTCCAGACGTGTGCCCTTGTAAGGAACGAATCGTTGAAAGAGTTTTTAATAATGAAATGAAAAGGCCTTGGTAAATTGTCAACGCCAAAAAGCTCATCCAGACGCACATGAACAAGCTTCAACCCTTTACACACACTGCAAGCGAGCAACACGCTGTTGGCAAGTGGTCCGGCGCAACCGCCAGGTCCAAACAATGCAAAGCAAACGCCGTATGTCGTGAATTTTTCAACGCTAAAAGGCTCGTTTGAAGACATATACACACCGCACGCGAGAACCGCGCTAATCAGCGACAAGGTGGAACGTCGACCTTGACCTCAGGACGGAAATCAGGACTGGGGATGGCGCATGTATCGTTCTGTCAATGGGCGCCAGGGTCAGATAACGCTCCAGCAGACTCCTAGAATGGGATCGGCATGCATGACGGTTCCGGCCCGGTGTGTAGAAATGCGATGCGGATCTGGAACTCTCAGTTTAACTTATCGTGAGCGGCCGACCATTACTATGATGTAAAGATGGTACTATGTGTTATCAGATATCTCGTACATGCACTCAACGACGCCGCAGCGCTGAACGTAGAGCTCCATATGGATCTTATCCTAGAATGGGTATCGATCCTGGCAGGGTCGGCAGGATCTGCATGATACATAACTATTACCGTTCCGGTGTGAACTGAGGATCTGGATTGTCGAGGCGGTGTATATATGGTGACATTTACTGTAAGGTGCTGCTTATCAGGTGTTTGAAAATCAAATAAATAAATACAGATGTTTCTACGAATAGTGTATTGCACTGCACCTCTGTCCCAATCAGACTATGTTAAGGTTAAACGCAATTAAAGGGCAATTAAAATTCGATTCATATCGCCAATACGTTCGATGTTTATACGCAGAATGCAAGTGTTCATTCTACCCCATTCTTGGTCTCATCCCTGCGCATGGGCGAACTAACACTTTGGGTGGCAAACACGTTGCAACGAGCACTCCACCACGCCGCTCCCAATGTTTCCTAATTAGGGTTAAGGTAAGGCACCTGCAACGAAAACATCAGAGATCACGCCAAGTGCGCTTCGAAAGTGATACAAGCCGCTATTACTATAGACATAGGAAGTGCAAGCCATACGACTAGGAACCTTTTCTTGAGAATTTTGGAGCGGGGAAACGCGGCAGTGGAATGATCGGCATGGGAACGGGGACCAATGGATTCAGAGCCGAGAGGGAGCCGAAGTAAGATGGTCGTACAGAGAGCGGTGTTGGCCTTTGATGCCGCAACAGAGTACAATTATAGCATCTGGTTACGGATGTCAGTTGGTGCCAAAAAGTTGCGATATGCGGATGTTCTGTAGAGTGCGTGCTCATATGGGGATCACGAAACACGTTGCTAGCGGTTTTTACGTGTGATTTAGAAAGATGGAGATGTAGACTTGGATTTGGGCGCGGAGACGGCTAAAACGGGAGTCTGTATACAAAGGGCACGGGGAGCATCAGGTTGATTGGGGAGTCCGTCGACTTGGGCAAAAAAAAAGGGAATCTGCCCCTTGTAATGCGGGGGGTACCCGACCTTGTGATATGATAATTATGATAGCCAGGTTGTTAGTTGTTCTGATTCGAGTCGAGTGTACCAGGTTTGGAAGGTGGTCTGGGGGCAGTACGGGCGCCTATTTGAACAACAAGCAGTGTGCTCTCACAGGATTAAACCTGTACTCTCTAATTAAGTAAATATATATTTAAACCCAAATCAGGTATCAAACACCAAACACCGCCCATAGGCAATCTCCGGAATCCTTTTTTCTTCGAGCTCAACTCGAATTCTCGATTAGTCATCCAGAAAACGTGTATCGTGAGAACTCCCCGATTCCAGTATAAGTAACAGCCTCCGCTTTGCCTGCACAGCTCTGACACTCAACTGTTCATCCCTGATCATCCCCCCCGACTCTCATACCCCATACAGCTATATATCTACTCCACCCACTGACCCTCCCAGGATGTCTCCTTCCCCTTTAAACGACGACTTTGATATCACTCTCCCCGACGAGCACCACCCCAGCCCCCCAATAAACATCAGCATCCAATCCGCAGACCGCTTCCCAGCTGCCCCTTGGAGTGACTACGACACCGATTGGAAGTTCCCCATCTCGACGCCCGACGTGGAGGCCCCAGGCAGCAACCCCTATACCCCTTCGTACGCCGGCAGCTTCAACTCTTGGGGCTCACGATCCGTTTCTTGGGGGGGCAGAGAAGACTCAGACCCGATGAACTTGTACGAAGACAGGGACTATCTCATGGACGACGCAACCTCCTCGCGCCGGGACCTCAACAACAACAACAACGACGATTACGACCCAAACGCCTACGATAACGACCTCGTCGGCGACATGGAGGGCATCCCCGCCGTGTCCCTCACCCCCGCCGCCTTCGACACCACATTTGCCCCGCCCCAGCACTCGCCCGTTTTTTCCGACGCCCCGTCGTCCCCGGGGTCCCCCGGCGCCCGCTCGCGCGCATCATCGACGTCGTCTTTGCATTTTTCCCCCACGAACCCCGCCGCCGCCAACTCCAAAGCGCCATCCCCTCCCCTGCTCGTCATCCCAGACGGTCCCGGGCAAGGGATGGCACCCCAGACCGCCGGATTAAACTCCAACGCGCTGGGGGTGTCTATCCAAATCGTGCCCAGTACCCCCGTGGGCGGACTGGAGAAGGGTGAGTATCTGCTTATAGTTTAAATTTTTTTGGGTTGTTCTTTCTTTCTCCCGCTTTTCTCTCTCTTTCTTGGGGTCTTATATACCCTATCTCGGATCACCCACACTGCCTGCGGCCATCCTGTTCTTTTCTGCGTTTTGAGAGGGGAATGGCGAACTGTGCTTGATACGGCATCGCCTCAATGACCGGTGCTAAACTTTGCAAGCGCCCGTCGTTACACCGCCTGTGTATCTTTGCTGTGATCCCATCCCTTCCCTTGATGCAGAGTTTGGCCTTGATGGCGCCTCGTGGTCCGCTTTAGGTGTCGGTACTGGCCCCTAGTCCCTGAGTTTCACCGTCTTTTCTTATATTAACCTCGATCACTTGTTTTCGGCCCTGCCATTTTCGTCCTTGTCCATCACGATTTCATCCAGTCATCCCCTCACTTGTTTATTGTCGAATAATCACACTGACCATTCTATCTCTCTCCTCCTTAGATACCAGCAACGGCAATAACACCAACACCAACACCAGCGTCAGCACCACCAACAACAACAGCCACCACCACGACAACAACAACGACCCCAGCCACAACACCCCTGCCCGCTCCCGCCCCACATCCGGCGAGTTCTTCCAGCATCGCTCTCCAGCCTCTTCGGTGCACGGCTCCCCTCTCCCTCCCTCAATGACAAATTCGCCGCTGCCATCGCTCCACTCCCCCATGCCAGGATCGACACAAAACAGCCCCCTCCCCTCATCATTACATAACTCGCCCCTGCCTTCCTCCCTCCATACATCGCCGCATCATTCGCAGACACAGTCACCTGTGCCGGGCTTCTCACAGCTCAGTACCTCGTCGCCTGCGCCGCGACGGAACGACGACTTCCTATACCAGCACGACCGCACGGGCAGTGGTGGTGGCGGGAGGGAGGATTTCCTCATGCCGGACGGACCGCAGCGCCAGCAGCAGCAGCGGCCGTCGGCGAGGGAGGACTTTTTGCTCCCCGATCATCATCCTGGGTCGCAACGGCCCAGGTCTGTCAGTTCCGGGAATGGAGAGAGGATGTGGAATAACGACGCGTTGGGCTTGGGGGGCCTGGGGCTGGGTGGGAGGCATGGACAGCACGGCCAAGGACAGGGCGGGACTGTGGACCCGCATGACGTCTCGCGGCCGCTGTTCCAGCATGCGAATCCGTTTGGGGGCGGCAACACCAACAACGGTAGCGGCGGTTACCCGCAGACCGCAGCGCCTTCCTCGACGTTCCTGAGCCCGAATAATGGCGGTGGGGCATCATCGCTGCGGCGGGCGCGCAGCAGTGTCGATCACCGGCGCGGGGTGAAGAGCGAGGATTTGCGGTTTAATATGAATATGTCCGAGTTGTTCCCGTCCCACCCGAATAACAACAACAACAACAACGGCGCGGCGTCGTCGGCGCCCAACAACCCGTACCCCACCTCCCCGCCGCATCCCTCGCCGTCGTCGCTCCTCCAGCCCCCCGGCTTGATGGGCAGCCGGGTCCCCTTCCACCACGGCCGCCACTCGTCGCTGCACACGTACCCGAACCGCACGCACAGCCAGCGGACGAGCCCGTATCCGAGCCCGCACGCGAGCCCGAACCTTCGCGGCGCAGGGGGCCTGCCGGACCTCAGCGGCGGGGGCAGCACAGTGGGGAATGTGGGCGGCGGGCACGGCGTGGGCTATGTCGGGTACAATCCCTCGATGGTCCCCATAGGCGGCGGCATGGGCGCGTATCCTGGGCCCGGCAGCAGTCTGCCCGGCGCCCCGGAGCTCATCAACACGCGGGACCCGCCGAAGAAGCTGGTGACGACGAAGGCGACGCACGATGCGTCCTCGGCGCGGCGGAAGAACGAGGCGGGGTTCGTGTGCCCCGTGGAGGGGTGTGGGAGCACGTTTACGCGGTCGTTTAACCTCAAGGGGCACATCCGGTCGCATAATGAGGAGCGGCCGTTCAAGTGCAAGTGGCCGGGGTGCACGAAGGGCTTTGCGCGGCAGCATGATTGCAAGCGGCACGAGGCGCTGCATTTGAATATTAAGCCGTATACGTGTGCGGGGTGTCGCAAGACGTTTGCGAGGATGGATGCGTTGAATCGACATCGTGAGTTTCTTTCTTTTCTTTTCTTTCCTTCTTTCCTTGCCTTCTTTCCTTTCTTTCCTTTCTTTCTTCTTTTCTTTTTTGTAAAAAAAACCTTTATTTTGAAACGTCATGATTGGTTATTAATGACTGAACGCTCACTCAGTCCGTTCTGAAGGTGGCGCGGATTGTGTGGGGCACCAACAGCCGCTGCATGAAGACGATTCACCGCATCCTGCGCTGGGGTTGGGCTCGCATCCGCCTGGGTCAGCGCCGAATGGGAATGGTGGTGGAGGAGGAGGAGGAAGAGGCGGCCGGGGTGATATGGAGGGGTTGATCATGTGATCGACTCGTCCGTGTTGTCATTGCCACCATGGACCCTTCCCTGGACGTTGTTTCTTTTTCTTCTCCTATTCCTCTGTGTTTCTATAATCCGGCACCTGGCCTACCCGTACTAGCACCAACACCAGCACGCAACACGTCTATTCCACCTTGCTCCACTTCTCCGATTTCTCCCGTCCTTTTCTATAGGCCCATATCTCTCAAATTTTATTCCCACAAAGAAATCGTCATTTGTGTGCCACGCGTACCCGGCTGGCTACTACGATGATGTTCCGATTATTCGAAGATATCCTATCCCTATCTATCCCTATCCCTTACTACTACTACTGCTCCTACTATATGCCTGCTGGGACCACTACTGTCCGTCCTCGCACCTTATTTACTTGTCCCATTTTCTGCTTGCGATCCAGAGTTGGGCTCTCGTATCTTATCGTATCGTATCGCTTCTGCCTGTGTTCGTCAATACCATGTAGCGCTTTTTGTTTGTTTGTTTGTTTGTTTGTTTCCTTGTTCCCTTGTTTGTTTGGCTTGGCGTGTTTGTTTCTCTGACAGTTTTTCTTTTTTCTTTTTCTGTCGTTTTGTTTGTCTCTTATTCCTTCTTCCGAGTCGATGGTTTTTCCTCGGGGGATTGAAGATGATGGAAGTATTATATTATGATAATGACGGTGTTTATATACACGTTGCCAAATAGAATGATGTCTGTGTGTTTGTGTTTGGTTGGAGGTTTTATCTCGAGCTATATATAATGTGGTGAGTTTGGACTGACCAGTACCACAGCGGGATCCAACATTCACGGCCTTGTAGTAGTTAGAATACCAGGTTTCGAGTAATCGGCGCCTGGTAGACGGAATGTTACGTAATTAATTAGTGTGTTCCGCTCAAGCTCAAAAAGTGCGTTTTGAAGTCAGCTGTCTTTATTTGATATTCGTGTAAGAGATGTTAGTGAAGTCCACATTAGTTGTTTATATTCCAAATAGTTCCAGTGTGAATACCTGTTGAAATATTAGCATTACCTAAGCTACCTTTGGTAAGCTGGAACGCAGTGTAGGGTAACTGTATAGTTACATTACGCTTATGGATACTATATTAGTATAGAGACCAATCGCGTAGCCTCTCAGTGAAGGTTTATCACTCACTGAGAGGTATGCAATTTTCCCTAGTTCTACATTAATAGTTTACTTACTATTAATTCAGTATTATTTAGGTAGATAACAATAGATGTTATAGTGAAGGTTTATCACTCACTGAGAGTATTATTTAGAACTGCGCAAATAATCTCAACAATACCTTCATTTGTGTTTGTTAGCGTCGTCAAGTTTACCCTAGCCGATATCTAGTACTCTTATCACCCGTGGCCACCACACAAACCCGGGGGTAAATAAATAAAATAAAAGTGCATATATGTACATCATGAACAATCATAACTTTTTTTTATTTATAATCACCTTGTTCCTGCCACCCATTCCAATCCACAATGAATATGCTCCAACATCGGTTAAATCGGCCATAGAACACCCAAATGCTTCACTGACATCAAATTGAGGGGAAGGAATAATGGAACAGGTTGAAGTCTGCAATACATTTAATAGAATAGACGACAATCGAAACGGGTGATAGTATCGAGTGCCGCACGATCCCTAGCTTGCCGGGAGTAGTTCGGCACTCAACGCCCAGCTGAGCGTATGAAGCAATCCCACGCCTTTCTTCCCTTACGACGACGCTGTCATCCCACAGTCTTTAGTTTTTCACTCTCTGACATCTTATAATTCATCTATAACTCTCATCTAATTAATTTACCCACCCACCCTGACCCTTTCTTGAAGGCAGTGACATTAATACAGTAATCATCGGTTTCGGAGTAATATTTTGATCACATTACATAGATTAGACAATGTCAGGAGCTGTTAATGCGCAATGAATACCCGCCCTCCCGAGCGGCGAGTCTTCCCACGCACACGCGGAGAGCTAACGCTCTCCCTCTACCCAACCCCACAGCTCTTTACAGTGTCATTCCGAAATAGACGAAGCTGGAGTTCGAACACATGATAAGTAGCTTTATCGTTTAATTAAGCACTTATATCATTAATGATATATATATATTATAGAAATACACTTGAATTCATTATTTTGAGGTATTGAGGAGGTTGTGGAGGTCAAATGGTGAACAGGAGGGTGCCTTAAGATGCGACGAGACGTTATCTCTTTCTCCTTCTCCTTCTCCTTCTCTTCCCCTTCCCCCCCTTCGGTTGGTGAGACTTTGTTTGACGTCTCGTTGCAACTGCAACTGAATATCACCCTTACTGATTCGAAAATTCAGGCTCTTATAACTTCTTCTAATGAATAGCTTTTGATTGTAGCCGGGGCAATACCTATTGGTCCCGACCAGTCGGGATATATGTCCTCCATCAGAGCCTGGTTTGTTACGCCAATAATGTACTTCACTCGTCGAGATATTCAAAAAAAAAAAAAATTTCAACAGGGCTTTGCAGACATCTTTCTCTAGCCATTAAAAATATCCGTTCACCGTTTCCGTTATGCTATACAGGGGTATTCAGATCTAATCGTATGTCTCCACTCTCTTCGTTCGATCAATCAATTTGCTATCGGTCGCTCATATTTTCTTGACCCTCATGTCTTCCTAGGACATAATTTCGAGTACTTGTTGTACTTATTATACACGCACCCCACTCCCTCGACATTATTCTATTAATATATGCCCTACATCTGTATCGTCCAATCAGAAATTGTTGAATGGTGCAGTTATTCTCTGGGGCCAATGTTTAGATTAAATTAAAGAATATTTTCTCTATTTAGACCCTATACAAACAATTTGGTGGGTACTTCAACACACGTGTGAGGGTTAACAAGTCGTACACCGTAGTAATAGAAGCGAGCTGCAAGTCACCAACATATCACCCCTCCTGCCACGGTAATCTACGTACTAAGGAATCCCTTACTACTACCATACCATCTCGACATACCGTTTTTTTCGAAGCTGCGTTGTCGCTTTGCCAATAGCAAGCTAACAAGTGCTGATTCTCCTGATGTCGTGGAGCCACTGGGGGACGATCCCGCTTTTGGAATTAAAGAACTTTCATCAGGGATTACCCATAGGGTGGGTGGCCAGGCTTCAAACATATCAGGATCCCTATTGCTAACATTTTCTGCATTTATAGTATTGTCGCTCTTGATGTCGTGGAGCCACTGGGGGACACATACCGTGATCCCGGTTTTGGGATTGAGGAACTTTTGCCAGGGATTACCGTTAGCATCGAGTGAGTGGTCAAGCTTCAAACATATCAGCACATATTGTAACATTTTCCGCATTTATAGTGTTGTCGTGGAGCAGCCGGGAGACACATGCCATGATCCCGGTTTTGTTTAAGAACTTTCATCAGGGATTACCCCTACTATCGAGTGAGTGGTCGGGCTTCAAAAATCTCAACATCCTATTGCTAACATATTCCGCATTTATAGTATTGTCGTGGAGCAACCAGGGGACACATGCCATGATCCCGGTTTTAAAATTAAAGAACTTTCACCAGGGATTACCCCTACCATCGAGTGAGTGGTTGGGCTTCAAACATATCAGCATCCTATTGCTAACATTTTCTGCATTTATAGTATTGTCGCTATTTGTGGGTTCGATGGGCATCGCGAGGAATCCTAGATGGTTGCTAATGGGAACCTCTGGCTCCGGGATTCTTTCCCACAGACTATACCTACAGTACACATTGTCATATGGTTATGATGCCTATACAGAGAGTCCATTGTCTGAACAGAATTTACATGGTGATGCACAGGATTTCCTTGCACGACTTCACATATCTAGGGAAGTGTTGGAAATGGTGGTGAAACACCCACCTTTCTAAGGGCGGTTCACCCCTCTCCTTCTACCAAATCCTTGAAAATGTATAATGTGGACCATGATCAGTGAGGCTGATGCACATTAACCAACACATTGATTAATACAAGTACTTCATTACAAGTTTATTAAATCCTTGTAGATTGTGTATTAACAATAAGCCAACTCATACTATTTTTAATAGGTTATGAGTGTTAAGTGCCATATCAGGAACTTATTCCAGAACTATCAGGAAATAACTAGGAACTCAGAAACTTCTGGATAGGGTCAGGATGTCAGCTTCAGCTTATGTGCTGTGCCCCTATGCAAATGCTCAGAATGTCCTTAATTTCAGAGAAGGGATTTACACTGGAAGAATACAGATATTCAGAGTTCCAAAGAGTTCTGAATATTGAGCATAACACCCTTACTAACCTTGGTTTCCAGGAAAAAACCAACTTTGGGAGGCCTGTTGTGTGCAGAATGCATGGTGGTAGGATCTGATGCATGCCTGTGGGTCTCAGCAGGCCCTGTGTACAATGCAACTGGTTGTTACGACTGTGTCACAACCCAATGGTCTGTCACAAATCGATTATTCTTCAATAGAGTCGAATAATATTCTACTAATCGAACTCGAAAGCCTCATTCGACGAAGTATATATTCGCCCTGTCGATGAAGTAAGAGGCTATTACCAGTCACAAGAACTCACGGAAGTATTTGTCGAAGTAGTTATGACAAGATAGATTACTAATATCACTAATATACAGATATTTCGACTGACTTCCCTCGCTCCTTTCGTAGCTCTTTTATGCTTTTTGTTGTATTGTTATGACTATGTTATGAACTAATTATGAAATCATATATGATGTCGAAATGAGACATGTCGAAAGAGATTCGATGGTGTTGAATAATGTTCGGTTTTGTTGAGTTGAATTCGATAGGTTGAAGAGTTGTCGAAAGTTACCTTTGAATGTTTGTGACAATATGTGACATGTGACGGTTGTCACACGGTCCCCGAGGTTATCACCACCTATCAACAATTCAAGTCATCGCTCAAGTCCTCGCATCGGAAACCATCAGTTTCCCAATGCTGATGTATGCTTTCGCAGTGATCAAACTCCATTTACACCCCGTCAAAATATACTCATACGATCTGGTTAAACTCTGATATGTCCCTTTTATTATGAGGATCCATCCTACTCTATGTTTCACATATGTCTATATATACTTGTAACCCTCAGACTATTTCCTTTCTTCATAATCCCACTCTCAGTTATCTCACAGCTTCCGAACTAATCATAACCTTCCCGTTCCTAGTGAAGCTTATTTGTCAATACCGTTTTCCACTCTTCTCCTAGTTAGTATTTCCTAGATGCCGAATACTCGTATATGAACCCGTTGTAGTTGTAGTTACTAGGTAATCAGAATATCGACTCAGAATACCCTCCTACGCCTATAAAAGTCTCTGTTACGACCGTGTTGTAACCCATGTCGCAACCCGATGGTCCCCGAGAATACTACGGTCTATCGATGTTCCAAGTTATTGATCAAGTCATCATTTCGGAAACCTTCGGAATACCGACACTGATGTATACCTTCATGGTGATCAAACCTTGTTTACGCCCCTGTCAAAATATACTCGTACCATCTGGTTATGCTTTGATATGTCCCCTTTCATTATGATGATCTGTTTTACTCTATGTTTCACATATGCCCATATATACTTGTAGTCCATGGACTATTCCCTTTTCTCGTAATCCCGCTCTCAGCTAAATCTCGGCTTCCGATCTTATCGTAACTTTCCGGTTTCTAGTCAAGTCTATTCGTCAAATAGTGTTTCCGCTCTTCCCTTAGTTAGTAGTTTCTAGACGCTGACAACTCGTATATAAACCTGCTGTAAATGTAGTTATTAGACAATCAGAATATTGACTTAGATCAACTTAGATTGACTTAGATACCCCTCTAATTTCCAACTCCATTATCTATTCACGACCACCACATTCCGACTCCATCCGATTTACGATTCAACTTACATTTACGACTTCAACCTCTAATCTCCGACTCTCTCAATCTCCAACTCTCAGTCTCCGACTCTTAGTCTCCGACTCTTAGTCTCCGACTCTTAGTCTCCGACTCTTAGTCTCCGACTCTTAGTCTCCGACTCTTAGTCTCCGACTCTTAGTCTCCGACTCTTAGTCTCCGACTCTTCATCTCCAACTCTTGGTCTCTGAACCCTCAGCCCAACCTTCAACTGATCCTTCGGTTTCCAATCGGTAGTTTACCGAGAGGTTTACTTGACAGGACTAGTTTTCGCCTGCCCAAAATTTAAGGACACCCGACGGTAACTTGCAAGGGTGCAGCACATAAGCTGAAGCCAAGTCCTTCCGTTCGGTCCCCGTCGGCCAGCCGACATCCGTCAGTTTCTGCTCTTAACAGTCTCATACTAAGTATTCCACTATCCACCTTCGTGTGCATTCACCCACTCTTGGCCTCCGACCCCTTGGCCCGACACTCGACTTATCCTTCACTTCCAATCAGTAGTTTCACCGAGAGGTATTCGTTAGGACTAGTCTCTGCCCGTCTGAAATTTAAGGACACCTGACGGATTATTGCGAGGGCGCAGCACATAAGCTGAAGCCAAGTCCTTCTGATCGGTCCCCATTGGCCCACCGACATTAGTCAGTTTTCAGTTCTTAACAGTATATTCTGCTTTCACACCTGCACTTTCCGTTAATCATGCCTCCGAGAAAAAAAGATGCCAAGCCAAGTGTGAAGTGTCACTGGATTCTGACCATTCAATATACGAAGTATAGTGTTTATGTGACTACTATTAGCAGGTATTGACCATTCAGTACAACACCGTAGGTTACTAGACTGGCAGTACTAGTAAGGAGACACACTATGCGTTGCAAGAGCAACTGTACAGTTGCTCTTGACGGCTAGAATGAAAGAATGAAAGAGTTGACCTTTACGGTACAACTCGTAGCTAGATGTAAAATAGATAATCAATGAGAGGTTGAATATATAAAGTAAAGAGATAGTAGCGTGAGTCGACTATAATGTCGACGAGTGCAAAGACCTTTGAGTGGAACTTGACCTTCGCGGTTCGAGTCCAAAGTCTGTTAGTATGCGAGAGAATACTACCTTTATAGGTAGTTGAGACGTTACCCTTGACACCTCTCGCTATTCGACGTCTGGGTCGTTTACGAGGTGGTGTCTGCTGGGTAAAAAGTGTCTATCGTTTGGCGCCGAGAGCGCCCATAGGTATACACAAGACTCCGAACTAAGAAATACGGGTATGCTCGAAGGATATAGGGAATTAAAGAAAAGAAATAGAAACTAGATAATATAGTACTATAATGTGCATATTAATCCACTGTCCAATTATGCATATATGCATACCCTTCACAGTGCCCCCCCAGTTCGAAGGGATGTGCTATACAAGGTGTCGAAGAGCATCTGGGACGCCGCCCCAAGCCTCCTGTGAGGATCCCCCAAGGTCCAAGATGATGTTTCCCCATCATTCCCTTTTTATTCTGAAGGATTCGGCTATTCTCGCTCGAGCCAAATCACTAGAATTCCTGTACAAGGAGTCGGCCCATCATCTGTAGGCTTTCTCTCTGCAACGAATGACTGCGCGGACACTAACCGGCGGAGCGGAAATCCGCACGAGAAGAGGAGCATTGGGGAGGGGAAATGAAGATGTGGGTAGCGGGGCAGGAATGTGTGGCTGCGTAGTGGTCTCTGTGGGAGGCATCAGGACGAGGGCCTCGAGTAAATCTACGAAGCCAGCAATAGAGAGGACACTCACTGAGTCTGGGGGCAGACGGTGAAGCTCCACTATGATGTGCCGGAACATAGAGAGTTTAATCTCCTGAGCTGCTCGCGCAAAGTTCTTCCCCTCTGCAAGATCCTCGAAGGAGAGATAGAAATCCTCCATTATCTCCGATAATGGAGCCAGACCGCGACAACCCTTAAGGCTCCCGTGAAGGACCGGTTGCTGAAGTACCAGTACTAGCTGTGATAGCACCCTTCTGACAGGAAACTGTTCGGAAGGGTAGTTGACAGCTACTCGCATCCAGAAAGTTGTGGATACGAGCTCAGTGGGGGGAAGCGGGCTGTCAGGGACAGGAATAGGGGATTGCTCTCGGAGAGGAGTGGTGGCCTTCTGCATCTCCTTCGCCTTTTCGCTTATCATGGGAACAATGATGTCCGGTGTAGGAGGGTTCAAATCGACATCCATTTGCTCTTGTAGAAGGTCGTGGATAGGGCTACCTAAGGACATGCAATATGAATACGGAGAGTCGGGAGGGATACCCGGTGACGGTGGAAGTGGGGTTGGGACCGGTACAGCTTTTGGGGAGGGAGCGAGACGAGGCGCCAGAATCAGGGCTGCAGGAGTGTGTGCCGGAAGGAGGATGGGAAGGGGCCTCGACGTTGGCGAAAGGCGTGGGACTGGAATTGGGGAAGGTTCACGTTGGGCTGAGAGAGTGTGTGCCGGGTTCGGGATGGGAGGGGGCCTCGACATCTTAAGTGAGTTGGGATCGGTACAGCTTTTGGGGAAGGAGGTAGATGAGGTGTTAGAATTGGGGCTGAGGGAGTATGTGCTGGGTGAAGGATGGGAAGGGGCCTCGACGTTGGCGAAAGACATGGGACCGGAATCGTGGAAGGTTCGCGTTCCTGTGACTGTTGACTAGGGCGGTGACCCCTCCATACTTTGGATGATGGTTTCCGTGTTTGTCTTTGGTTGGGGTCACTGGTTACGAAGCGAACTTTCGACAGGAGGAGGAACCCTTCATGGCAATCCTCTCCCAGATATCGGATGCTGTACGCACCATTCCTGTTCTCGTCTTCCTCCTCATCCTCATCCGAGGAAAAATCAATTGGTCCCCTACGGTATCCTTTTTCTCGCTGGGGCAACATTTGACCGTCCCCTTGGGTAAGAACTATTCATTGCAACTTAATGCGTCGAAGTAGTTCACAGTCATAAAAGATGGTACCCTCCTTCTCCTTCCAGCTCTTGGTTCCCGTCATCCTAATGCAAGGCGTCCCACCCTCACTATCATCGGTCTCCGCGAAGTCGGCCCATTTCTCTCCGGGAGGGGGAAGGATCGGCGCGGAAGCTCTGTTTCTGAATTGCGCTCTGTCCTCATGCCGCTGTCACTTGGAGGGGACTCCTTCTCTTGCTCCCCTCGCCTCCTGCTGACTTCTATACTCAGCGCGCCTTTCTCTTTTGTGGGTGAGCCTCCTTGTGTTGTGTTCTTCCATAAACGTTTCCTGCCTCCGCATACTAGCAGCGACTTCCTCTGATGATGGTCTGACGGAGGGCCCTAACAGCTTACTCCAATCCGTACCGGTATTTCCCCCCGGCTCAGCACCAAAGGGGGGGTTTGATTCTTGGGTACTCCAATTGCTCTCGACATTGTCTGTACGAGGCATGCGGGTGATGAATCCCCCACCGGTCGTGGATGTACTGGCTGTCGGGGCCCGCGGGACCTTTTTGAACTTAGGGAGGACTTGCTTGTTTTGTTGGAATGGGAGCATTATAGCACGATAAAGTGGTGAAGTTGAAGATAGAGGGAAGGGCTGTAGATAGGTGAAGGACGTGGTATGAAAGATAAAGAAAATTTATGCGAATTTACGTGTACTTTTTTTTATTATATATATTGAATTGAAACTCCGCTCGGTTGGTCATTAAATAAAATTCATTAATTGTGGCTGGGTTTTGGGTAAATGTGTCTGCCACTGGTTGTCCCAATTGACCGGAGGGATAGAAAAATGAAAGAGAATAAAAGCCAATGAGATGGCTCGCTGAATGACTGAGATATTTCTGGAAGGAAGTTACGAAAGAAATGGAATAAATGATAGAATAGATGATTCCTTGAGCGCATATATCCCGTTAAATTTTGAACAGCGCCTTGTATGCCCTCAGAAGTGCCGGAGCATTTCTGAGGTTAGTGCTGCTTAACCACGAATCCTCTTCGGGTCCATAACCTTTCCATCGCACCCTAAATAGCAGACAATTTCGCTGTTTTCTATGTCCAACAATAGCTTCAACTTCGTATTTTTCATGATCTGATTTCAACTCTCTTAGGTTCTCAAGTTGGGGTCTTGGACCTAGGTTGGGAGGAGAGGGTCGATATTTCCACAGATGATCCCAATTAATGACTGGATGCATCGGATACTCCGGGGGAATCTTAAGCCTAAATACTTGAGAGTTCAATTTCTCAAGGACCTCGAATGGTCCAATCCGTCTTTGTATTAGTTTCTTCCCCGTTCCCTTGACTTCCACCAGTTCGAGGGAGTGGGGGTTCACTAATACAAAGTCTCCCTCGGAGATATCTTTGACAGGTCTTTGCTTCTTGTTATACGCTCGTGCTTGAATCTCTTGGGCTCGAGCAATTGAATCCTGCGCCATCTGTCAATGACTCTCTAGTTCGAGAATCCATTGGTCGGCCATAGGGCTGTCTGATAGTTCTCTAGGAACTAGGGGTTCGTCACCTCCTAGAACTTGAGACATCCCTCTTGGGAGGTATCCCATTAATAAGAAGGCCGGAGCGTAGTTCGTTGAACTGTGAACGGTTGAGTTGTACGCATGGACTACCACCTCAATCCATTGGGACCAGCTCTCCTTAGCAGAAGCACAATAGGCTCGAAGCATTTGTTCTATGGTTGCATTCATATTCTCCGTCTGTCCATCCGTCTGGGGATGATGGGCAGAAGATACCGCAAGGGTGGTGCCATAAATCTTACAGACTTCCTGCCAGAACCTGCAGGTCCATCTCTTGTCCTGATCGCAGATTATTCGAGAGGGTAGTCCGAAGGGGCTGGCCACCTGTTTGACAAACATTCGTGCAAATCCTTCAGCCATAAGGTTCGAGAAAGTAGGTATTGTAATAGCGAAACACGTTAATTTATCAACGGCGACGAAAACTGCTGAATATAAATCCTTTCCTGAGTCAGGTAGTCCAGTGATCAGGTCCATAGAAACTACTTCGAAGGGCCTAAAAGGTACATCAGCAGGTCTGAGGGTTCCTTGACGAGCGGTGCAATCAATTTTGGTCATTTGGCAGATGTCGCAGGTACGCGCGTACGACACGCAATCTTGCAGCATTTTTGGCCAAAAGAACCGGTCTTTCATTAGGTTGAACAACCACTGACCTCCGGCGTGCGCTCCCTCAAAAGGATTATCATGTACCAACCTTAAAATAGAGTTAGTCATGGTTCTGGGCACGCAAACTTGACTTTTCCAGTCCGAGTCACGAAAGTACAGGAGTCTGTTTGCTCCCACGAAGTAGTGAGAAGGAGTGACAACCGCATTGGGTGAAGGGGTATCTAGAGCGTAGAGGTTTCTGAAGACTGGGTCCTTCGAGTATCCCTCTAGAAATTTCTTTATATATCCCTCCTCGATACTGATTAGTAGCTGAGGATGATGCAGTGCAAAGTCGGACTCATCCTCCTGATCGTCCCTCACTGCGTTATGAAAATCCCATTCCGACTGTTGAACCTTCTGAGTTACTCCAAAAGGTTCCATGGAATCATTTATGATCGAGAAGACCACCTTCTTAGCAGGTTCGTCCTTCCATAGTTTTTCCTCAGTGCTTTTGTCCATAGAGGTCGAAGTGATAGCTTGTAAATCATCTCTAATAGGGCTCACGAAGGCTGGTACCCGAGGAAGTCTGGACAATGGGTCCACATTACTGTGAACTCTTCCTGCTCGATGTAAAATTTCGAGACCTGGAAATGCAGTGTATAGCGCCCCCATGCGGCTAGTCGACGATTAGTGTTCTCGTACGATCTAGCCCATTGCAGAGCTGCATGGTCCGTAATGAGTAGAACATGTTCACCTTCAATGAAGGGTTGGAAGTGGACTAGTCCCTCCTTTGCTGCTAACGCTTCCCGTTCAGTGGCAGAATAGTTACGTTCAGCGCTTTTCAGCGTGCGGCTCCAATATGCAATGACTCATTCAACGGTAACTTCGGTCGCCTCAAAAGTGGGTCCCCATGAATCCGACCACTCAATCTCGGGCTGTTTGGTTTTGTACCGATGAACAAAGGATGGCACATCCTGCGCACGGTCAAAAGCTAACTTGGCTTGGGTATAGATTTTAGTGTCCATCAAGTCTCTTAAAGCCATCTTCTGGACTTGTTGGAGACAACAACCTAAGGCAAAATCTGAAGCGTCCATATACAATCGATAGGGCATCCCACTAACTGGATGTCCCAGCACTGGTGCTGATCCTAGCGTGATTTTAACATCCTCATAAGCTTGGACATGTTCAGCAGTCCATGTCCAGGGTGTTCCCTTTTTTAGGAGCGAGAATAAAGGGGACACCATCCATGAATAGAATGGTATATACTGTTAAAAGTGTAGATAATGAATGGCCAGACTGGGGATTGAACCCAGGGCTTCTGCATATATAGCAGGGGTGTTAACCATTACACCACCTGACCCTGGGAAGCACTGCTAGCATTACTCAAACTAACACACTCCCTTAATGCTAGCACTCAACTATACTATAAGCAGATATAGGTCCTCTCTGGCTCTTTTGTCCAGACTTGTCCACTATACCACACACAAATATAGCTGTTCACTCTACACACAGGAACCATGCCCTATAGCACACAGCGGGGCCCATAACCTGTTAAAAGTGTAGATAATGAATGGCCAGACTGGGGATTGAACCCAGGGCTTCTGCATATATAGCAGGGGTGTTAACCATTACACCACCTGACCCTGGGAAGCACTGCTAGCATTACTCAAACTAACATATACGCCAAAAAGTAAAGGACCATTCCAAGGAACCGTTGTAGTTCAGAGACCTTAGTGGGTGGGGCCAGTTCCAATATAGCGTGAACTTTCTCTTGATGGGTCGAAAAACCCAACCTGGATACTTTATGACCCAACAACAAGATCGAATTATATCCGATAAAACATTTCTTGGGAGAGAGAGTGATACTGGCCAAAGCGATAGCGCCAAGCACCTGATTCAGGTGAAGCAAATGATCATCCCAGTTCTTAGAGAATATGACTATGTCATCGATGTAGACTAGACAAAAAATCCACAAGTAGGGTGCTAACACTATTTGCATGACGTGCTGAAATGTGGAGGGGCCGTTTCTGAGCCCGAACAGCATCCTCTTAAATTGCCACAGCCCTCTATGAGATCTAAAGGCTGTTTTGGGCTTATCATCCTCCAACATTTCTAATTGAGTAAACCCAGCTAGCGTGTCGAAAGAAGAAAGAACATTTGACCCCGACAACGCCTGCATGATCTCTGATTGACGTGGTAAAGGGAATTCGTCTGGAACAGTGAGATGATTAAGTTTCTGATAGTCGATGACCACCCGCAGTTTACCATTGCGATATACTACAAAGGCTGGCACCCCCCAGGGGCTTTTAGATGGCTCAATGACACCCTGTTCGAACCAGGTATCCATTTGCTCGTCTATAACTCTCCTATTGGCAGGGGACGAAGGGAACATAGGCATGGATATGGGCTGGGCGCCCTCTTTCAAAGGGACAGGGACTCTACATTCCACTTGCCCTAACCGTCCATCGACTCCGAAAGCCTTAACGCTCTCAGTCAAAACTGATCTGAGATGTGGCAAGACCTCCGTTGGTATATCTGGTCCCAAGTTGACTAGCTTGTGAAGATCCTCTGAGGCAAATTGTTCATTATCAGCCACCGCAGCCGTCTTAGGACCAGGCGGTTCGAAATCATCCGCAATCTCTGGTTCAACAGGTGGCTTAGGCCTCTCTGAGGCGAATTGACGGTCCTCTTCAAGTTGAGAGAGACTTTCGATAAGGTGTGCGATCTTGGTCGCGCTGGCTGCCATTAAACCTTTCTCCTCAAGTGACCTGGGCTTGTGAGCCCAACGAGCGGGGTCATGAATTATCCCTATTGTCTCCCCTCGTCGGATAGTCTTAGGGGTTAGCGATGGATTGGCTAAGGGTACTGCCACACTATTCCTTGAAATTGCTGTGATTGGTGTGGCTAATATGGAACCGTCCTCGTTTTGCAATACAATTCCTTCAACAATCCATTCCTCGCCCTTTAGATCTTCAACAAAAATAGGCACTAGTCTGGCTGACTCTGGATCGATAGTGCAATCCTCCAAGGCTCGCACGACTCTTTCAGTACGCACACCTTTATCAGGGAGAGAGGTGAGCTTGGGTTGCTCCTTCTCATGCTTCCCGAAAGGGGCCTTATTGACGGTGAAGGTCAAAGGTTGAGGTTCCTTAGAAGAACTGGCTGGAATAAAATGCTGTTGTCCCGGGAGAATAAGTCTAGCCAACGGCTGATCTCTTAGAGTACCGATTTCATAATTAATATGGAAGTCTTCTCCTAAAAGAATTGGCACCATCATTCCTCTAACGACATACGTTTCCGCCGCGAACTTCAGTAACGTTCCACTGTCGTCCTCCAGGTAAATAGGAATATTAACATATCCGATAACCTTAGCGTTACCCGTGAGCTGGATTAGATGCAACTTGAGTCCTTGTTTCAACTTATATATGCCCTGCAGCCCCTTGTAGAATTCCTCCGATATAAGGGAAAGATCCACTCCCGTGTCCATTCGAACTTTAACGCGTTCGGGTGAATTGGGAGTTCCTACATGACCGAAAACATGGAGCGCTGCAACTCCTATGCTAGAGTAACCACTGGGAGGATCCCGTTTTCGATAAAGGATCGTAGTATCCTCCTTCATCAGATGACTGGGACGAGGGTATTGGATTCTAGGCCTCTTACTTTCCTTGCACAGGGACAAGCTTACATTCCTGCGCTCACTTCGGCAAGGAACATGCTTCGAAGGGGAATCCAATACCGGATCATTGTCGCTGTCCTCCGAATCCGAGTCCTTGTACGGTAGTAAGTCGGGGGGGTTTCCGGGATCAAACGGGAATGTGTCAACATCAGCTCTGGGCGAACAGAGCAAGTTCGAGCTGATTTGTTCGTGAGAATCTCCAGTCTGACGGTAGTTCTCGGTCAGGCCTTCAAGGTCCTGCCGATGAGCACTCAACCTGTCTCCCTTTTCGAAGAAATCTGCGGCAAGTATGGATACATAAACTTCAGATGGAAGAGCCTCACTAGTCGTTCGGTTTTCCTCCCTTACTAATTTGTCTCCGACTCGGGGCGCATAAATGGAAACAAAAGTCAATTCGTCATCAGAGCTATTTACTTGTCCTTGTATAGATAGTCCATGAACCGCTTCATATAACCTTTGCTCCTCAGCTTCCTCTGACATATCCTGTGCGGAGCATTTGTTGATAGAGACATAATGAGACATTTTACCAGCTTGGGGGCAGTCTATCTTGAAATGCTCCGGACTTCCGCATATCCAACATTCCTTGGTGGGTTTGACCGAGCTCTTCTTGTTACTCCTCTTGAAGAACATTTTTCCGTGACACTTTCCCTGCGTTGGATTAGCGACGTCAGGGATGGTCCTTCTCATCGAGCCTCTCTCGTTAGTCTCACTAACGAGAACATGGTTAGGTGAAGAGAAGTCGTCGGTGACTCTAAAATCCACTTCCTGACCCTCTGATAACATTACGCACGGTTTCTGAAACCTGTAGCATTCCCAGTGTGTTTGGACCCAAGCGTTAATCAGAGCTTCTTGCAGGTTATTAGCATAGGTCTGCAAACTCATGATATCGTCGATGGGTTGTCCTTGAAGAAGATAGAGTCATTCCGTAGGCAGCATGAGAATGAGTCTGCGCGTCTCATCTCCTCTGTCCTGGTGGAACCTGTACAGGAAATGATAGAGTTTAACTCTCCGCTGGATATAGTGGACGGGTGCCTCACGATCGTGACCAGCTTGTCGAAATTTCATGGCTTCCCATTCTAAGGCCAGGGATTCATGCCAGTGAGTTCCAAGCAATCCTTCCACAATGCCCCAGAGAAATGACCCGTGAGATTGACTGAATTCAGTACGATGCTCGCAGTCTAGGGTGCTCCACCAGACCTTAGCGTTTCCCATGAGTCGTCTTGGCAGAGCAACTCCTAACATCACACTCAAAGAGTCAGATATCTCCGCTAGACTCATGATGTCCATGATATAATCCAGAGCCTTGTATTGGGCTCCATCGTATTCGGGGAGGTCAGACCATTTGATCTTGAGGTCGCTGGTGTTAAGAGTAATCTTCTTGTCCTTAGGTAAGTCATCAATAAGCGTGCTAGCTTGAGACCGCATCGGAGTTCGAAAAGGGGTATTAGGCACTCTATTGTGATGCTCCCCACATCCCGAGTTCCCTCCTCGGTCTGAAGTATTTGAACTCCCGGATGAATCACTAGGGGGTCCTCCTGATGGCAAGAAGGGATTCGAAGTGATCAGCAGAGAATGGCGGGGACCGTCTGGGTTCAGCGATCCTCGACCAGCAACTGGGCCAGCTATACCCTCAGTGAACGCTGTAGAGAAGGACGGTCGACCCTTGCTGGCGACCGATCGGTTTCTGACAGTGGTCACCTCGTTCCTGACGTTAGGGCTGTTGGAAACTCCCTCAAATGCGACGTGAGAGTGAGGATCTCCCTGAAAAGGCGTGGGACCAGATTCCATCGTGATTTGTCTCTCCATCTCCATCGTGTTCAGGAGTCGACGCGGCTGAGGTTGATGAAAGGGAGCACAGACCTCAATCCTCTTTTCTTGAAGGTGTTCTATCACCTGTGTCCTCAAGTCCAGCGGAAAGTCCTCCATTATCACAGGACGGTTGAGAGAACATAGGAAACGAGTATCTGGAGACCCATTTAGGTTGCGAACGAACGAATCAGTCGTGGAGATAGGCGAATCGGGGACCTGAATTGAGCCATTATAGGGGAGGAGTACCTCTAAAACCATCTTATCGAGTCTTCTTTGATTTCGCTTCAGCTGATCCCTTAAAGTGAAGTACGCAAACGGCAGCTTTGGCGTGACTCCATTGAGAGACTCCTCCAACATGCAGATGTACATGTACTGGTAGTCGACCTTAGGCACGACATGGTCTCCGCCGAGCAGGACATGCAGGATCTGCAACGCATCATCATGCGTACGAAGTGCTTCAAGGAATAGAGAAAACACCTCCCGCTTGAGAACCCTTCTTCCTCCTTCCGTAGTGGTAGTCACCTCGTTCAACCATTCAGGAATCGATCGGGTCAAGTCCTCAAGGTTCCCTGGTCGCGTGAATAAATCTCGCGCCGATAAGATCGCCTGGTAACGACCTAACCAAACTGCTACAGTCACTGGTAAAATGGGATAATCCGTATTGTACTCCTCTACAAAGGGAGTAACCAGATCCTCGGAGATTCGATTGGTGTAGTACATATCCCATTGTAGGTCGATGGGCTGAGCATAAATCATATGACCTCCGAGGAACTGCTTGAGAATAACCTGTCTCGGAGGGAACTTAAGAACTGGCGAGGGTGCTCGACCAGGCTCAACATTGGCTCCAGGGGGATTCAACTGCCCGGGTGACGAGTGTTCTTCAGGTGGATCAGGGGGAATGTTCGTTGACGATGCAGCTACTAATCCGGGGGAATCCTCCAGGGGAGCTGATCCTTGAAAAGTCGACAAAGACTTCCTCAATGTGACGTTACGGGGTGGTTCCAAATTAGCGGATTTTTGACGAGGCATGGAGCTACTCGGAGCTGATGAAGACCTAGGTGTTTGGTTCTTGCCCGTAGTCATTCGCGTGTTCGGGTTTTAGTAGTCTGATAATAAGATCTTTCTTCATAGGAAAAGAACGGTCTGGCCCGGATCACCACTGTGAAGTGTCACTGGATTCTGACCGTTCAATATACGAAGTATAGTGTTTATTCGACTACTATTAGCAGGTATTGACCGTTCAGTACAACACCGTAGGTTACTAGACTGGCAGTACTAGTAAGGAGACACGCTACGCGTCGCAAGAGCAACTGTACAGTTGCTCTTGACGGCTAGAATGAAAGAATGAAAGAGTTGACCTTTACGGTACAACTCGTAGCTAGATGTAAAATAGATAATCAATGAGAGGTTGAATATCTAAAGTAAAGAGATAGTAGCGCGAGTCGACTATAATGTCGACGAGCGCAAAGACCTTTGAGTGGAACTCGACCTTCGCGGTTCGAGTCCAAAGTCTGTTAGTATGCGAGAGAATACTACCTTTATAGGTAGTTGAGACGTTACCCTTGACACCTCTCGCTATTCGACGTCTGGGTCGTTTACGAGGTGGTGTCTGCTGGGTAAAAAGTGTCTATCGTTTGGCGCCGAGAGCGCCCATAGGTATACACAAGACTTCGAACTAAGAAATACGGGTATGCTCGAAGGATATAGGGAATTAAAGAAAAGAAATAGAAACTAGATAATATAGTACTATAATGTGCATATTAATCCACTGTCCAATTATGCATATATGCATACCCTTCACACCAAGTGGCGAAGCAGAATCTTCCACTCTCAAGTCTCCTTTCCTGTATACAGCCTGAGCTACTCAGAGAACCCTGCAACCAGGAACCTCCAAAGAATCCCACTTTGTGGAAATTACCAGTGATGCTGAAGAAGTTACTGAAGCAACTGAACCTGAAGCACCTGAAGAGGATAACAATCAATCAGCTCCAGAACCTGAACCCGAGGATGGCGACCAACCCGTACCTCAGGCCAGTGGTTCTAAGAAGTCTGCAAAACAAAAACTGGATTTCAATCCTGACAAGATATGGGAGTTGGTTTCAGGTACCCTAGGATCCCTTAACGAATTCCTTAAAAGCAATACCAAGGAAAAAGAACCTGGGCAAACCCGATTCAACAAACCTGAACCATTTACCGGCTCAAACCCAAAGAAATTGCCGACATTTCTCATGCAATGTTGATTCAACTTTCAGGACCGCCTGGCTGCGTTCGCAACGGATGACCGAAAGGTAAATTTTGCACTCTCGTACCTTAAGGACTCCACAGCAGCCTGGTTTGAACCCGCATTCTCCAGCCTCACCTCTGAAGATCCCGATTGGCTTCACGATTGGGATGCCTTTGTTGAGGAACTTGAAACAAACTTCGGTCCCTATGACCAAACTGGTGATGCCAAAACTGCGCTTTCTAATCTCAAAATGAAAGACACCCAGCGTATCACCGATTACATCATCCAGTTCAACAACCTCGCTGCGTGTTGCGACTGGGGCAATTTGGCCCTCCGTTACCAGTTTTACTCCGGCCTCCCATCTCACCTCAAAGACGAAGTTTCCACCGGAGAGACCAGCAAACTGAAGACTCTCCCCCTCATGCGTCTAAAGGCCCAAAACGTGGATGCCCGATACTGGGAATGACGTTTGGAAATTAGTCACGAAAACCCATTGGACAAAAAATCATCAGACAATAAGAATGCTACTAAGTCTGGTAATCAAAACACCAATAATAGTAGCAATTTGAACTCCAATAAGAAGTCTGAAAACAAGGGTTCTAATGACAAGAAAGGCAAGGGCAAACAGTCAAATAAGTCTCAAGATAAAGACAAACCCAACTTAACTGGCAAACTCAGCTCCAACGGCAAGCTCCTACCACAGGAAAAGCAATGCTGAATGGACAACAATCTTTGTTTGTTGTGTGCAGATCCGAGTCGCCGCATGCCCGAAGGCCACAAAAGCCCAATCAGCCAATACAGCCACGACCTCACAACTGGCAAGCTGGCTGCTGAGTCAAAAAAAGATTAAGCAACTCTCTGGATTCTGTGTGGTTGGAGAGTTGCATTGAATCTCCCCACACACCAGAAAATTGTCATCTTAATGCATCCGCCCTGTATGATCCTAATTCCTTGTTTATAAATATTACTTTGGAACCCCTTGGGAGTCTCACCTTTCGAGCTCTCATAGATTCAGGTTCAACCCATTGTTTTATAGATATGAGTTTTTCCCAAAAAAATCAGTTAAAAACCTATGCAATAGACCCGATTCCGCTCCAACTCTTCAATGGTACCTCAAACTCTGTAATCTTGCAAGCCTGCAAACTCCAACTTTGGTTCCCATGTGGAACCTTTCAGACAGTTACGTTTTTTGTAACACAGTTGGACCCGAACTGCTCCAACATAACTGTCTCACCCACTTCAATCTGTTGATTGATTGGGTATTGGGCAGTATCCATTTCCAAACCCTGTCAGCACCTGATACGACTGGTCCATTTCTGCCTGTTTCAGCAAATATGGCCTATACGGCACCTTCGGCCCCTGTGGCAAATCCAAGCTCTCCACCGCCCATCTCTCTAATAAATGCCGCAGCCTTTATGAGAGCCATCAAGTTGGACAGCTCCCGAGCATTTACAGTCAACCTTAAAGTTGACGAAGTCACTGGTCGCTTTGCATCCCCGGTGGCCGAACCAACTGCAGATTTAGAAGGTGTTCCCAAAAAATACCATGAATTTGCAGATGTCTTCAGTAAACACAAAGCTGATCGACTTTCCCCTCACAGGCCTTACAATTTGAAAATTGATATCGAAGATGGTTCACATCCGCCCCTAGGCCCAGTTTATCCTCTCTCGCAGTCCGAGTTATCAGCTATCCGAGATTTCTTGGATGAACATTTGGCTATAGGTTTTATCCGACCCTCAAAGTCTCCTTATGGAGCCCCTGTCCTGTTCATTCGGAAAAAAGACGGTTCCCTTCAGCTTTGCGTTGATTTTCGAGGATTAAATGTGATCACTCGAAAAGATAAGTACCCGTTACCACTAATCTCCAATTTACTCGATGCCCCTCAGAAGGCCCAAATCTATACAAAGATAAACCTCAAGCATGCCTATCATTTGGTTCGGATCACCGAAGGGGATGAATGGAAAATGGCTTTTCGCACTCGCTATGGCTCCTTCGAATGGTTAGTGATGCCCTTCGGCTTCACCAATGCTCTGTCGGTCTTTCAATGTTTTATCAATGATGTCTTTTCTGACCTCCTCGACATCTTCGTCATTGTGTACTTAGACAACATTCTCATATTTTCCAAAGACCCTACACTTCATGATGAACACATTCGTGAAGTTCTCCGAAGACTTAGAAAACATGGTCTTTTTGCGAATGGTAAAAAATGTTCTTTTGATGTTGACACAGTTGAATATTTAGGTTTCATGATGGGACCCGACGGACTCCGCATGGACGACTCTAAAATTCAAGTCATTCAAGATTGGCTGGAACCCTGAAAGGTTAAGGATATTCAGTCCTTTTTAGGCTTCACCAATTTTTATCGTCATTTCATTCACAACTACTCAAAAATTACCATTCCACCCACTCGTCTTACTTGTAAGGACACCACATGGAATTTCTCCGAGGAATGCTGAACGGCATTCCAAGAATTGAAAAGTGCATTTACATCTGCTCCTATTTTGTTGCACTGGAAGCCCGACGTTCAACTCATTGTGGAAACTGATGCCTCGGATTATGCGCTCACTGTGATATTGTCCATTATGGACACCGATGGTGAAGTACACCCAGTAGCCTTTTTGTCTTGCACATTTTCGGCACCCGAACTCAATTATGATGTTCACGATAAAGAACTACTTGCGATCTTTGACGACATTATTTGGAAGGATTGGCTCACCCGATAGATGTTATTACCGACCACAAAAATTTAGTTTACTTTTCAACCACAAAACTCCTGACCCGTCGGCAAGCCCAATGGTCCGAATTCCTCTCTGCTTTCAATATGGTAATCCGTTTCCATCCTGGCCACCTTGGTGGGAAACCCGACGCTATGACTAGATGATGGGATGTGTATCCTAAAGAGGGGAGTAGCGACTACACCACAGTTAATCTGCATAATTTCAAGCCTATGTTTTCATTGGAACAACTGTCCGCATCTATCCGAGCCACTTACCTCATTCATCCAGTCTTGCGAAGTGTTATTCTTATGGATACCGAGAAATTACATCAAGATATATTATCGGCAATTCCATCAGACCCAGTCACCAAAGCACACCTCGATAACCCGTCTGACCCCGATCAACCCTGATGGTCACTAGACTCACAAAGTTTCATTAGACTTGACAACCGCATCTATGTACCAGATTCCGATACCCTTCGGCTGCAAATCCTACAACATAAGCATGATCACCCGATCTCAGGACATTTCGGCCTCAATAAGACTCTCTCACTCATTATAAGAGAACATACATGGCCCGGCATCCGAGATTTTGTTAAGCACTATTGTAAATCTTGTACAACATGTTTATGCTCTAAATCACAGTGACACAAACCATATGGCCTACTCAAACAATTACCGATACCGGAAAAACCCTGGAACTCAATTTCTATGGATTTCATTGAGCACCTAGCATCTGAAGGTCACAGCAATCCTAGTTGTTGTGGATCGGCTCACAAAGCAAAGTATTTCCATTCCAACATATGACAGGATAACATCTGTACAGTTAGCCGAATTATTCGTCACCCACGTATTTTCCAAGCATGGTGTTCCATTGCATGTCACATCCGATCACAGATCCGAGTTTGTCTCTCACTTTTTTAGGTCACTCGGAAAAGCACTAGATATGAAGTTACATTTCACTTTGGGCTATCACCCAGAAGGCGACGGCCAAACTGAACACATGAATCAAACTTTGGAACAGTACATCCGTGTCTATTGTAACTATCAACAAGACAATTGGAAGTCACTACTACTGCTAGCCAAATTCGCATATAACAATGCACTGGATGCCACTACTGGTATTTCGCCTTTCTTGGCAAACAAAGGCTACAACCCCAATATCGCAATCCACCTGGAACACGATCTCGCATCCGCCCGTGCTCAAGACTTTGTTACAAATCTTGACGAGCTACATCAAGAACTTCGTAAAACTATTGCAATGGCCCAAGAATGATACCAATGGTCCACAGATAAGAATCGACTTCTGCCCCCTGATCTCAAGATCAGAGACTGAGTATTCGTTAAAGCCGAGTTTTTCCGAACTTGTTACGACCCGTTCCCGGATGTTTCAATATCTGACTTCCGATCTTCGACTACGGAACATCATAGTTACCATATCATCTGCATTCTTCCCTTGTTCCGCATTTGGTAATTTGTCCATTGACAAGTATTCACTCGTTTGTTTGTTGTATTCCCATTTTGGAATATTATCTCCCTAATATGTCTTATTGTATTTCTGTTTTAAGAACACTTCCGTTTCTGTCTTATTATGGTCTTAGTTTGTAGTACAATAACGAGTAGACTTATATTAGTTTCCGCGAATTTGTACTTTACCTTAGATCTGATATCGACTTAGTTTCTTATTCCTCCTCCCGTCTTTCTGTACGCTCGATATTCAGAACTCTTCGGAACTCTGAATATCCATATCTTCCGTCGTAAACTTTACTTCTGAAATTAAGGACATTGAGCGTTTGCGTAGAGGTGCAGCACATAAGCTGAAGCCGACATCCTGACCCTATCCACGAGTTTCCAACTTCCCGGTGACTTTCCGATAGTTCCGGAATAGGTTTTCGACACGGTACTTAACAGTGTCCTCCTCCTGTCCATATCCTTTCCATCAAACCTGGAAAAGGAGTCAATTTCAATGCTTTTTGTGCCCTACTATAGCTTCTACTTTGTACTCCTTGTCGTTACAATTAAGTTCTCGAGGATTCTCGAGTAGCTCCCTGGATCCGAATTCCTTAGGGGAGAGATGGTATTTTTTAAGATGGTCTCGATTAATCACTGGGTGTAATTGATATTCTGAGGGAATGCGGAGTTGGAAGACTTGAGGATTGATCTTCTCCAAGACTTTGAACGGCCCTATCCGTCTTTGTATAAGTTTCCTTCCGGGTCCCTTGGCTTCGACAAGCTCGAGGGAATGGGGATTAATCAAAACATAATCTCCCTCTGAGATATCTTCTACCAATCTCCGCCTCTTATTGTAGCTACGAGCTTGGGTTTCTTGTGCTCGCGCAATCGAATCCCGCGCTACTTGTCGGTGGTTTTCCAATTCTAAGATCCATTGGTCGGCTACGGGGCTATCCGATAATTATCTGGGGACCACAGGGTCGTCTCCTCCTAGACAGCTAGACATTCCTCTTGGTAAATAGCCCATCAGTAAAAAGGCCGGTGCATAGCTCGTTGAGCTTTGAACCGTCGAATTGTAGGTATGAGCCACTACTTGAGTCCATTTAGACCATTCCTCCTTCGAAGAGGTGCAGTACGCTCTGAGCATTTGCTCCACGATAGCATTGGCGTTCTCCGTTTTACCATCGGTCTGAGGATGGTGGGACGAGGATACCGCAAGGGCACTTCCATATACCTTGCAGACCTCTCTCCAGAACCTACAGGTCCACCTCTTGTCTCGATCACAGATTATCCTTGAAGGTAGGCTGAAAGGAGCGGCTACCTTATTCACGAAGATTCGCGCAAATCCTTCTGCAGATAGATCTGAAGTGGTGGGTTCACAAATTAAGAAACGAGTGAGTTTATCCACAGCAACGAAGATGGCTGAATAAGCACCCTCTGTAGAAGGAGGCAATCCGGTAATCAGGTCCATCGAGACAACCTCAAACGGCCTTAGGGGTACATCTGCGGGTCGAAGAGCTCCTTGTCGAGCGGAATGATCGACTTTAGTTTTCTGGCATATATCGCAGCTGCGAGCGTATGCCATGCAGTCATGCAACATCCTCGGCCAGAAGAAATGGTCTTTCATCAGATTAAAGAGCCTGTGGCCGCCTGCATGAGCTCCTTCGAAGGGATTATCATGTATCAGCTTGAGTATGGTTGTTGTCATGCTGCTAGGAACGCAGATTCGACTTTTCCAGCCCAAATCTCGAAAGAACAATAGCTTATTCTTGCCGATGAAATAATGCAAAGGAGTAGTTACCATGTTTGGAGAAATGGGATCGGTGGCATAATAATTTCTGAAGGCAGGGTCTTTCAGGTATCCATCGTGAAGTTCCTTAGCATAATTTTTGTCGATCTCTATAAGCAATTGTGGATTCGAGAGAGTAAAATTCACTTCATCAGTTTCATCGTTTCTAGGGAGGTTGTGCAAGTCCCATTTCGTTTGGGGGACCTCTTCCATGGTTCTGACTGGTTCGACTAACTCGTGATGAGTGAAAAAGACGGCCTTTTTCGCTGGTTTGTTCTCCCATAACATCTCATCGTTTTTCCGGTTATGAGAGTCCGCTACGATCGGTAAAAGGTCATCTCTCATGGGGCTAGCATAGTCTGGTACTCGAGGAAGTCTGGACAATGGGTCAACATTGCTATGTATTCATCCTGCTCTATGTAGGATTTCCAGACCGGGGTATGCAGCGTATACCGCCCCCCATGCGGCCAGTCGATGATTAGTATTCTCATAAGATCTGGCCCATTGTTAGGATACACACACAGGGCAGGTTTCCGGAGAAACCCGCGGAATATCCGGTAGGACTTGGCTTCAGCTTATAGGCTGCGCCCTCACTAGATCGTGTTGTCCAATTTCAGACAGGCGGACGGGAATCCCGGGGAGTCCGGGCGGGGGTTCGTGGGTCGTGAGTCGTAGGTCGTGAGTCGAGAGTCGTGAATCGAGATAGTCGAGAGAGATAGATGCGCCGGAGCCCGTGGGCTCCGACTAGTGCGAGCGGTCTGATAAGAGTAGGGTTTTAGAGAGGAAAATGTATTAGATTACTGGGGGGAATCTAAGCTAATTTTCTGACTGGATTGTATGTACAACATCTGCCAGTTTATATAGACCGTGGAATGCATGACATACCGAATCCAGTAATAATGAGACGAAATGAGCAAAACATAAAACGGGAATAGTAAACACCAAATTGGTGTTAGGAACGGGACGGAACGGAGCGGAGTCCGAATCGTGACAAAGCATAACCCATAACGGGAAACGGAGTGGGAGCGGAGTCCTAAATCGTGACAGGTCATTTGACTAAAACGGGAACGGGGCTCGATTAGAGCGGTGATGGGATTCTAAGCGGGTTCCGGTGACTGATGCGTGGGATGAAGACGGACATAGACAGAGACGGAGTCCGGGGGAAGTCCGGTGACTGATATGTGTCTTAATGAGGTCGAACGTAATGAGTCTTGACGTAACGGAGTCCGGGCGGGAAATCCTATAAACAGACGATTGGTGCTTGTAGCACGTGGGGGCGTACGAGTTAGTGCCCAGAGTCCGGCGGGATTTGTCCGGTCGTAACACCCATTGTAATGCCGCATGGTCAGTGATCAGAAGGATATGTTCTCCTTCGATAAAGGGCTGGAAATGGACTAATCCTTCTTTAGCTGCTAACGCTTCTCGCTCTGTGGCTGAATAGTTACATTCTGCTTGCTTGAGTGTACGGCTCCAATAGGCGATGACGTGTTCGACCGTGACATTGGTGTCATCAAAATCTGCGGCCCAGGAATCTGTCCAGGTAAATTCTGGCTCTTTGGTTTTATAACGAGTAACAAAGATGGGCACATCTCGTGATTGATCGAAGGTTGCTCGTGCTTGGGCATAAATTTTCGTATCCTTTAGGTCCTTAAGCGTCATTTTCTGTATTTGTTGGAGACAACATCCTAACGCGAAGTCCGAGGCATCTGTGTATAACCGATAAGGCATACCGCTCATGGGGTGTCCAAGTACTGGAGCTGAGCTCAACGCAACCTTGATGTCCTCAAAAGCTCAGGTGTGTTCAGAATCCCAATTCCAATGAACTCCTTTCTTCAAGAGGTTGAAAAGTGGAGCAACCATCCAGGAGTAAAATGGTATGTACACAGAAAAGTACAGAACCATCCCTAGAAAACGTTGAAGATCTGTTATCTTAGAAGGCGTAGCTAATTCTAATATAGCAGTGACCTTTTCTTGATGGGTTGAAAAGCCGAGTCTAGACACCTTATGTCCTAGCAGTAGAATCGAATTATACCCCACGTAGCACTTTTTTGGCGAGAGAGTGATTCCTGCTGCAATTATGGCTTGTAAAACCTGGTCTAAATGTTCTAGATGATTGTCCCATGTCTTAGAAAAGATCACAATGTCGTCAATATAGACTAGGCAGAATATCCATAAGTAAGGTGCAAGTACGGTTTGCATAACCCTTTGGAATATAGAAGGTCCATTACGAAGTCCAAAGGGCATTCTCCTGAATTGCCACAGTCCTCAATGGGATCTGAAGACGGTCTTCGGCTTGTCTTCCTCTAACATTTCAAGTTGGGTAAAACTGGCTAGTGCATCGAAGGAAGATAAGATGTTGGAGCCTGAGAGTGCTTGCATGATTTCTGACTGGCGTGGCAGTGGAAATTCGTCGGGGACTGTTAGGCTGTTCAACTTTCTATAGTCGATCACTACTCGTGGTTTCCCATTACGATAGACGACAAAGGCTGGTGCTGTTACGACCATGTCGCAACCCTACCGGTCCCGAGGTTATCGCCATTTATCAACATTTCAAGTCACCATCTCGGAAACCATCAGCCCCGAAGCTGACGTATGTTTTCGCAAAGATCAAACTCCGTTTACGCCCACGTCAAAATAACCCGTATTGTCTGGTCAAACTTTTGATACGTCCCTTTTATTATGTTGATCCGTTCAATCTTATGTTTCACATATGTCTATCTATATTTGTAGTCCTTGAACTATTTCCTTTTATCATAATCCCACTCTCGGTTATCATTGGCCTCCGAACTAATCATAAACTTCCCGTTCCTAGTCAAGCTTATTGTTAATGCCGTTTTCCACCCTTCTCCCCATTAGTATTTTCTAGACGCCTGTTACTTGTATATGAACCCACTGTAATTGTAGTTACTAGGCAATCAGAATATCGACTCAGAATACCCTCATACGTCTGTAACAGTCTCATACTAAGAATCCCCCCATCTGCCTTCGCATGCGCTCGCCCACTCCCAGCCCCGACCCCTTGGCCCGACGCTCGACTTGTCCTTCAGTTCCGATCGGTATCTCGCCGAAAAGAGCTCTTTAGGATTAGTCTTTGCCCGCCCGAAATCTAAGGACACCCTACAGATATTTGCGAGGGCGCAGCACATAAGCTGAAGCCAAGTCCTTCCGATGGGTCCCTGTTGGCCACCGACACTAGTCAGTTTTCAGTTCTTAACAGGTGCCCCCCAAGGACTCTTGGACGGTTCGATTACTCCCTGCTGGAACCAAGTATCCATTTGTTCATCAATGACCTTCCTATTAGCTGGGGAGGTTGGGAACATTGACATTGAAATAGGTTGTGCACCCTCTTTCAATGGGACAGTGACCTTGACATCTACTTGTCCCAATCACCCGTCTACTCCGAAGGTTAGGACGTTCTTAGTTAATACCGACTCCAAGTGGGAGGAGACATCGGTAGGGATGTCAGGTCCTAAGTTAACCAGCTTATGCAGATCTTCTGCACGAAACGTTTCCGTGGTGGCAACCTCTGACGTTTTAGGGCCTGCTGGGTCGAAATCATCTGCGAGTTCCCGTTCTGGGGGCAGTCTGGAAGAGTGAGGATTAAGGACACGTTCCTCTTCTATTCTTGATAGACTCTCGACGAGATGGGCGATCTTGGTAGCCGTTGACTGTATCGAAGCTTTCTCAGTCGAAGATCTAGGGGTCTGGGCCCATTTGTTCATGTCGTGAATTAATCCAACGGTTTCCCCTCGTCTAATGATTCTTGGCATTGGAGAGGGATTAGCGAGAGGTATTGCGGCGTGTTCCCTAGAGATGGTGGTGGTGGGAGCAGCTAGTATACTCCCATTGTCATTTTGCAAGACAATTCCCTCGGCTATCCATTGGTCACCAGTAAGATCTCCTACAAAGATTGGTACTAGTCGAGCCGATTCCGGTTCTATAGTACAATCCTGCAAGGCCTGTGCGACTCTTTCAGTACGCACTCCTTTGTCTGGTTTGGAAGTCAATTCAGGTGAGTCATTGGTTAGTTCCTCAAGAGAGGGTGTTTATAATTACTATAATCTCAAATATTTACTAATAAAAGTCTTATTTTTACAAAACTCCATCTTTAAATAGTGATATCTATTCTGAAACAATTATATCATCAAAAAACAACCATCAGAAATAGTTCTCCATATTACATCTTATACAACCCATAGTTATTTAACAAATTCCATTGTATATAATTTCCTTCCTTTTACAGATGCCTACTAATATTTTATTAGTACTTTGTTTTTTAAAAGTTGTAATGAAGTTATTTCCATGTAAAATATGTAAAATATTATTGGAAATTCTTCATACTACAGCTGTCTTTATTAAGTAAAACCCCCTATATATTCTGGGTATGTTGAATCAAGTAGAAATCTGCTTAGATTGACAGATCTATTCCGAAGTAATACATATGTATTTAGAGGTGCCAATGATATACATATGCATGGAATGGACTATTTAAAGGTATCTATTTTTTAAAAGTATTAGTGTTTCAAACTACTAATTTTTTTTATTGTCTACTTGTGTCCAGAAAGATTCATTAGTTTGTAATGTATGAGAGAGTTAAAACTTTTTGAAAGTTTTAAAAACCAAATTATGTTTGAATCACATCCCAGGTGTTTAAATGACCTTTAGAGTATATTAGAATTTGGTATACTTAATAGTTTTCAGATATCCTCCAAGGGGGATTTTGCTAATCGAAAAGGCTAAAGGCTGCGGCTCCTTGGAAGAACTAGCTGGGATAGATCCTGCTCTCCCAGGCAAAATCAATCTGGAGCCCAGCAGTTGGTCTTGCAGTGTCCCGATCTCATAGTTCACGTGAAAGTCTTCTCCAAGAAGAATCGGGATGGTCATACCTCGGACAACGTACGTTTCGGTGGTAAATTTAAGGAGCATACTGGTGTCGTCCTCGAGATAAATGGGGACATTGACATATCCTAATACTTTGGCATTACCGGGAAGTTGTACGAGGCGCAGCTTGAGTCCTTGCTTGAGCTTAGGGCGGTCCTCTAGTTCCTTATAGAAGTCTTCTGAAATTAAGGAGAGGTCGGCCCCAGCATCCAGCCTGATTTTAATAGGATTTGAGGCTTCTGAATTCCCTACGCGTCCGTAGACATGTAATGCTGAAATCCCAATACTGGAATATCCACCTGGAGGGTCCCTTCTGCGATAGATAATAGTTGAATCTTCCTTCATAAGCCGACTGGATCGGGGGTATTGGACTCTAGGTCTTTTGCTTTCTTTTCTTGTAGCCAGTTTGACATTCCTCCTGATACGTCTACCGTTAAGTACCTTGGGAGTGGGGTTCGAAATAGAGTCGTCTGCTTCAGAGTCTGATTCATCGCTAGGAATTAAGTTGGGTAATTGCCCTGGGTCGAAGGGGAAGCTCTCCTCCTCCGATCCCTCTGACTCAGAGGGGTCTTCTATAATGTAGGTCTGACTTATTTCCTTAGATCAGTTAGCAAATGCGTCCTCGTCGACGATTTCCTCAATGGTGGGAGGTTCAGGTCGCGATAAAACTCTCATCTCAGTCAGACCTTCACAGTTCTGATGATGAGTGTCTAACCAGTCTCCTTTCTCGAGAAAATCACAGTCTGATATAGAAACATCAACTTGCGATGTCTCGTTCTCATTCGAAGATGTGTTCACGTCTGAAATGATGTTGTCCTCTGGCTGAGGAAGGTAGACAGAAATGAAAATCGATTCCTCATCAATGATATGTACTTGTCCTTGTACACTTAATCCATAAACCATTTCATAAGCCCTTTGATCCTCCGCCTCCTCCATTGGGTTCTGCACGGAGCACTTGTTAATAGAGACATAGTGCGACATCCTGCCCACATGGGGGCAGTCGATCTTGAAATGTTCTAAACTCCCGCAAATCCAACACTCCTTCGGGGGTTTGGCGATGCTTTTCTTGTCACTTTGTTCGAAAAAGAACTTGCCGTGTTTCTTACCCTGCTTTGCGTTCGATCTCCTAGGGACGGTTTTATCCTCGAGTTCGCCGAGGAGGACGTGACCTCGGTTAGTGGGGTCGATTCCTCTAGAGTGTTCTTCCTCATGCCAGGGATCCGACTCGTCTTGCTTGGCGATCATGACTCTGGGCTTTTGGAACCAATAATGCTCTCGATGTGTTTGAACCCAGGCGTTAATCAGAGCCTCCTGTAAATTGTTAAATTGTTCACATAAGTCTGCAGGCTCATGATGTCGTCGATAGGTTGTCCCTGTAGAAGGTAAAGCCATTCCGTGGGCAGCGTCAGGATGTGTCTGCATGTTTCATCCTGCCAGTTTTGGTGGAACCCGTATAAGAATCGATAGAGCTTGACCCTCTGCTGAATGTAATGAATGGGTGTCTCACAATTATGCCCGATTTGTCGAAATTTCATGGCTTCCCATTCTAGAGCTAAGGATTCGCGCCAACGAGTTCCAAGTAATCCTTCTACGATACCCCAAAGAAACGATCCGTGAGATTGACTGAATTCAGTGCGATGTTCACGGTCTAAAGTGCTCCACCAGATCTTGGCATTGCCGGTAAGTCATCTTGGCAGAGCGACCCCCAACAATGTACTCATGGAGTCTGAGATCTCTGAGAGACTCATAATATCCATGATGTAATCCAATGCCTTGGACTGAGTTCCGTCATATTCGGGAAGGTCTGACCATTTTATCTTGATGTCGTTGGTGTTAAGAGCGATCTTTTTATCCTTAGGTAAGTCATCGATAGGTGCTCTGGCTTGAGGCTGCATCGGAGTTTGAAAGGGAGAGTTAGGTACTCTATTGTAATGCCCCCCACATCCCGAATTCTCTCCATAGCTTGAGGCACTAGAACTCCCAGATGAATTACTAGGGTGTCCTCCTGCTGGCAGAAAGGGGTTCAAGGAGATTGGCAGGGAATGGTGGGGATCGACTGGATTCAGCGATCCTCGACCAGCAACTTGACCAGCTATACCCTCGGTGAATGCAGTAGAGAAAGACGGTCGACCCCTGTTGGCAACTGATCAATTCCTAGTCGCAGCTTGTTGATCACCAACATTAGGACTACTCGGAATTCATTTGAACGTGACATGAGAACGGTGAATTCCCTGATGGGGGGTAGGGCTAGGTTCCATTGTGATGCCTCTCTCGATTTCGGTCGTATTCAAAGGTCAACGAGGTTGAGGTTGATAGAGGGGAGTGCAGATTTCCATTCCCTTTTCCTGAAGACGTTCTGCAACTTGTGTCCTCATATCCGACGGGAAGTCTTGCAAAATAATGGGACGATTGATCGAATGAAGGAAACAAGTGTTGGGAGACCCATTCAGGGTATGAACAAATGAACTGGTTGTGGAGATGGGCGAATCGGGTACCTGAATGGAATCACCGTAAGGGTAGAGCACTTCCAAAACCATCTTATCAAGCCTCCTCTGGTTTCGCCTTAACCGACCCCTTAAAGTAAAATACACAAACGAAGAATTCTGAGTGATCCCATTAAGAGACTCCTTCAACATCCGGATGTATATATACTGGTAGTCAACTTTGGGGACAATGTGATCCCCACTGAGCAGGACGTGAAGGATTTGCAATGTGTCATCATGTGTGCGGAGCACTTCTAGAAATGAAGAGAACACTTCTTGCTTAAGAATCGTCCTTCCTTCTTCCATAACAGAAGTAACCTCACTCAACCATTCGGGAATCGAGCGGGTCAAGTCCTCAAGGGTTCCAGGTCACATGAATAGATCTTGCACCGATAGAATGGCCTGATAACGACCTAACCAGACTGCTACAGTTGTTGGTAGAAGAGGGTAATCCGAATTATACTCCTCCATGAAGGGAGTAACCTGATCCACAGGGATTCGATTGGCGTAGTACGCATCCCATTGTAAGTCAATGGGTTGAGCGTAGATCATATGACCCCCGAAGAATTGCTTAAGGATGACCTGTCTAGGCAGGAACGAGAGAATGGGTTCGGAAGCACAGGTAGTCTCGACGTTAGCTCCTGGAACGTTCAACTGCTCAGTCAGCGGACATTCTTCTCGTGGACTTGGGGGGGCTTCCGTTGACGGTCCAGCAGCTGCTCTGGGAGGACTCCCAGGAAAAACTGGTTTTTGAGAAGTCAACGAAGACTTCCTCATGGTGACGTTATGGGGTGGTTCCAGACTTGCAGGTCTTTGACGAGGTTTTGAATTACTCGGGGTCATCGAAGGACTCAATGTTTGGTTCTTGCCAGTAGTCATTTACGTGCTTAGAAGCTTATAGTCGTAAGATATTGTTTTTTCTTCATAGGGAAAGAGTGGTCCGGCTCGGATCACCACTGTGAAGAGTGGTAGAAGTTCTAACTGTTCTATATACGAAGAATATCGACCGTTTAGGTACGATACCACGATGTATTGACTGTCTAAGTCTAATACAAACTGAACGCGTATTGACTACTTAGTTCAATACGGTAGAGAGAAGTAGCTATCTAAAGTAAGGTAGATAGCTAGAACAAATAAGTAGAATTGACTGTTAAGTGCAATTCTGGACAACTGCTCAAGTGCAAGTAGAGTAGTTAGAGAGTCGAATAATAGAGTAGCGTGGATGTAGTCCACATGGGTTGAGATAAGGATCGAGTTTCAACTGGTACAGTTTGAAACTCAGATTGAGTGAGTAGCTAAAGCCCGTCTGTGATGGTCGAGACGATACACCAATCACAACTTACGGGACACTAACAGGTGTCTGGGTAAGTCGTGGTTGCGGTGTAAAAAGTGTCTGAGTTCTAAACTACGGGCACTAGAATACATAAGTCTGGCGTGTGTGTGCCCACAAGAGTCGATGTACCGCATACATAGGTCGTCGAACTAATTATAGATATAATAAAAGAGAGAAAACAGAAATAATAAAGGAAATATAGTAGAAGCTCATTCGACTATATTTCCTGAGTGTATTTCGCCATACCTCTCACACACGGTCTATATGGTCTGGCAGATGTTGTCCATACAATCCAGTCAGAAAATTGGCTTAGATTCCCCCCAGTAATCTAATACATTTTCTGCTCTAAACTCCTCCTTAAATTACACCACTCACGCTAGTCAGAGCCCACGGGCTCCAACACATCTATTTCTCTTATTTATCTCAACTCCCGACCTCTCGACCCATGATCTCCAACCTCTGATGCTAGGATACATACAGGGTGGGTCTCTGGAGAAACCCGCAGAATATCCGGTAGGACTTGGCTTTAGCTTATAGGCTGCCCCCTCGCTAGATCATGTCGTCCAATTTCAGACAGGTGGACGGGAATCCCGGGGAGTCTGGGCGGGGGTCATGGTCGAGAGGTCATAGGTCGGAGGTCGTGGGTCGTGAGTTGAGATGGCGTGAGAGAGATAGATACGCCGGAGCCCATGGGCTCCAACTAGTGCGAGTGGTGTAATTCAAGTAGGGATTAGAGTGGGAAAATGTATTAGATTACTGGGGGGAATCTAAGCTGATTTTCTGACTGGATTGTATGTACAACATCTGCGAGTTTAAATAGACTGTGGAGTAAATGTCATACCAAATCCAGTAATAATGAAACGAAGTGAGCAAAACATAAAACGGGAATAGTAAACACCAAATTGGTGTTAGGAATGGGATGGAACAGAGCGGAGTCCAAATAGTGACAAATCATGAACCATAATGGGAAACGGAGTGGGAGTGGAGTCCGAATCATGACAGGTCATTTGACTAAAATGGGAACGGGGCTCTGTTAGAGAGGTGACGGGTTTTACTGAGCAGGGTCTGGTGACTGACACGTGGGACGAGGTCGGACATAGACAGAATGGAGTCCGGTGGGTTTTCCGGTGACTGAAACACAACGTAACGAAGACAAATGTAAACGAGTCTGACGTATGGAGTCCAGTGGGAATTCCAGTGAACTGATAATGGGTGCGTATAGGGTGCGGGTGCATATAAGTTAGTGCCTGGAGTCCGGCAGGATTTCCGGTTGTAACATCTGACCCCTCGACCCACGAACCCCACCTGGACTCCCCAGGTTTCCCATCCACCTGTCTGAAATTGGACAACACGATCTCGCGAGGGCACAGCCTATAAGCTGAAGCCAAGTCCTACTGGTTATCCCACAGGTTTCTCCAGAGACCCACCGTGTATGTACCCTAACAAAAATACAATAAATGAAAATAAAATGCTTCAAAATTAAATAAAATCAGAAAAATCAAAATAAAATACAATAAATCAAAATAAAAGCCAATAAAATCAAATATATCAAGATACAATACAATATATCAATGCTCTATCCATGCTCTATTAATGTTTCTTCAATGCTTATCAATTCTCAATCAATGCTCCATGAATGCTTAATAAATGTTCTCCTCTTCTCAATCAATGCTATATCATATCAATGCTATGTCAATTGTAAATCAGTTCCAGTAGAATCAACTCAATTTTGATGCAGAACTGTACAGTTACTTCATCTGAAACCATTGCTTTTTTGAAACCATTACTCCTTTTGAAACCATTGCTCCTTTTGAAACTTTTGCTCCTTTTGTACCCATTGTTCCATTTGTGATATTTCTTTCTGTCTTTTGTAATACCTTTTGCAATGGTTTCTGTTCTTTAAACAGTTTCCATTTTTACACTTTTGTCACTGTTGTTTTCTTTTCTGACCATTGTTTTCTTTTGTGACTGTTGTGTTCTTTTGTGACCATTGTTTTCTTTTGTGACTGTTGTTTTCTTTTGTGGCCATTGTTTTCTTTTGTGACCTTTGTTTTCTTTTGTGACTTTGTTTTCTTTTGTGACCATTGTTTTCTTTTGTAACCTTTGTTTTCTTTTGTGACCTTTTCTTTTGTGACCATTGTTTTCTTTTGTGACTGTTGTTTTCTTTTGTAAACTCTTGCTGTTAAAATCTGCTAGCCTGGTGATCACAGTATGAGGACTCTCTACTGTTGTAGCATAGCCACTAAGAGTAGAGAGGGTAGATGCTAAACTGGTGATATAACTAGGCTTTCAGATGAGGGATCTACTCCTCATCTGAACTAACTATATACTAGAATACATGGTCTGTGCACTGGTCTGTGCACGATGGTGTGCTATGGATCTAGTGAACTTAAACTAAATATAACTATCACATGCATGAACCAGCCGGAACCTATACAGTGACAAGACAAGATATGAGATTACGATTAATCACATTATCATATTCTAACACTTGCATGTCACAGAAATACTTCGGCATGTTGAAATATTAGCATTATGTAAGCTACCTTTGGTAAGCTGGAACACAGTGTAGGGTAACTGTATAGTTACATTACGCTTATGGATACTATATTAGCATAGAGACTGATCGTGTAGCCTCTCAGTGAAGGTTTATCACTCACTGAGAGGTATGCAATTTTCCCTAGTTCTACATTAATAGTTTACTTACTATTAATTCAGTATTATTTAGGTAGATAACAATAGATGTTATAGTGAAGGTTTATCACTCACTGAGAGTATTATTTAGAACTGCGCAAATAATCTCAACACGGCGGCCACTGAATTGCTCCCGCGCGGCACCAATACTCCCACACTCCTTAAATGGCTTTTCCGGAGGCAACCTTGCACCTAATTTGCTCCCGCGATTACAGAATTACTTCCGTGCTGCCACAAATGGCTCCGTGCGGACGAATCAAAGCTTTGGGTGCCTAAATTCCCAAATAGAATTGTTGGTATAGAGTAAAGTTGTGGGGGTGGTGGGGGGCTCGGGTCACAGCCTTGTAGCTTCGCAATCATCTCAGCCATGTCGCAAGAACAGCTCAATAATCTTGTAGGGAGTACTCATAACAATCGCAGATTTCCTTTCTAATATCCAAATAGTACGTGGATCGTTTTCGAATTTTGGTTATTGGCAACGCCAACGCTGGAAAGACAACCATTCTGGAAAAGGTGTGCCATACCCAGGGTCTCGAACCGGTCTATCTCAATGTAAGTCATCTGTGCCATACCTAACTACAATATCCTCAATGCAGTTTACTTTATTCTTTTGTTACTTCCCTGATATAGAGCGATTCAAAGTTGGAGCCGTCGGCCTCGGTCTGTGTTGGATCGAATTACACCTCCAGTGGTGGTGCACTCATGAGAGTTTTTTAGCGCGGAAACCATGAGATCGAACATCAGTTTCAATATCCAACTGCTCACGGCTTTGTATTCCATGACTCCTGCGGGTTCGAAGCGGGTGGTGCTGTCGAACTGCAAAAAGTCAAGGACTTTATCGAAAACCGAGCAAAAGATGGGCAATTAAAGGATCAATTGCATGTCATCTGGTGTGCTGAAGTTCTATGTTATTTTTCCAATTTCTGACTTTTGCGGTTCAGGTATTGCTTGCCAACTAGTAACGATAGAGGGATGACCAATGCAGAGATGAGTCTGTTTGAGAGCGGCACGGGAAATGGTCAGCGAGTGTCTGCGTCATGAGCTGAGCCTACTGATTATCATCCAAGTCCCCATTATCGCCATTTTCACGAAGATGGATGCTCTGGACCAGGTCGCACGCAACCAGTTAATGTTTGATGACGATGACCTTTCTTGTGAAGAAATTGAAGAACAAGTTCCCAAACTGGCAGAGGCCATGTTTCAAGAGAAATATCTCAAACGACTCGATGAAGTAAAACACAAGCCTCGTTATGTCGTGCTGCTTCGTGGTATGCTCCTTGTCGATGACACAGCAACCCGCTCAGCCATACTGCTCAGACACGAACAAAGAGGATACTAATTGTGATGAACTGATCCTGAAAACCTCACAGGCCCTTGACCGTGACACTCTCAAACTGTTCTATCTGTCGATATTTCGGATCGATATTGACTCTCGTATCAAACAAGTTATCAACAGGTGAGCTACCCAGTTCTCCGCCTTCAAAGCAGACGACCAATGCATGCATATCCAAGGATAATTATACCGCAGGTGCAAGGTGAGGGAAGATATGACCAATGCAAGATGCAAGACAGACTATTGAATTCATGGGTATCACTATTCTCAGCTGTTCTCGAATTAGGCACATTTTCCGAAGAACAAGCAAAATCCCTGTTCTGCGAGATCATGTGTTGTTTTCCACACGTCTTGGTGCGAGAATGTTGTAACTCCTGCACTTACATGTTTTAATGTTGGTAACAACAGCCCGTGAGTGACTCGCAGCTATCCTCTTGTCATGTCATTCCCTGATATTTCATTGGTAGAGTGTGAGTGTCCATACATATGCTGACAATATCCGGAGATTATTGATTCCAGTATCTTGGCCTTGAGTTTGTGAGTTGCTCTTCCTTGGGATTGTAATTGCCTTATCTAACTGCTTCTGAACAGAATGTAGGTCTACCTTGGGAAGTGTTATCATTATGTTGATCTCCACTTCTCCTTGCTCATCACAGAAAGTATGTAACACAATTTCACTGCAGTCTGCTTTTTCTGTTCACAATCAATGAATTATTTTATTATTATGTCTCCAGCTGGTGAGTACTTTAGCAAATGCGATTATAATAGTGCTCACGCTAGTTTATCATCCACTGCCCTCTTTTAGATTGTGAGTATGGCTTCTTCATATTTTTGTTTGGCTTCTGACATATTTGACAGGTGGTAAGCCCTTGCTGTTGTTTCAAGGCTGTATAAGCTTCATCTGGTACATTGCGAATAGGATGTGAGTCTGTCTCCGCCCAGTTTTGCATATACTGGCTCATAGCTGTTCCTGTAAACTACCATGTCGCAGATGGTGAGTCTTTTTTGTTCCTTTAGTGGCCTCAATGACCTGTGGATGACTCAGGATGTAAGTATGCACATCCAATGCACAAATGATTGATGTACACTAATAAGAGTATGATCCGACTGGTTTTAAACTGCACAGAAAGTGAGCATTCATATGATTATATTGAAGTTAGCCTTATATGATTTCTATATTCTGAAAAGAATGTAAATTCCCTTTGAGGTCTAATTACACGCTTCATTCACTCACAGCAATTTTCTGCCTCCTTGGACTTGATAGGCTGTAAGTTGGAATATTCTGTGGATTTGGTTACTAAGAAATTCTAATACCATATTTGTAATCCTCAAACAGGTTCATGTGAGTTTCTCTCCCAAACAACAATAGTATGCTTATTAAAAACTGTTGGAGATAGGCTGTAAGCACTGCCCATTGAAGGTTTGGAACCCAGTTCATGATGCATTGGTTTCATCTTGCCAACAGTCTGTATGTGTTGTCTGGTTAAATGCATTGTCAAAGTCTGGATAACAATGTTTATGCTCTTTGGTTATGTGGATTGTGTACAGAGAGTGAGTATATCTGACTCTGTTGCATTTCATGGCTAAATGGGGCGTGGACAATTTAGGAGGTTAGTCATCTACTCATTGTTATGTATAGGAATGTATTGATTGGTGGATTCATTGGATGTAAATCAGAGTGTATGTGTTTTCCTTTTTGTAACAAATTGAACAAGGTACTACATGGGATATCTGTCTGGGATTGCAGGTGGTGAGGATTCCTTGCTTGCTTGTAATCAGAATGATTATCACAAAATAAACTGACATCTTGAACAATTCTTTTTTGGTGGTCATTATAGGATGTAAGTTTTTCCTCCTTTTCTGCCCCTCAAAGCTCATCTCCCTTGTTCTTCCCAGCGAGTGAGTTTCTGACTTTGTCCACCTTGTCTACCCCTCATAGCTCATCTCCCTTGGCATGCTCTTCCCAGTTTGTGAGTTTCTGACTTTTTCTTCCTTCTCTGCCCCTCATGGCACATCTCCCTTGGCATGCTCTTCCCAGGGAGTGAGTTTCTGACTTTTTCCTCCTTCTCTGGCCCTCATGGCTCATCTCCCTTGGCATGCTCTTCCCAGCGAGTGAGTTTCTGACTTTGTCCTCCTCCTCTGCCCCTCATGGCTCATCTCCCTTGGCATCCTCTTCCCAGTTTGTGAGTTTCTGACTTTTTCCTCCTTGTCTGCCCCTCATGGCTCATCTCTGTTCTTCCCAGGATGTGAGTTTCTCACGGTCCTCCTTGTCTGCCCCTCATTGCTCATCTCCTTTGGCATGCTCTTCCCAGCGAGTGAGTTTCTGACTTTGTCCTCCTTGTCTGCTCCTCATGGCTCATCTCCCTTGGCATGCTCTTCCCAGTTTGTGAGTTTCTGACTTTGTCCTCCATGTCTCCACTGCATGGCTCATCTCCCTTGGCATGCTCTTCCCAGCGAGTGAGTTTCTGACTGTGTCCTCCTTGTCTGCCCCTCATGGCTCATCTCCCTTGGCATGCTCTTCCAGCAAGTGAGTTTCTGACTTTGCCCTCCTTGTCTGTCCCTCATGGCTCATCTCCCTTGGCATGCTCTTCCCAGTTTGTGAGTTTCTGACTTTGTCCTTCTTCTCTGCCCCTCATGGCTCATCTCCCTTGGTATGCTCTTCCCAGGATGTGAGTTTCTGACTTTGTCCTCCTTATCTGCCCCTAATGGCTCATCTCCCTTGGCATGTTTTCCCAGGATGTGAGTTTCTCACTTTGTCCTCCTTGTCTGCCCCTCATTACTCATCTCCTTTGGCATACTCTTCCCAGCGAGTGAGTTTCTGACTTTGTCCTCCTTGTCTGCCCCTGGCTCATCTCCCTTGGCATGCACTTCCCAGTTTGTGAGTTTCTCACATTGTCCTCTGTGTCTCCTCCCCATGGCTTATCCCCCTTGGCATGCACTTCCCAGCGAGTGAGTTTCTGACTTTGTCCTCCTCCTCTGCCCCTCATGGCTCATCTCCCTTGGCATGCTGTTCCAGCAAGTGAGTTTCTGACTTTGCCCTCCTTGTCTGTCCCTCATGGCTCATCTCCTTTGGCATGCTCCTCCCAGTTTGTGAGTTTGTGACTTTGTCCTTCTTCTCTGCCCCTCATGGCTCATCTCCCTTGGTATGCTCTTCCCAGTTTGTGAGTTTGTGACCTTCTCCCCCTTGTCTGCCCCTCATGGCTCATCTCCCTTGGCACATTCTTCCTAGGATGTGAGTTTCTCACTTTGTCTTCCTTGTCTGCCCATCATGGCTCATCTCCCTTGACATGCTCTTCCCAGCAAGTGAGTTTCTGACTTTGTCCTCCTTGTCTGCCCCTCATGGCTCATCTCCCTTGGCATCCTCTTCCCAGCAAGTGAGTTTCTGACTTTGTCCTCCTTGTCTGCCCCTCATGGCTCATCTCCCTTGGCACACTCTTCCCAGAAAGTGGGTTTCTGACTTTGTCCTCCTCTGCCCCTCATGGCTCATCTCACTTGGCATGCTCTTCCCAGGATGTGAGTTTCTGACTTTGTCGTCCTTCTCTGTCCCTCATGGCTCATCTCCCTTGGCATCCTCTTCCCCCTTGGCACACTCTTTCCAGTTTGTGAGTTTCTGACTTTGTTCTCCTTATCTGCCTCTCATGGCTCACCTCCCTTGGCATGCTTTTCCCAGCAAGTGAGTTTCTGACTTGGTCCTCCTTGTCTGCCCCTCATGGCTCATCTCCTTTGGCATGCTCTTCCCAGCGAGTGAGTTTCTGGCTTTGTCCTCCCCATCTACCCCTCATGGCTCATCTCCCTTGGCATCCTCTTCCTAGTTTGTGAGTTTCTGCTCCTTGTCTACTCCTCATGTCTACCCCTCATGGCTCATCTACCTTGGCATCCTCTTCCCAGGAAGTGAGTTTCTGACTTTGTCCTCCTTGTCTGCCTCTCATGGTTCATCTCCCCTGGCACCCCCTTCCCAGAAAGTGAGTTTCTGCCCTTGTCCTCCTTGTCCGCCTCTCCTGGTTCATCTCCCATGGCATGCTCTTCCCAGCCAGTGAGTTTCTGCCTTTGTCCTCCTTGTCTGCCCCTCATGGCTCATCTCCCTTGGCATGCTCTTCCAGCAAGTGAGTTTCTGACTTTCTCCTCCTTCTCTGCCCCTCATGGCTTATCTCCCTTGGCATTTCCTCCCAGAATGTGAGTTTCTGACTTTCTCCTCCTTGTCTGCCCCTCATGGCTGACCTTCCTTGGCATCCTCTTCCCAGTTTGTGAGTTTCTGACTTTGTCCTCCTTGTCTGCCCCTCATGACTCATCTCCCTTGGCATCCTCTTCCCAGTTTGTGAGTTTCTGATATTGTCCTCCTCCTCTGCCCCTTATGGCTCATCTCCCTTGGCATACTCTTCCCAGGAAGTGAGTTTCTTTTTCCTCCTTGTCTGCCCCTCATGGCTCATCTCCCTTGGCATCCTCTTCCCAGCAAGTGAGTTTCTGACTTTGTCCTCCTTGTCTGCCCCTCATGGCTCATCTCCCTTGGCATGCTCTTCCAGCAAGTGAGTTTCTGACTTTCTCCTCCTTCTCTGCCCCTCATGGCTTATCTCCCTTGGCATTTCCTCCCAGAATGTGAGTTTCTGACTTTCTCCTCCTTGTCTGCCCCTCATGGCTGACCTTCCTTGGCATCCTCTTCCCAGTTTGTGAGTTTCTGACTTTGTCCTCCTTGTCTGCCCCTCATGACTCATCTCCCTTGGCATCCTCTTCCCAGTTTGTGAGTTTCTGATATTGTCCTCCTCCTCTGCCCCTTATGGCTCATCTCCCTTGGCATACTCTTCCCAGGAAGTGAGTTTCTTTTTCCTCCTTGTCTGCCCCTCATGGCTCATCTCCTTTGGCATCCTCTTCCCAGTTTGTGAGTTTCTGACTTTGTCCTTCTTCTCTGCCCCTCATGGCTCATCTCCCTTGGTATGCTCTTCCCAGAATGTGAGTTTCTGACTTTGTCCTCCTTATCTGCCCCTAATGGCTCATCTCCCTTGGCATGTTTTCCCAGGAAGTGAGTTTCTCACTTTGTCCTCATTGTCTGCCCCTCATGGCTCATCTCCCTTGGCATCCTCTTCCCAGGAAGTGAGTTTCTGACTTTGTCCTCCTTGTCTGCCCCTCATGACTCATCTCCCTTGGCATCCTCTTCCCAGTGGGTGAGTTTCTGATATTGTCCTCCTCCTCTGTCCCTCATGGCTCATCTCCCTTGGCATACTCTTCCTAGCGAGTGAGTTTCTTACCTTTTTCCTCCTTGTCTGCCCCTCATGGCTCATCTCCCTTGGCATCCTCTTCCCAGGAAGTGAGTTTCTGACTTTGTTCTCCTTGTCTGCCCCTCATGACTCATCTTCTTTGGCATGCTCTTCCCAGCGAGTGAGTTTCCCACTTTGTCCTCCTTGTCTGCTCCTCATGGCTCATCTCCCTTGGCATGCTCTTCCCAGAAAGTGAGTTTCTGACTTTGACCTCTTTGTCTGCCCCTCATGGCTCATCCTCCCTTGACATGCTCTTCCCAGCGAGTGAGTTTCTGACTTTGTCCTCCTTGTCTGTCCCTCATGGCTCATCTGCCTTGGCATGCTCTTCCCAGCGAGTGAGTTTCTGACTTGGTCCCCCTTGTCTGCCCCTCATGGCTCATCTCCTTTGGCATGCTCTTCCCAGCGAGTGAGTTTCTAGTTTTGTCCTCCCCATCTACCCCTCATGGCTCATCTCCCTTGGGACACCCTTTCCAGGATGTCAGTTTCTGACCTTTTCCTCTGTGTCCCTTGTGGCTCATCTCTCTTGCCATGCTCTTTCTAGGATGTGAGTTTTTGATATTTCTTCTCCCCGTTCCCTCCCATGGTTTCTCTTACTAGGTGTGATCTCCCTATCTTTTGCAATTGTTTCTATTTTCTATTTTTTTTCTTTCTTTGATAATTGTGCTGTCCTCATTCTTTTATTCCCTCAGAATCACTACTCCCAAAAATGCTTTTCCTCCATCTCAACACATCCAATATATGAGGTATGATAAACTTTGTAAATATCTAGCTAGTGGCTACCATTGGTTTATTTAACCTCTCAGTCATGTTCTGGCCTGCCCCAATACAAGGTTGTCTGGCTTAGCATTGGTACTTTGCACTTATTTGTTCCACTCATTTCACTCTAACACATTATTCTTAGCTGCCATGGTCATCAGTTGTCATTTGCTCGATACTTCACCAAGTGTGGACTTTCAGAAGACTGCTAAGTCTTATATGGCTTCCTCAGCTAAGACTTTGGTAGATGATGTCAAGAGAGTATTTCAGAAAACAATCTCTTGTAGTGATGGAGCCAGTGATGTGGTCTTTGATATAATGAAAAAGAATGTCTCAGGTATGTTTCTTCCCCTTTGTGATCATCTGCTACTGATGATACTTACTGGACCACTTGTGGTTGTTGTAGCTTTTGCCATTTCTAGTCAGTATTAGCTCTCATTTGTGCATCATGTTATGGAAGACTGGGGGGGAGTACTTTGCTGCTCATGGTTTGAATACATCTGTCCCTGTATCTTGCAATTCTATAAATACTTTGGAGATCCATCCTTGTCTTTCTTCATGCACAACATCTGTGAACAGTGTTAAGATCTAAGCTAAAGAAGGAGAGGGGGCTCTAAGTTGGAGGGCTGTAAGTTGGAGGGCTGATGATGGTAACTAAGTCAATTGGGAAACTGATAATAGAGCTTGTACTAGTTAGGAGGTCTGACTCTATAAATGTAGTGGAGCTTGGCTTCAATGTATGTGTAGTACTCTTGTATGAACTGTTAGCATGCTCTGGTATTTCAAACAGAGTGGATAGTACAATTGGAAATGAAGATCAACACTTACATACATAGCTCAGTTGACTGGGAGGCTGAATTACTAAGAGTTGTGGGGTAAGGGGTCATGGCTTGCCAAAGAGCCTTTGAGAACATTAGATAGGAGGAGTATTAGGACTTAAGAAAAGGGGATGATCTAAGTTGATATTTGAACCTGTAGCATACTTGAAGGAGCTTTAGACTACAGTAAGATGAATGATCAGAAGGTCTATCAGAAAAGTAAGAGTGATGATGGGTCAAAAGGAAGTGGGAGAAGGAGTGGGAATCCACATGAGACTAAATACAATATAGCAAAGCATTCTAAACTGGTGTGAGGTGGCAAATGGGTTGTACATATATGTGGAATGGTGATAGGAGGAGTGCATTAAATGGAGACAGGATGGAAGGCTAAGGTACTAATCTACAGAGAAACAAGTGTTGGGGGCACCACAGGCAGTGCTACCATGAGTGGGGGTACCAATAGTGGGACACTGGATGGTTAGGAGGCTAAAACAACTTGTGGCAGTCCAAAACAATGGGGATCCTAACAAACAGCCTACATACTGAGCACTACCATCTTACAGTTATGTGAACTGTCTGGGCTGTGGATGCTTGGAAATCCACAAAACAATGATATGTAGATGAGCTCAGCTTGTTCCATGGATTAGTTTTTCTTCACCTGGAGGTTCTTGATTGTTCCTGGGTGGTCCATGTATGTACATAACCAATTGTGAAGAGTTGTGGAAGTTATGACCACTCAATATATGAAGAATAATGACTGTCTAGGTATAATAGGGTGATGTATTGACTATTGAAGTACAATATATATAGTAAGATAGGATTAGTCAACTTTAGTAACCATAGGATAGTTAAGATGACTAAAAGGAGAATGGGATTGACCTTACAGTACAATTCCAAAGGACAGATTCAATGAAGTAAAGAGTTAGGAGAGATCTGGTTACAAGAATGATGAGGTGCAAGTAGTTATCAATGATAGTTCGAGCTTTGACTATATAGTACAAAGTTAGAATGTTATGGCAAGTTCTAGTTGAAAGCCATTCAAGACAACTGAGATGATACCCCAGTCACAGCTTGCAGGACATTTCAAAAGGGTGTCTGGGCAAGTTGTGGTTACAGGGTAAAAGTGTCTGAGTTTCTAGCTACACCCACTAGTGTACATACAGTAGGTGTGACAGTATGTAAGTGCTCATAAGGTCTATGTATGTACCTACAGGCATACATAGATCTTCAAACTAATATAAACATGTGTAATCAGAGAATTAGATGGTTTTAAAAATAGTAGAAAATAAGGAAAAAATATGGGGAATATAGTCTGATAAGATGGTTACATTCCCATGAAAAAGGGTACCTCTCACACCAATTGTTCTAAGTTGGTTTTATGTGTTATTATATATGTATTACATATTGCTCTAAAAAGCTAATGTCCCATGTGAGGTATCAGCATTATCTCATAATATTCTCTTAATTTTCTGTGAATTATTTAATATTTTCTCGAATTTATTGTATTTTTATTATCATTTTATTGTGAAATCTAAGGTCTGGTTCCTTTTAACTTCACATAATAATAGGATATATGAGCTCATATAATGCTATTATATCTTAATTAATTTATCATAATTTTTAACTAACTGTTTATATTTTATTAACTTAGTTATGGTATCCCAGCACATTGCCTTGTTGCTGTGTGCGCATTTTTGGTGTCATGTGACCTGTCACATGACCCATTAATTAAGCTTCAAAGGCTCAAGTCATTGGCATTTGATTCCGACCCAGATCTTGGCCTCTGAACCTTCGAGTTCAGGCTTAGAGTAGAACCCTTGTCTCAGACATGGGAGTCATATGATAGAAAAAGGGTAATAAATAGCTAGACATGATCTCATTACTGACTCAGTGATGATATCAAATAGTTAATTATTTAGTTATCAAAATGTATATAAGGAGGGCCAAGTTTCCAATAAAATCATCTTATCACACTCATATTTTGCAACACAGCACAGAAGCTTATCTAATCATCCAAAGGACAATAATAGCCTTAGTCTGATACACTAACTGCAAGCACCTACACTTGCAGCATCTTGAATTCTTTGTCAGCAACTCTTGAACTTAGCTAATCACAAGGCTGTGACCCATGGGGGCAAGCCCCCATCACACTACCACCCCACAACCTTACTCGGTCGCTTCACGACCTGGTGGATCAATAATAATGTCTTTAAACATACATCAACAGCCATATCTTATTCTAATTCAGAGACTTATTTTAAAGTGATTAAAGTTTACATTATTCAGAATTATATACATTATATACATTTGTAAATTCACTGAACCTAAAAAACATAAGTCAGTCTCCTTTTGGAATGTTACTGAATACTTACTCATGGATCAATAATAACATCCTTAAACACTACATTTGCAGTCATATCAGTGTCATGGAGTAGGATTTTCACTCTTCCCCAATTTGCCCCTCTTAAAAATGCCAACATAAAGTGTCCATGTGAGAACACAGGACTACACAGATCCAATCCAACTAATTTTAAAGATTGACCTTGTGATTTATTGATAGTCATAGAAAATAGTAGCCTGACTGGAAACTGCCAATGATGCAGTTCAAATGGCACTTGTTTTGTAGTTGGAATAATTGTTATTCAAGGGATGAATGCCAGCTCTCCTGCTGAAGGTCCTGTAATGATCTTTACTTCAAGTACTCTGTGAGTCATTTGTATTAGCTGCAGTCTTGTTCCATTACAGAGTCCTTGTCCTGGATCCAAGTTTCAAAGCAGCATCAATGGCACTCCAGGTTTCAAATGCAATTTACTTGGTGACAATCCTCCAAAGTTGATTGAGTTTAAGTACTCAGGATATAATGTCTCATTGGCTCCATCTTTGACACTGTCTGCACTGTGGTAGGTTTGCCCAATCCCTGGAAATTTTTCAAAGAGCATGTCATTGACTTGATCTACATCTGAATTTCAAGGACAGAGAATAGCCTGCTCCAAGAAAAACTCATCAGTAAAAGCCTCAGGATCATGTATGTTTGGATAAATAGTTGAGACTAAATCATCTACTGTTGGTCCACATAGCATGTGTTCAGGGACTTTAAACATATGATCAAGAGGCATGTCCTTTCCATGTCCAATATCCAAAAGCCACTGAGCAAAAACAGCACTCTCTTGATCAGTAGGATCTACATGCATATTCTCAGTCAAAAACAGAATCTTGGCATTATGCCAAAGGTGAGACTGTGAGATACATGCACCAATAATATCTTCTTTTGAACCTTTAGGAATGACAGGCAATGTCTGTTGAAAGTCACCACCCCATGCTACTATAATGCCTCCAAAAGGAATATCCTTATTAAGGATATCTCTAAGATGCCAATCTACTGCCTCACAGGCAAAGCAATTCTGCATTGGAACCTCATCCCAAATAATAAGGCTGACCTCTTTCATTAGATTAGCCTTATCTGAGCCTTTTGTAATCCTGGTGCCCCCAGTCTTACGCACGGACCCTTTAGTTTTACGTGATTACATAATCACCGCGTTTTACGGTATAAGTAGCCGGGAAGTTTTCAGGACCTTAGATCCTACCGTACGCTGCACTTGCCTGTATCTTGTTCTGCTCTGGACAATACACTGTGGTCCTGTCAACTTGTGTGACCGCCAGTGATCCCAATTGACGACGGGATTACACTTTTTTTTTGACACCGGCCATTTGTTATTTCTCATCCAGCACTTCGTTGTGTTTGGCCCTCCAGACCCTTGGCTCTTTCGTTCCACTGGATCTCATTCATTCATTCCAAAAGAAACCAACTTCTTACCTTCCTGGTCGAACCCGATCTGCATCACCACCGTTCACTCGTCAGACCGCTCATTCACATTCCCTAGGGTTCCACACTCCCTTGTCCCGTACACGCCTCGCAACCTCGCGTATACGTGCCGCCGCACACCCTTGCAAGTGCTCCCCGTGCAAATACGCAGCGCCGCACACCGCCGCACCCTCGCACGCGCACACATCCGTGTCGCCGCACCGCTGCGCACCCTGCACACGTACGCGCACCCGCGCACGCCGCCGCACCGTCGTCGAGTGCCCCCACACGTACGCGCGCATGCACACACATCCACGCCGCCATGCACCGCTGCGCACCCTGCACACGTACGCGCGCCCGCGCACCCGCGCACGCCGCCGCACCGTCATCGAGTGCCCTCACACGTACACGCGCATGCACACACATCCACACCATCGCGCACCCTTGCACACTGCACACGTATGCGTGCACACACACCCATCCACGCTGCCGCGCACCCTTGCACACTGCACACGTACGGGCGCCCCCGCATGCCCTGCACCGTAGTCGCGCACCTGCATTTGGAGAAATGTTTTATGTGAATAATTGACGATTAGAAGCCATTATTTTGGATCCCCTTGTGTTTTTTTTGTTTGTTTTTTTTAGTGCCGTATCAATTTCCGTCGCTACCGTGTGTTTTTTTGGTCGGGATACAGACTCCGCCGCCTGAAGCTCCGCATTAACAGAGGAGGTCCAGCAGGGTTGAATCTGGGGTGGTGGGTTGGTTTTTGTGTGGGGAGGGGTGTAATCCTGGTGCCCCCAGTCTTACGCACGGACCCTTTAGTTTTACGTGATTACATAATCACCGCGTTTTACGGTATAAGTAGCCGGGAAGTTTTCAGGACCTTAGATCCTACCGTACGCTGCACTTGCCTGTATCTTGTTCTGCTCTGGACAATACACTGTGGTCCTGTCAACTTGTGTGACCGCCAGTGATCCCAATTGACGACGGGATTACACCTTTCTTCATTGTACACATGGATTTCTCATCAACTTCAAGGGGAATTTGACACATACTGTGAGATGTCTGCCCACCACTCAGAATAAGTGAAGCAATGCCAGAGGAGGCAACACAGAGTACAATGAGTCCTTTTCCTCTACAGGCATGTGCCAAAGTATTCCAAACAAATGATTTTCCAGTACACCCAGGTCCATTTAAAAAGAAAAGCTTTCCATCTACTCCAGTTTCATGCCTTGCAATGACAGCATCCATAATTTGATTGTATGCAACCTTCTGGCCCTCATTCAACTTTTCAATATTTATATGTGCTTTTATTTGCTCAGTTGCCTTATCATATGCCCTTTGTTCATTGATGAATCTATTTCCCACTCTGTCTTCCCATGGCTCTGTAAATTGAGGCATATAAGGGTACTCTGAGAGTGGTTTCCCACTTGTATGAAGAATTTCATCAAGCTTAAAGAGGCCAAAGTCATGGACTGTCTCATCAGATGGCTCTGATTGATTTGGTTGAGGAAGATGTGTCTGAATAAAGTGTTTCAAGTCATCACAAATGTCTGCTTTAAATTCATGCCAGAGTGCAGCCAGATCAGAAGGAAAGCATTGGCAGAGAATAGTAGCAAATAGTTTTCTTAATTGAGATCCAGTCTGCATAGCCTTTGGCTCTCTAAGACACAACTTCCATTCTTTATCATCTTCAAGTAGACCACGTGCCATGCAGGCTGCTTGGAAGGAAGGATAGACCTGTCCTTCATAGGTCCTGAGATCTTCAAAAGAAGTTGTCCCCTTGACAACTGTAAGTAAAGTATGTAAGAAGAACCTTGGGCCACTTGAGGGTCCTGCAAAATGAATACGTCCAATGGCAAATCCCCTTTTCCTTGGATTCCATTTTCTGTTTTTTGAATTCCATGTGAAAAATTCTGGAAAATCAACATAGTGAAGTGAATTGGCTGCTCTACCATTAAGGCCTATTGTATTGTTAGAATTGGCCTCAGAGTATGCCATCAACTTAGTCTTGGAACAATGGGCACCATCCAAATCTTCTTCTGGACCCTCCATGCCATCAAAGATAACTACTGGTGATTCTCTAAATGCACAGCTATGACAGCAGGAATTTGAGTATGTATCTCATTTTCCAAAAGTCTCCAAAATGCTTCATGTGCACTGACATAGCAGGCATCAATATATTGTTGAATTTCATTTTTGTTCTTGCCAAACTCCATTGTTGTACGATCATGTCCTTTGTATATATACTTGTGAATATACTTAATGGAGCAAACATTAAAAGTCATCTCAACATTGATATGACATTCCAGAATGAGAAGAAGGGCAGCACAGTAAGGGACAACATGTCGATTGTCCAGCTCATGACCTCTGACTTTATGTTTTCTGCCATCATTTCTATGGCAGTACTTTGAATAGCCATCTTCATTTATACTTGTAGATTCACAAAAGGGCTTGGGAAAATGCTTTGTACATCTGTTATCTTTGATACATTTTTCACCACATACATGAGTCATGAGCTCAGATACCAACTTGTAAAGCTTTGGTTGCTCCTCTTGATCTGGAAACTCTGCAGATATCATAGAATCAACTTCTACAAGAGTCTGAAGCTTTGCCCCCTCTTCAAACCATATGAGCAAATGCATATGAGGGAATCCACACTTCTGAAATTCAATGGTATGGACATGGGCAACTGTTTTACCAAGGTAATTCTTCTTCATAATGAGCTGAAGCAAGTGTGCCTTTTTCAATGCAAAAACACATGACACTATATCTGGGCGATCGGCTGCAGTTTGGCCTGGAAGAAGTGCTTCAGTTATTTCCCTCCATTTGGGGTTGGCTGTCATAGTAATAAACATGCTTGCATTGCCATATTTGCATGATATAGCCAGTGAATTTTGCAAATTTTCCATCATATCCTGACTACTACCTTGGAAGGTTGCTGGCAGTATAAATCTACTTCCAATTTCATTTGGCTCAGGTTGCTGGTTATTATCCTGTACTGTGAAGGCATCAACCACCTGATGGTACATTTCAGCTCGTAAAGTGCCTTGATTGTGTCTTATCCATGATAGCCTGCTTTGCTCCGCTGCTGCCCATGCATCTACAATGTATTGCTGAAGCAGTTTTCCACCCCTTAGAATTGTAGTTGCTTCACCAATTCTTTGAAAGAGTCGATAAGCATAATACTTTATCTGGGAGACTTTTGTCTGCTTTTTCTTCTGCCTATTCTCTGTCACTTGTTCAGGTTCAAGTTCTTCAGTAATTCCTTGCACCTCATCCTGCTCCATAGCTAGCTCAGGAGGTGGTATAGCATTATCAACTGGAATATCTATTTGCTCAGGTGGGAGAGGTACAACTTGGGGAACCACTTCAGGTTGAGGAATCACTACCTCTGGCAAGTCAGGTACTATCTCCTCAGGAGCTGGTTCAAAGACTTCTGGCTCTGGAGCAATCTCCTCAATGGCTGCTGGGGCTGGCTAAGAAAATTTCATCTCTCTTCCTTTCCTACCCCCACTACAAATGCACAAGCAATTGCACCATGTTTCAGGAATGACAAGACAAGCCTAGGTTCCCTAACTTCAAGAGGATACCTCGACCTCAGGCTACTGTTCCTCCCATCCCTTTGTCTCATAGAGAAAATGTTGACCATCAGGGGAACAACTCCAAGACTATTCCATCAACATACCCAACCTCTGTTAGAGTATGATACTACAGCTCTAACATAGTCTATTATGATCTCCATATTTTTCTGATATTTGTAGTATTTTTCCCACCACTGTAGGTGCAGTATTGAGTGAGTTACCTTAGGTCAGTAACTACTGTATAGGTGCTTAGATAAGCACCTAGTAGTATAGTCCACTGTGGGTGTGGGAAAGTCTCCTTAGTGTTTACTTTCCAATCACACTCACAGGTATGTCTTTACAGTTGAATATACTCAGTATTTACTTTCCAATCACACTCACAGGGGTGTTCTGCAAAGTGTTATTCAACTGTTTCAACAACCTCAATGAGCAACAGGAATGAAATCCCTTCCACATCACAGGGCCCTCTCCCCAAACTGAAGTTCCCTAACTTCAAAAGGATACCTCAACCTCAAATGATCATATCTTCCACCCCCTCCTCTCATACAGAAAACATTGAGCACTATGGGAGTAACCAGGAGGTTTCATCATCAACTTCTTGAGCAATGATGAGCTACACTAGGGGAAGTCTCACTGGAAACCAGAATGAAGGTCCCCCTGCATTGTACAACAGATCCCTTGCTGAACTCTGAGAGAATCCAGCCAGCAACTGGAGTGAAACCCCTCCAGTACCATGCAGCATATTCCCTTCTACCAAGGAGGAGATCCAATCTCAATGATGGAGTGAGGAATTCCACCATTGGGCCCAAGAGGAACTAAAGGAGATCAAAAGGAAAAGGAGAGAGGAATATCTAGAGCATCAATAAGGGATAGGTGCCAAGGTCAGAGTCCCTTCCAGACAGATACATAGGGATTGGAGAAAGAGGGAAGGGAACAACAATCCTCTAGTCCCCCAGGTGAGAGATGGGCAGACTTCACTGAAACTGATTGTAGTGATGGAGGCATGCCATGCATCTGAGCAATAGGAAATAAGAGCAAGAAAGGAAGGAATGGGGTTACATTTTACAACTGGGAAAGAGGAAGAAGGATCTAGGTACAGCACATTGTGTCAGGAACCGGAAAACCCGCCAGCCTCCGGGCCCCCGGACCCCGTCCTACATGCTCCCGACCCTCTATATTGTATAGTTACAACTGGAGTTCCCGCCGGAGCCCGCACATCAACTTGTTTATGCCTGACTCTCTGTATGCACCCCACATGTCTGCACCTAGCCCTCTGTGTCTCATACACCAGTCCTCGGACTCCACCCTATATACACCTGACACTCTGTGTCTTATGTCCCAGTCACCGGATCCCAACCGGACTCCCGGAACCCCTCTAACAGAGCATAGAACCCTGCTCCTGTTATGATCTTTCTCTGCATCTCACACACCAGTCATCGGAAAACCCACCAGACTCCACCAGACCTCCAGCACATCAAACCTGTCTATACCCGACACTATCTTGTGCACCAAGTCACCAGACTCCGACCGGACTTCCAGAGCCCTCTAACTGAACCCCACTCCCATTATGGTCTAATGACCTGTCATGTTTCAGACCCCGCTCCCATTCCGTTCCGTCCCTAATACCTAGTTTGGTATTTACTTGTTTCATTTTATGTATGTTTAATAGTTCTGTCCCTCATTAATACCGGATTTGGTATTATTACATTTCACAGTCTATATAAGTCTGCTATATTCATGTACTTACAATCCAGTTTCAATCTCGAACAAGTTTTCCCCCGAACAAGTTTTCCTCAAACAAGTTTTCCCCCAAACAAGTTACACCCTGGACCCAGTCTCTGCTCCAGTCCCTACTCCTCTTGTCTGTCTACATGCTCAATTCCCGGAACTCCCATGGGAACTCCTGAATCTACATCTTCCTGTACGCATTCTGTCAGCTCAAAATATGGACACCCAAATGAGTGTACGAGGGCACAGCCCATAAGCTGAAGCCAAATCCATCTCAGCCATACCCGTTCTCTGGTAACTATTCTGATACAATGTCTTGTACTACTAATATTCCCGGAAACTCCCAGACCTATTACCTGGGGATTCCATGGGACTATTACCCGGAAAGTGTGTGTTCGGAATATAGTTACTGGAGAAATCCACGGGACTTCCTCAGAATTTGCAAACTTAACACATTGACTTGCAATGGGGAGATGGAGTTGAACTACCTCCAAAACCTCTTGAACAACATGGACCTGAAGGAAAAACTTATTGAATGGGACCCATAGATTCGTTGTCCAATTCTGATGAAAACTTGCCAGGCAACCCTACCTACAACAACAAGTATTTGGGTGTGGACTGCTATGAGGGATTTTTACTCCCAAATAGAGTCCCAGCAATCCCAACCAATGAAGGAAGCTACCACCTTCCATCAGAGTGTGGAGAGGATATTGCCCAGTAAACTGACAACCATGACCGAGTCTACCACTACGCCCTCATCCACCACACAGCCAATTGTAATGCTGGTGCCGATCACCCCCTCCACACTTCCTCCATTAGACTGTTTTACACCATTTTCCGAACCAGAAACATCTTGCATCCATTTCCTTCCACTCCCTTCTGCACCAGAGTTTCTCCCCCTCCCAGAGACCTCCCCCATACCAGGGCTCTCTCTTGCCACACTGTCTTCCAAGCCTTTGAAAAGCCTAGAAATGCCTCACATCCCCTCCCCTTCATTCCTCCAGGTGCCAGAGTTTCTTCTCTTACCAGAGCGCCCTACCACACCAGAGCTCCCTCCTGCCAGTGATCCCTACACCAGCACCTTCCTCCTCTCCTTGTGTGTCTCTCAGGAGCCCTATCCACCGACCTGACAATGAGCCAATGGAAGTTGACATACTGATCATGGAACTGACCCAGCTGAGGAACCCCCTCAAATGAGTGAGAAAGTGAAAGGAAAAAGTCCAACTTTCAATGTTTCGATCATTATTGGTGAATCTCTACCATACTCCCCCTGAACACACAGCTATATCCACTGTCATGGACCTAGTTGACCTACACTGTAGTTTTATGTACATTGGCATGCATAGTTGGAACTCAGACACATTTTACCCCATAACCATGACTTGCCCAGACACCCTTCTAGTGTCCTGCAAGTTGTGATTGGGTATCATCTTGGCCATCTTGAATGGCTTTCAACTTGAATTTGCAATCACTATCTAGCTTTGAACTGAATAGTCAAAGCTTGAGTCATTACCAGTTTCATCTTGTACCTCACATTACTCATATCAACATCTCTCCCTTACAGCTCATTTATTCATTAGCTCACTTCTTAGAATCATACTGAAAGGTCAATTCTAGTTTCCTTTAGTTGTCATAGTCACCTTGCAGCTACTAAAGGTCAACTAAAGCTATTTGCTATTCATATTGTACTTTGATAGACAATATATTGTCGTATTGTACCTAACTGGTTGATATTCTTCATATATAGAATGGTCAGAACTTCCACAACTCTTTACAAAGAAAACTGCAAATATAGTATATAAAGCTGTATTATTAGATTGAAGTTTTAATGTATTTATTGAATTTGTTTTGATTGATTTTTTCTAACAGTGATTGTCATAAATACTTATGTAGAAACACTCAGAAATACTTGGAAGTACTCAGAAAGACTTAAGAGTCATGGACACAGGGGGGTTTGGGGGCAAAGCTCCCTGACAACCTGAAGCCCACAGCAAGGAGTGGGGTTGGTCATAAAGCAACCACCTCACAGTGTAGCAAGGGTTCCCAGGCTTGTATATCTTTAAAAACCAGCCACCTAGTGCTTATTACATGACATATGGGAATATTGTCACTAATGTGGCAATTGACACAAAGTGTTGACATAAAGGTGTGACTGTTGTCACAAACACAAGAATATTGTGACATGTGTGCAGTAACCTCATGATGCATGGGAACATTACATCAGCATATATGCTACAATGGAAAGTAATAGAAACTACTGGAATATTCCAGCAGTTTCCAGGTAAAATAGCTAAAAAATAGGATAGAAATAATTACTAGAATATTCTAAATGTCTCAGATCTCAGTGTATATAAGGAGCTCTGCTCCAGCCATGAAATATATGTAACTTATCTTAACCCATTTATCACCACATCTGTGTGTCACTGCAGCAGCAATTACATGTAAATTCCACCCCTAGTTGGGCTGTTGGACCCTCTAGTTGAGCTTCTGGCACAAACTCTGGATCTCTTGTCACTTCTAGTTGAGCTTCTGGCAATAATCCTACCCCTGGTCACCTCTAGTTGAGCTTCTGGCACTAACTCTGGATCCTTGCCACCTCTAGTTGAGCTTCTGGCAATAATCCTACCCCCTTGTCACCTCTAGTTGAGCTTCTGACAACAATCCTGTTCTCCCTTGCCACCTCTTAGTTGAGTAGTTGGCTATCAATTAAAGTAATAATTTTTTTTGGTTACATTGTTGAGATTAGAAATACAATTCTAATTTCTCCTGGTATTGATCATAAATACTGAGAATATTCTTGCATAATCTTTGAGACTACATTAAGATCCTGATAAGTTAGTATCACAGTAGATCTGGTAGGCTGGTTTAAATACATAAAGCATATATTAGCCAAATATTGTTTTATTCTATAACTAAGCCTTTGACCTGTTTATAAATATTTTTACTGTTTGTTAAATATGTAGTATAGTATATACATATATAAACTACCTAGAATCAAAGTGGAATCAAGTTTTGGAATCAGTGAATTGTTATTTGTATTCTAGTAGTTGTTTTCATGGAAAAAGAACAGCTTGCAAAAGCAGCTCTTAAAACCTTCTTTGCAAAGTAGGGTGCATATATTCAAGTAAACTCTTGACTTCAGGGATTCTAAGTCTATTCAGGCTGCCACTGATTAATATCAAATACTTAAATTATTTTACCCTGCAGTGAATTGAGCATATAGTAGTAAAATAAGGGTAATACATCACATATGTACTGTACTAACCTAACCTTGCACACCCCCAACATTCCATCCCCATTTAACTTTAGACCTTAACTCTTAACACTTGCCTGCAACAGTATAGTATGTCTTGATTTCAGTAGGGACACCATATCTCTGGTCTGGCATTTTCCGGTCTGAAATACAGGGTGTATTTTTTGTAAAAAAACTTCAGTCCTGACCTGGCAATCTTTAGTCCCAGAATATTTCAAGATATAATAATCCTATATTTCCTCAGCTTTCCACCTAGTTCTATGTGAGTCAAAGTCTTGTCCTAACATTTTCAGTGCTAATCATTATTCTCTGACACCTATGCTAAATAATCTGAACATTTTTGCCTTAAATATTAATGGGCTGCTTATAAGCAAATGAAGTCATCAGCCAAAACTCCAAAGTGTTGGATAAATTTATTTCAAGTCTTCTACAACAAAGTACATCCTGTACTTTGGTTAAGAATATGTATGTACCTTCTCAAGGTAGGATCTCCATATGCTGTCAGGGTTCATATATTTTATTTTATTTTATTTTATTTTTGTTTTGTCTGTTTGTCACATGTCACATGTCACAGTGCACACACATGATGTCAAGTGAATGTGAAATGGCTCAAAAGAGTGTTCACAGCCACACAATGACAATCATGTGATATATGTACACATGTCAAATGTAAAACTTAACTTTATTTTAATTTTCTTCTAAAGTTTCAACCTTCATTAATAACTTTATTTAATTTTCCCTTTAGTATAAATGTACATATGTACATACAGTGAGGGACAAAACCCTTCCAATGATTTTTAGTTGTGCAAAGATTCTTGAATAACTCAAGAACTACTGTAGATACCGACCTGAAATTTGGAGGTTTGTTAGGTCTATATGTTATCTATATGCCTTTAAAATATTATGACATAAGCATAAGCATTAGTATTTCCCATGCTATAAATAAAACACTAATAAAATCACATTGGAAGGGTTTTGTCCCTGGTATATAAAAAATACAAATTAAACAATCTAGTACCTGGTATAGCCTCCCTTGGCCTTCAAAACAGCCTCAACCCTTCTAGGCATACTCTCTATCAAGTTCTGACAAGTAGAGGCAGGGATCTTCTCCCACTCTGTCTGAACCCTCTCCCACAACTCATGAATACTCTTGGGTGCCACCCAGCCTCCTTTTGAGGTAATACCAGAGGTGTTCAATTGGATTAAGGTCAGCAGACTGAGGTGGCCATACTATGACCACAAATCCATTGTCTTTAAACCAATTGGTGGCCTTTTTGCTCTTGTGTTTGGGGTCATTGTCTTGCTGAAAGACCACATTCCCTGCGTTCTTGCCATAATACTCCATGATTTCTTGAAGTTCATCTTCCATAATGCTAAAATAAAGGTCAGCATCCATCCTTCCATCAATTTTGGTGGAATATCCTGGTCCTTCCCACAACATACAGCCTCACAACATCAGATTTCCTCCTCCAAACCTGATTGTACCTTCAGCCACCCTATCACTGAGCCCCTCTCCTGCCCTTTTCCATGCCTACTTCCTCCCATCTGACTCCAAACAATTGATTTTTGTCTCATCTAACCAAACAGCCCTCTTCCAATCATCCACAGTCCAGTCCTTGTGTGCCAGAGCAGAGTCCATCCTTGCCTTCCTATGCCTCTTAGTGAGTAAAGGCCTTTTCTCTCCACCACAGCCCTCATTCCAGCCTTCTTGAGTGCTCTATGAACAGTCTTCACTGAAATGGACTCTCCAGTCATATTTTGAAGGATTTTGGTCACCTCAGTGGCATGTTCTGCCTTCTGAGAAGTGATTTGTTAGAAGGAATAATGAATATCTGAGGGAGAAAGCTTGCATGGATGGCCACCAGGTTCTTTGGCAAGTGATGGGCAATGGGTAAAGTGAATTCTGGATATAGTAAACAGATCTCTGCCAGTGATTGCAGAGATCTGAGAAGTAGACTTGCCCTTATTGAGCAAAATGAGAATGTGGCAACCTGAGGAGGAGTAAGAGCTTTCATGGTGTAGAATGTTGAGTTGGGGGGATGTCGTTGAACTAAAAAGTGAACAGCTATATATATATCTAATTTTGACAGGTCACATGATTAAACAAAACCTTATTTGCTGATAATCAATAAGGTTTTGTGTTAATCATGTGACTGGGACAAAACCCTTCCAATGTGATTTTATTATTATTTTATTTATAGCATGGGAAATACTAATGCTTATGTCATAATATTTTAAGGGCATATAGATAACATGTAGACCTAACCAACCACCAAATTTCAGGTCTGTATCTATAGTGGTTCTTGAGTTATTCAAGAATCTTTGCACAACTAAAAATCATTGGAAGGGTTTTGTCCCTCACTGTATGTAGTTAGGAGAATAGTCACAATTCATTGAATATACAAAATTTTATGAAAAACTCCTCATATTTTTAAGTGAGACTATTTCCCCTGGCTCTGACTACATGTTTTAGGGATTTATATTTCATTAACCCAAAACTTCATCTTTAAGACTTGTACACTCCCTTAAAATATACACAAATGTCATGGTTATACAAGATTATTTGGGTTATGACTTAATCTTTCTGGACTCCGTACATCAGACTTGTCTATGTTCAACTTCGTTACATTGTGTTTCAGTCACCGGAAAACCCACCGGACTCCGTCTCTGTCTATGTCCGACCTCGTCCCGTGCGTCAGTCACCAGACCCCACTCAGAGAACCAACCCGTCATCCCTCTAACAGAGCCCCATTCCCATTTTAGTCAAATGACCTGTCACAATTCAGACTCCACTTCCGCTCCATTTCCTGTTATGGTTTATGATTTGTCACTATTCGGACTCTGCTCCGTTCCGTCCCATTCCTAACACCAAATTTGGTGTTTACTATTCCTGTTTTATGTTTTGCTCATTTCATTTCATCATACTGAATTCGGTATGACATTCACTCCACAGTCTATTTAAACTGGCAGATGTTGTACATACAATCCAGTCAGAAAATCGGCTTAGATTCCCCCCAGTAATCTAATACATTTTCCACTCTAAACTCCTACTTGAATTACACCGCTCACACTAGTCAGAGCCCATGGGCTCTGGCGCATCTATCTCTCTCACCAATCTCGACTCACGACCCATGACCTCCGACCTACGACCCCTCGACCCACGACCCCTGCCCGAACTCTCTGGGATTCCCATCCACCTGTCTGAAATTGGACAACACAATCTAGCGAGGGCGCAGCCTATAAGCTGAAGCCAAGTCCTACCAGATATCCCGTGGGTTTCTCTGGAGACCTGCCTTGTAAGTATCCTAACAGTATCTTCTGACTAAGACTCGCAGATTGTTTTCAATATGCCACCAAGAAATAAAGCTAACACAGAGGCATCATTACCTGGACCGTCAACTCTTCATTCCCCGTTAACTTTGTATACCAGCCAGACACTTGCAAACCAGTCGGAACCCATGGAAGAAGCCCATATCAAAGAAGTCCCAGAAAACCAGGATGAATCTGAGCATGAGGACAAATCCGTGGCCCCCGACAAGGGCAAAGGTGTCGAAAATCCTCCGTCTAACCAACAACCGCACTTGGGGGACCCTACTTCTGAATTTTTATCAGGTACTATAGATAAATGTATGACACACCTGCTTGAAGAATGAAAGAAAAAGGAACAAGAACCTCCACAGTCAAAAGTCAATGCTCTGGAACCCTTCATGGGTTCCAACCCAAACAAACTCTCTACTTTCCTCATTGTGAAGAGTGGTAGAAGTTCAGACCGTTCTATATACGAAGAAATGAGTAGAAGAGGAGGATATTGACCTATTCAGTGCAATATAAGAGAAAGTGAGAGAAAGAGCACAAGATGACAAAGGAGTCAACGAGTGCGATGGTTCGAGTGGAGGCCTCGACTATTACAGTTCGAGGCCAGAAGTATTCAGTAGTTCAGATAATGCTACCTATGTGGTAGCTGACACGTTACCCTGATCACCGCTCATAGTAGACCTAGTTTGTGTCTTACGAGTGGTGGTTCTTGGGTTAAAGTGTGTCTGAGTTCTAATTGGTGCTGAGTGCACCCACAAGTATACACAATGCTTCGAACTAATGAAATATGCAATATTCGAAGAATATGAAAGATAGGAAAATATGAATAGAATATGTAAAATATAAATAAAATAAAAGGAGTGTTTTACCACAATGAAACTGTGGTAAAAGCATACTCCTCACACTCATGCAATGTCACTTCAATTTCCGCGATCGATCTGCCACATTCTCCACGGACTCCCAAAAAGTCAACTACGCACTTTCATACTTGTCAGGATCTGCATTGAAATGGTTCGAACCAGCTTTTAGCGGAATTTCCGAGGAAGAGCCACTTTGGCTCGAAAATTGGGATGCTTTTGTTGAGAAGCTTGAAACCAACATTGGCCTGTATGACCCGACAGGAGAAGCCGAAAACAGTCTCACAAATCTTCATATGAAGGACATGCAGTGCATCACGGACTATATCGTCCAATTCAATAATCTTGCAGCTCATTGTCAGTGGGGCGATCCCGCTCTCCGCCACCAATTCTACGCTGGTCTGCCATCCCGTCTTAAAGACAAAGTCTCGAAAGGAGAAGATGGCAAGCCAAAAACCCTGTCCCATATGCACCTCAAAGCTCAAAATGTGGACACATGTTATTGGGAACATCATGCAGAAGTTGCCCACGAGACCTCCGTGGACAAAGTAAACAAGTCCACGGCCAATAAAACCAACAACAACAACTTGTCAACCAGCAACCAAAACTCCACACAATCTGACAAGAAGAACAATAAAAAGTCTTCTAACAACAACAACAACAACAAGGACAATAACAAAGGTCAACAGTTCAGCAAGCAAGCTGGAAAACCCGACCTCTCAGGCAAACTCGGATCCGATGGCAAATTGACCCCACAGGAAAGACAACGTCGTATGGATAATAACCTCTGTCTCTTGTGTGGGAAACCCGGTCATCGAGTCCCAGAATGTCTGCTGGCAAAGCAAACTCTTCAAAGGGTCAAACAGCCAAGGCCTCCACGGAAACCCCATCGAAGGACAAACTGGCTTCCCACTCGAAAAAAGAGTAAGCAACCACTCCACACGGGTTGGGGGTTGTGTTGCCTCTCCACACATTCAAGAGTTTACTCACCTCAACGCATCCACTCTTTCACATTCTGATTCATTTTTCGTTAAACTTATGTCTAATATGATTCTGAAATTCGTTTTTTCAGCTCTTATAGATCCCGGCTCGACTCATTGTTTTTTAGATACAAAATTCACGCAAAAAAATTCTTTGTCAACTTATCCGATAAATCTGTTGGTCTCCACCTCTTTGATGGCACAAGTAATTTGGTTGTTACCCAAGCTTGTGATTTATCCATCTGTTTCCTGTGTGGAACATCTCATTTGGTCACTTTCTATGTGACCCAGTTAGACTCAAGTTGCTCAGTGGTCCTTGGACACAACTGGCTTACCCACTACAATCCATTGATTGACTGGATAGCTAACAGGATAACATTCTGGACTCCCACGGCAGCTGAGGAAACTGCACCTGTCCCAGCCTCCACGGCACCCATGGCCTTCCTGGCACCTGCAGTCTCAAGGACTCCTGTGATCCCTATGGCACCCATGGCTTCCCCGGAACCCACGGCACCTCCATCTATTTCTCTGATTAATGCTGCAGCTTTTATTAGGGCTTCAAAAATGGACAGGTCCCAGGCGTTCACTATCAACTTAAAAATTGATGAAGCAACTGGACATTTTTCAACCCCAGTATCTGAATCTGAGCAAGCCGCTGATCTAGAAGGCATCCCGGAAAAATATCATGACTTCGTGGATGTTTTTACCAAGCGGAAAGCTGACCGGCTTCTGCCCCACAGAGAATATGACTTAAAAATCGATCTTGAAGATGGTGCCCAGCCACCCCTAGGACATATTTACCCACTCTTGTCCACGGAACTTTCCACAATCTGCGATTTCCTGGATGAACATTTGTCCATAGGTTTTATTAGACCCTCAAAGTCTCCTTTTGGAGCACCTGTTCTGTTTGTCAGAAAAAAGGATGGATCCCTTTGACTATGTGTTGATTTTAGAGGACTCAATGCTGTCACAAAAAAAAATAAGTATCCACTTCCACTCATATCTGATCTGCTCAATGCTCTGCAGAATGCCTGGATTTACACCAAAATAGATCTCAAACACACCTATCATTTGGTCCGGATCGCTGCGGGTACGAATGGAAAACCACTTTTAGAACCCGCTATGGGGCCTTTGAGTGGTTGGTGATGCCCTTTGGACTCACCAATGCTCCATCTGTTTTTCAGCATTTTATCAACGACATTTTCTCCAACATGCTTGATGTATGCATTATTGTTTACCTGGACGACATTCTTATCTACTCCGAGAATCCCGTGGAACACGACAAACAAGTCCATGAAGTTCTCCAGAGACTCAGACAACATGGTTTATTCGTGAATGGAAAAAAATGTACTTTTGACATGGACTCTGTGGAATACCTGGGTTTCATCATGGGACCCAATGGACTCCCATGGACAAAACTAAAGTGCAAGTCATCAAAGATTGGCCTGAACCCCAAAAAGTTAAAGATATACAATCCTTCCTCAGCTTTGCCAATTTTTACAGACAGTTTATCCGTGGATATTCCGACATCACAGTACCCCTTACCCATCTTACACATAAGGATACTCTGTGGAATTTTAACGATAAGTGTCAAAAAGCTTTCAATCTTTTAAAAAATTCTTTTTCCTCTGCTCCTATTCTGTCGCATTGGAAACCGGACTTCCCACTCATCATTGAAATGGATACCTCGGATTACGCACTTGGAGCCATTCTGTCTATCCAGGACTCTGACAGAGAAGTCCACCCCATGGCATTTCTGTCCCGGACCTTTACCAGAGCAGAGCTCAACTACGACGTTCATGATAAGGAACTCCTGGCAATTCTTTCAGCTTTCAAAGCGTGGCAACACTATTTGGAAGGCTCAGGAACTCCTATTGACATTGTAACAGATCACAAAAACCTGGAATACTTTTCTACCACAAAACTTTTGACCTGCCGGCAGGCCCACTGGTCTGAATACCTATCTGCCTTCAACATGATTATCTGCATTTACCCGGCCATCTCGGCAGCAAACCTGATGCTTTAACTAGATGATGGGATGTCTATCCTAAAGAGGGGAGCAATGACTATGCCATGGTAAACCCACACAACCTGAAAACTATTTTCACAAATCAAAAACTTACCACATCGGTCCGTGCAACTTTCCTCATCAATCCCATTGTCTGTGGAATTATCATTATGGATATTGAGAAGTTACATCAAGATATTCTATCAGCAATTCCCCTAGACCCAATAACTAAAGCTCATCTTGACAATGCCATGGACCCTGATCAACCTCAGTGGTCTCTTGATCAGCATGGTTTCATTAGACTTGACGATCGGATCTATGTACCGGACTCTAATGGCCTCCGCCTCAGGATCCTTCAATACAAACATGATCATCCACTCTCAGGACATTTCAGGTACAACAAAACTCTATCATTAATAAGAAGAGAATACACTTGGCCCAGACTCCGTGGATTCATTAAGCACTATTGTAAATCTTGCACTACTTGTCCCCACTCAAAATCTCAGTGACACAAGCCATACGGCCTTTTGAAACAATTCCCGGTACCAGAACACCCGTGGAATTCTGTCTCTATGGATTTCATTGAACACCTACTGGATTCCGAAGGCTTTTCCACCATTCTAGTCGTTGTTGACAGATTCTCAAAACAAGGTATATTCATCCCTACATATGACACAATTATATCCATGCAGTTAGCAGAACTTTTTATTATCCACGTATTTTCCAAGCACGGGGTTGCATCCCACGTAACTTCTGACTGAGGATCAGAGTTTGTATCTCACTTCTTTAGATCCCTTGGGAAATCCTTGGACATGACATTACATTTCACATCCGGACATCACCTGGAAGGTGACGGACAAACCGAATGTGTCAACCAAACATTGGAACAATATCTCCGCATATATTGCAATTACCAACAGGACAATTGGAAATCCTTGTTACCACTTGCAGAATTTGCTTACAACAATGCACCTTCAGCCACTACTGGTGTTTCCCCGTTCTTTGCAAATAAAGGATATAATGCAAATATTACAGTACATCCAGAATGAAATCTCACCTCTGCTCGCACTCAAGAGTTCACTGTGGACCTCCACAAGCTCCACGAGGGACTCCGGACTGCAATATTGTCCACCCAAGAGCAATACCAACATTCAGTGGACAAACACCGGATCCTGCCACCAAACTTCAAGATTGGGGATCATGTTTTTGTCAAAGCTCAATTCTTCCGGACTACCTGTCCATCAAAAAAGCTTGCTGAAAAATATTTAGGTCTGTTTGAAATTATCACACCAGTAGGTTCAGTCTCTTGGACTCTACGGCTTTTGGATAGCATGCATGTGGTACACCCGGTATTTCATGTTTCTATGTTAGAACCTTGTACTGCTAACACTATCCCAGATTGCGTGCAATCTCTGCCTCCTCTGGTCATTATTGACGGAGAACCCGAGTTTGAAATCTTGCAAATTTTAGATTCGAAAATCAAAAAGCATTGATGCACTTGTAAACTGTTTTACTTGGTCAAGTGGGCAGGTGTGAAGAGTGGTGGAAGTTCTAACCGTTCTATATACAAAGAATATTGACCGTTTAGGTACGACACATAGTGGGATTGACTGTCTAAGTTCAATACATGCTGAACAAGTATTGACTATTTAGTTCAATACATCTGGGTGAAGTAACTATCTAAGGTAGAGTAGATAGCTAAAACGAATAAAGGGAATTGACCGTTAGGTGCGATTCGGAGTGACTGCTCGAGTGTAGAAAAGAGTAACAAGAGTCGAATGATAGAGTAGCACGGATGTTGTCCGTGCGGATGAGATATAAGTGGAGTTTTGACTGGCACAGTTCAAAACTATGATTGCGTGGATAGATAGTTGAAGCCCATCTGTGACGGTTGAGATGATACCTCAATCACGACTTACAGGACACTAACTGTGTGTCTGGGTAAGTCGTGGTTGCAAGGTAAAAAGGTGTCTGAGTTTTAACTACAGGCACTAGAATACATAAGTCTGGCATGTATGTGCCCACAAGAGTCGATGTACCACATACATAGGTCGTTGAACTAATTATAAGTGCATAATAAAATAGAGAGAGTAGAAATAATAAAGGAAATATAGTATGAGCTCATCCAGACTATATTTCCTGAGCATATTTCGCTGTACCTCTCACACCCGGACATGTCACAGTGTTTTCATATGTGTGACATTCAGCTGTTTGTGATGGCTGGGTCGCATTTGTGACAATTGTCACAGAATGTGACAATATTCCCACACATTGTGCAATAAGTGCCAGATGGCTGACTTAGAAGATATTTAGATAAAAAGAATAAACAGTAGAAATTTGATAGCTCTCCCAAAATAATGATAAAAATATGAAATAAATTGTAAAAATCAGGTTAATTTCAGGAGACTATTGTACAATAATTCTGTCACAATATAAGTACATTTAAACTTGTTTTTATCAATTTATTTGGGGAATTTTGTAAAAAATAGAAAAACCTTAGAAATACATAACAGAGCTAATCAGGGGGCTGACAATAGAGATCATACTAGTTGGGAGGTCCAACTCTATGAACATAGTGGATAGACAAAGTTCAATACTTAGCTCAATTGGCCAGGGGACCGAAATACTAAGAGTTGTAAGGTAAGAGTTTGCAGCTTGCCAAGAACATCTTTGAGGATATTGAGAAGGGAGAAAAGAGACTGAGAACTAGTAGATGTAAGGGCTACCTCTAACAGGACCTGTGGTACTCACACTAGGCTAGCAGAGGGATATCCAAAGTATATTAAGTACCTAATATATACAGGAGACTAAACTACTCACCTAGCAGAGGGATATCCAAAGAGAAAAGGATAAGGGGACGGCCTCTGCTAGGCGATCCGAAACTAGGGGGTGGCTAAAAATAGAATGACAGCTCACCCCAACGGTCACTAACTACCTACTCTACCCTGGAGATATTCCTAGGGAGTGTTAGAAGTCATGGAAAAATACGAGAAGATTACAGGAAACAGTACTAATAACCCTCTTGGGGCTAGATTACTCAGAGGAACTTATTGGGGTTTTAGCAATATATATATCAACCATATTGAAGGCACAAATTGAACGTCCCCTTACAGTAGAGGGTAATCTAAGTTGATTTTTGAACTGAAGAACTGTAGCATACATGAAGAAGATTTATACTACAATGAGACATGACCAGAGGGCTGATCAAGGAAGAGAAGAGTGAAATGGATTATAAGAAGTGGATGACAAGGTACTGATAGTAGGATGATGGAGGGCTACAAGACTAAAAACAGCTTGTCAGGGTCTGAAACAATGGGGATCCTAGCAGAGTTCTGTTATTTTAGTAGGTGGGGCCAATTCCAATATAGCAGAATCCTTCTCTTGATGGGTTGAAAAACCAAGTTGAAGTACTTTATGTCCAAGTAAAAGAATAGAGTTGTACCCTACATAACATTTATTGGGGGAGAGTGTTATGCCAGCTGCAATAATTGCTTGTAGTATCCAATCCAAATGGTCCAAATGGTCATCCCAAGTCTTAGAAAAAATCACAATACCGTCTATGTAAACCAAACAGAAAAGCCATAGATAAGGTGTTAGTACAGTTTGCATAACACTCTGAAAGATCAAGGCTCCATTCCTTAGTCCAAATGGCATCCATTTAAACTGCCATGGTCCTCTATGGGATCTGAAAGCAGTTTTCAGCTTGTCTTCATCCAGCATCTCTAGTTGGGTGGATCCTGCTAGTGTGTTGAATGAAGACAAGACATTAGATCCAGATAAGGCTTGCATTATTTCAGACTGGCATGGTAACAGAAATTCATCAGGAATGGAGACTGTTCAATTTTTGATAGTCTATTACTACTTGAATCTTTCTATTGTGATAGAAGTTCAATGACCCTTTGTGTTGAAACCAAGTATCCATTTGTTCATTGATAACCTTTCTGTTTGCTGGAGAGGTCTGGAACATAGGCATCGAGATTGGCTGAGCATCACTCTTCAAGGGGATGCTAGCTTTAATGTCAACTTGTCCTAATTGTCCATTGACCCCAAAGGCCTGGGTGTTCTTGGTCAATATAGAACTAAAGCAGGGTGAAACATTGATGGGGATATCAGGTCCTAGGTTGACCAGTTTATGTAGGTCCTCAGAGTGAAGTGTCTCAGTAGTGGTGACCTCTGAAGTCTTAGGACCTGCAGGGTTGAAATTATCTTCTGTGTCACACTCAAAAGATGGTTCAAATGATTGAGGGTTAAGAATCCGATCCTCTTCTATCTTGGAAAGACCCTTGATTAGATGAGTGATCTTCATTCTGGTAGACTGCATCATCTGTCTCTCTGTTGGCAATGCAGATTTATGAGCCCACCTATTGGCATCATGGATTAATCCAATGGTTTCTCCTCTCCTGATAATTCAGGAATTAGAGATGGATTAGCAAAGGGTATAGTGGCTCTTTCCTTAGAGATTGTGGTAGTGGGGGCTGCAAGTATAGTGCCATTGTCATTTTGCAGAATAATACCTTCGACTATCCATTCATCACCCATGAGGTCTCCAACATACATAAATGGACACCAGTCTCACTGATTCCAGTTCAATTGTGCAGTCCTTTAGTGCTCATGCAACCTTTTCAGTGTGCACTCCCTTGTCTGGTTTGGAAGTCAATTCAGGTTAATTATTGAATCATTCTTTGAAAGGGGCTTTACTAATCAAAAAAGTTAGAGGTTGTGATTCCTTTGAGGAGCTGACTGGGATGGAACCCATCCTTCCAGGGAGGATAAACCTGGATCCTAACAGTTGATATCATTTAGAGTCCCAACTTCATAGTTAATGTGGAAATCTTCTCCTAGGAGGATTGGTATGGTCATTCCTCTGATGACATAAGTTTTGGCCATGAACCTGAGTAGTATTCCATTTTTGTCCTCAAAGTAGATGGGGAGGTTGATATATCCCAAGATTTTAGCATTACCCATAAGCTGAATGAGATGCAATTTAAGGCCTTGCTTCAGTTTTGGTTGGTTCTCTATCCCTTGTAGAAATCTTCTGAAATTAAGGATAAGTTGGCTCCAGCATCCAGTCTGATCTTAATTAGTTCAGATGACTCCAAGCTCCCTATACACCTGTATACATGCTGCATGGAAATCCCTATACTGGAGTAACCACTTGGAGGGTCTCTTTTTTGATAAATAATGGCCATATCTCCTTTCATTATTCAAACTAGGTCAAGGATACTGTATTCTAGGCCTCTTGTTCTCTTGTTCCAATGCTGGTTTGACATCCCTTCTGATGTGTCTGCATGGCATCATCATCTTCCTGTTCCAAATCAGAGTTCTCATAATGCATTGGTGCAGGCAATGGCCCTGGATCAAAAGGGAAGGTGTCATCTTGAGACTCCTTCAGTTGGGAGGGATCCTCTATGTGTTCCTGACTGTGGCATCTTGACTAATTAATAAATACTTCTTCATCTATGACTTCCTCAATGGATAGTGATTCAAGCTGTTGCAAGTTCCTTTCTACCTTCAGGCCCTTAGGGTCCTGATGGTGGACATTTAGCCAATCTCCTTTCATTAGAAACTCATGATCTGATATTGATATATGCTTCTGATACTTCATTCACAAATGAATTACATTCTGACTCTATGGGGGCATCATCCTCTAATTGAGGGGCATAGGTGGAAATGAAAATTGATTCATTATTGAAGTTATTTACTTGTCCTTGTATACTTGATCCATAAACCTCTTTATACAACCTCTGATCCTTGGCTTCCTCAACTGGATTCTGCATGGAGCATTTGTTGATTGAAACATAGTGAGACATCTTGCTGTGTGAGGACAATCAATCTTAAAATGTTCCAAGCTCCTGCAAATCCAACACTCTTTAGGAGGTTTAACAATGCTCTTGTTGTCACTTCTCTCAAAGAAGAGCTTCCCATGTCTTTTGCCTTGTGCCAGGCTAGCTCTTTTTGTGTGTTCCTGTCCATAGTTTGACTAATGAGAATGTGGCCACAAGTGATCAAATTATCCCCAGTGAAGGACTCCTCTATTGTTTTAAGACTAGGCTCCTCCTGTTCCACAATCATGACCCTAGGGTTTTGGAACCAATAGCATTCTTGATGCATCTGATTCCGGATGTTAACAAGGGTTTCTTGTAGGTTGTTGGTATAGGTCTGTGTAAAGATCCGTTCCCGGAAACTCTTCAGAGTATTTCCCGGATATTATCTCTGGGTCCAAACTATCTTCCGGACCAGTATCAAGATCCGGAATCCACTGGAACCTGAACCTCATCCCTTCAAGGTGACTTCCGGTCAGACTTCCGGTCAGACTTCCAGTCAGAATTCCAGTCAGACATCTGGTCAGACTCCCGGTCAGACTCCCGGTCAGACTCCCGGTCAGACTCCCGGTCAGACTCCCGGTCAGACTCCCGGTCAGACTCCCGGTCAGACTCCCGGTCAGACTCCCGGTCAGACTCCCGGTCAGACTCCCGGTCAGACTCCCGGTCAGACTCCCGGTCAGACTCCCGGTCAGACTCCCGGTCAGACTCCCGGTCAGACTCCCGGTCAGACTCCCGGTCAGACTCCCGGTCAGACTCCCGGTCAGACTCCCGGTCAGACTCCCGGTCAGACTCCCGGTCAGACTCCCGGTCAGACTCAGTCAGACTCCCATCTCTGATCCGACTTTCCACCCCAAGTCTCCGATCCGACTTTCTGACATCCACCTCAAAATCCGACCTGACTTCCGACTTTGGAACATTTGTAGTTTCCATATTTCCGAACCTCATCCTTGTTCCGTATTTAGTAACTGACAGGTTAACAGTTATTCATTTGCTTGTTTATTGTTCTTGTTGTATTCCTGTTTCGGAATCTTCAGCCTAATCTGTCTTATTATACTTCTAGATTTGTAGTACAATTACTGGAACATCTATATAGTCTTCCATAGCCATGTATTTACTCTTTAGTTTTAATCTCGAATTAGTTTGTATCTCTTCTGTCTCTCTGTACGCTCAATCTTCGGAACTCTCTGGACTTCAGATATCCAGAACTCCCAGAACTTCTGAGTATCTGTAAACATTCTGACATATATTCATCCTCTGAAATATGGACACCCGAGTGAGTACACGAGGGCGCAGCACATAAGCTGAAGCCAAGTCCATCTGTACTCTGGTAATATTCCGATACTCCCATTACTAATTCCCGGAAACTCCCGGACTAATTCTCCGAAACTCCGAGGACATATTTCTGGGAAGTGTCCGGAATATCCATTGGAAATTCTGCCCCGAGATCCGGAACTTAACAGTCTGTAGTCCCATGATATTGTCGATGGGTTGACCTTGTAACAAGTAAAGCCACTCAGTGGGTAGAGTCTGAATTAGATGATGTGTTTCCTCCTTTTGTTAAGAACTGGGAACTGACTAAAGTTGGTTGGCCAACAGGGACCGATCGGAAGGACTTGGCTTCAGCTTATGTGCTGCGCCCTCGCAGTTATCTGTCGGGTGTCCTTAAATTTCAGGCGGGCAAAGACTAGTCTCAACGAATACCTCTCGGTGAACTACTGATCAGAATTGAGAGATAAGTTGAGTGTTGGGCCAAGGGATTGGGGACCGAAGGGGGGCGAGTGCATGTGAAGGCTGTCACGAATGTACAAACCCAAATTTCGATAATATTCAATTTAATATTTCTTCGACATTTCTTCGACATTCCTTCGACTTTCCGACTCAATTTCCAACTCGACTACCAACTCGACTATTCTTCAACAATATCTTCAACAATATCGAATATCTTCAACTTGTCTCAGGTTGATGTCATTGATGATTTCACTTTAATATCATATTATCATCGTAGGTAAATGATATATAGTATATAAGGGCAATGATAGGAACGAAGGAAGTCAGTCAGAAAACCTGTATTATATTATATTATTACTGTATTACATAATTGTCAAACTTTTCCGAGTCCTTCTTTGACTTATTTATTCATGAGCCTCTGTGTCCTATCTTTGCCTCATGGTTTATCAACAGGATGAATTAATACTTCGTCGAATGAGGCATCTTTATTCAATATTGTTGAATATTCTTCAATTGTTTATTCGACTTTATTGAGTAAAATTCGATTCGTGACAAAGGTGGATAGTGGAATTCTTAGTATGAGATTACTATAGATGTAAGAGGGTGTTCTGAGTCGATATTCTGATTGCCTAGTAACTACAACTACAGCGGGTTCATATACAAGTATCAGGTGTCTAGAAAATACTAACTAGGAGAAGGGTGGAAAACGGTATTAACAATAAGCTTGACTAGGAACGGGAAGTTTATGATTAGTTCAGAGGCCGATGATAACCGAGAGTGGAATTACGGTAAAAGGAAATAGTTTGAGGGTTACAAATATATATAGACATATGTGAAACATAGGATAGAGCGGATCATCATAATAAAAGGGACGTATCAGAGTTTAACCAGATAGTTCGAGTATATTTTGACATGGGCATAAACAGAGTTTGATCACCGCGAAAGTGTACATCAGCATCGGGATGCCGATGGTTTCCGATGTGGTGACTTGAACAGTAACTTGAATTGTCGATATGTGGCGATAACCTTGGGAACCAATAGGGTTGCGACACGGTCATAACACCTTTTGATCTTGATGGAAGCTGTACAAGAAATGGTATAGTTTAATTCTTCACTGAATGTACTGGACTGGGGTTTTGCAATCATGATATGAGGTTGACAAAATCTCATTTCTCCCCATTCTAGAACCAAAGATTCCCACCATTGAGTTCCCACCAAACCTTCAAGCAAGGTGCAGTGTGTGATAATGGGATGGGAATCCAGCTGACATTTGAGCAAAGCTGAATTTCAAGCTGCCTTTGCACCTGCCATCTCCACCATTGTTGTACTGTTGAAGGACTTGGGCTGGTGTGTTCAACCAAGTGCATTATCAGCCTGGGGAAGGTTTCAGAGCAAGGCACAGTGTGTGATAATGGGATGAGAATCTGGCTGACATTTGACCACAGCTGAATTTCGAGTGGCTATTGCAGGTGTCATTCCTGCCACTGTTGCACTGTTAAAGGACTCTCACTCTGATATTTGATCAAACACAGTATCCATCCTGGGGAAGGTTTCAGAGCAAGGTGTGGTGTGTGATAATGGGATGGGAATCCAGCTGACATTTGACCAAAGCCAAATTTCAAGCTGCCATTGTGCTTGTCATTCCCAACATTGTTGCACTCTTGGAAGACACAGCAGGTAGGACTTGGCTTCAGCTTATGTGCTGCACCCTTGCACAATTGTCATGTCCAATTTCAGACAGGGAAAATGGGAAACCTGGGGGTCCAGGAATATGCAAGGTTGTTGGAGACAGGAGACCCAAGGATTCTGAGAATACACTATGTCAAGTCAGAATGCCCATGGGCTCTGGGAATATATACAACTCATAAGCCCATATGCCACAATGGATGACATAGACATATCAGAATGTATACCAATGCTGCTCTAAAGGTATCAATGCCAAGATAGAGGCCGAATATCTAAGGGAAATAGTAGTATTCTGAGCAAGAGATATTGCTTATGTACTTTAAACATTTAATTTTCATCTTGTGATTGGAAGGTGATGAGTGACTGCCTCCTGATGAAGAGATGGGGCCACAGGAGCTCTCCATGATATTATATACTACTATTAATTAATTGAGAAGCTACTTAATTTTTACAAATTTATTGAGTTCTTAATCTTGTAATTTAAATGTGGAGATATCAAAGCTTGCGACGATCAGTGATGCGACCGGAAGGTGTTCCGCTGCGACCCTATTAGGTCAGGCAGAGCGGCGAGGCATTCAGCCATGAGGTGACTGTATCACCTGTGATGTATTTCCGTTTCTTGATCAATTATGTGTTTTATTGTTGGGTAATTATTTTCATTACATAGTTATGGGAATACATCCTCAAACGAATAGAAGTATATTGTACTGATGATCAGAGCATCTCGCACTCGATGCGTCGTGTGTGGGATGTCGGCGCGATGTTCATACGCTGGCGTCAGTGTTCGTATCAGTAGTTGTGTATACCCCCCAAGTATGTAAAGCAAGTAGGACCCAAAAACAGAGGAATCACGTCACAACTGCAAAATACTCATTCAGAGCATACCTATAACAATATTCGTTCTAATAAAAAACATATCCTCGTGTGCAAAGCATATACTTGCTCATACAACAGACATATACATGCTATATACCAAGCAAAAATGGGGTGAATGAAAGGAAGGGCAAAAAAGATTACGAGGAAGAGGGCGGAAACAAGAGCATGTGAAGAGACGGTGCAGTCCAAATACACAAAACGCGACAAAAAGAAAACAACAGGGGGGCGAACCAGGATTCCATCCGGCTGAATTGATATTGAATGTTGAACATTAGACATGATGCCCATGTCGTGTGGTAAGGGTGTCGATGCGATGCGATGTTATAGATAATTGTGTGGTGGTGGTGTGATTGAGATGATGCCAGACTTCACTTCCCTCCGCTTCACTTCGCCTCGACGAGATCGATCCCCTTTCCAAGACTGAATCCTCCACCACCAGCACCTCCCCCTCCCTTATCCTCCTCGTCCGCAAACAGCTTTCTCGACACGTCGAAGGGGGTAGACGATGAAACACCAAAAGGCGTACTCTTCCGCGATGAAGACGCGTCCGCACTCTTCCTCAGCTCCGGTGGAGGATGTAACAATCCTTGCGACGACTCCTGACTAGCAAACGACGACGCCTGACTGTGACTCAGCTCCGGCGTCGTGTCGCGATCCCGGTCCTTCGCCTCTTCCCCCGTACCAGCTGCGAACAATACCCGTCCCATCGAGGTGGGCGGCGCACGCCTCGCAACTGTGGGTCTCGCAGGCGAAGGACTTGTAGCCAGATATAACATCAATTCGGCCGCGTCCGCGTCCTCAGTCGGCTTGGCCAGGGGCGGCGCAGGTGTGCTCGTTCGGCCGCCGCCTTGTCTGGGCGACGCGCGATTGTACATGAGCGCAGTGAGCGTTGCAGCCGCGTTCATGTCTTCTTTCTCCGTCACAGTGCGTACAGAGCGCACGGTGCGCCCTTGGCCGCTGAAGGGCGAAGGTTGGCCTTTCCGGGGCGTTGCAGGGGTAGCATGGTACGATGCAAGGAGATCACTTGGCGAGGGTCCTGATCCGGGTCCGTTGGCCGGTCCATACACGTGTCGAGCGCGTTTGTTAGGTGGGCCAAGAAGAGAGGAGTACAGACTGCGGGAAGATGACGATGGTGATGCAGGCGGCGCCATTGTAGCTGCGCGGCGCTTATGGGGGCTGGGAGGGGCTGGTGGAGGTGAGGGCGAGGGCTGGATTCGGTCTTCAAGCACAGGAAGGGGCACATGGGACAGGTTGTTGGTGGCCTTGTACGACGCGTAGGCGAGGCGGGCACGTAGGCTTCGGGTGAGCTGGACAATAAGACACGTGTCAGCGCGAGAAAAATACAGAGAGGTGAACAACAACACGAGAAAGAGTCGACGGGTAACATAGGGAGTGATTGATGCCTATCGACGCGTCTTGCGCGCCGCTATCGGGCTCATCGCGGCGACGTCGCAAGCATGTCTTATTTGGGATCCGAGGAAGGAAATACTCACTTTTGAGAACTCTGCGCGTGCTAGAAGTCGTTGTACAGCCCGTTGGCGTTCTTCACGCTCTTGTGGGTCGAGGTCGGCGAGTTGTAACGCATCCAGTGCTTCTGATGGCTGTCGGTAGGGGAATGATGGGGACGGCGTTGTCGTTGTTGACGACGAAGAAGGAGGAGCTTGCATCGTTCAATACGATAAACTAGAGTAGTTGCTCGTCAGTAATAATGTTGAGGGCGAAAGGAACAATCTCAATGCTGGGGATGGGAGAGCTAAGGGCGACAGGGAAACGCGACGCGTGAAGGAGTTTCCGGCGCCGGCCGATAATTGTCCCTTCGCGCCCATCAGCACCCACAAGGAACCCTCATTTCATCGGATCCTATATCCGAGCCAACCAGAGCTCACACAGTTTACGTTTTTGTTTAAACATATCAAACCCGTAGATAATCTCACGAATCATTGCCCCCCGCCCTTGGAGGGCGGGGCATTTAGGAGGTAAATCTCTCTCTCTAGCATACATCTTGGTGGTGGCCTTTCCATGTGAGAACTTTAATGAGAATCATGTGCCATCTCGCTTTCTTATGCCTCGTGGGGGAATCATCTTGACTTGGCCTCACTTCCTCGCAGAATGTTAACCCTACCGTCGGGGATGTGCTCCGTTAGTCCGCGGAAGGCGGTGCGACATGAATCAAACTACGCGTCCTCCTGGATCCTCCGCCCTTAGCATAGCATCAGTCGCAACAGCTCTCCTATCCACACGCCACGCCCTCCCCCCGAGATGATCTCCGAATCAGAAACACAACGCCGGTAAGATAGCCGCACGTTCATTTGATGGCTGATGACAGTGAAGCGGTCAATTGATATGCATGGTGGGCACTGGCGGCCAAGGTTGGTTGACATGAATTGTGCATGCCAGTAAAGGCCGCACTTGGAATCGAATCCCCCGAGTCTTGACCTGATTCCTGCATCCCGTATGATTCCTGACCCGCACTAAGTAAGTGACAGGGGCGTAAGTCACAAGTAGTTATTCACTCAAAGTAATCGTTGGTCACGCTCTCACGAGTGACAACTTCCCTCACTAGACCGCGTTGTTGCACCAATCACATCAATAAATAGTATTTTAACTTCCCTTCTATCAATCCTGTAACACCTCAGGCACTCCTTTTCTCTCTCTATCTATCCAATAGGAGCCTATAAGTACTAATTTTGAGATAACTGACTATGCGACTTCAACTGATCTTCTCAGAATGACCGAACCATCACGCGCAGCTCCTTCATTCGGTTTTATGTTCTCATACTGAATTTCCTGTGGAATGACGGTGGAAATCGCCAATGATAAGGGAATTTGAAGAGTAAAGTCCTCCAGAAGTCGAGCGATTTGGAGTACTACTAGCCTATACGCTGTCGTACCGGCGAACTGGGGTAAGTATAGCTTTGGCGGCAGTATTCAAATAACGTGTCGATACTAAAGGCGCCGATTTCTGCATTGACGTCAAAAGAGGATAAATATACATTTGGAGGGCCTTGATTCCAGAACATCGTGAACAATCACCCAATATTCACATGCAATCCGCCCTTCCAGGTTCACGAGGTTGTGAACCCAGGTCTAATCGTTTGCTCGCTACATTGATTTCATTTCCACATTGCTATTGTTATCTAATAAACGTTGTTTTCGACGAAGTTATGACGAGGGACGTTGCCGTGGGCATGGTTCTTCCCCGCAACGCTCGTGTTCACTGCGACCGAGGCGAGCTGGGCCTCCCACCACTTGACAGAGATGACGCACGCCCGTGGGCTCAACGGGTGCTTTGTAGTTTGATTCCCTTACTTGAAACGCGCACCATACCAAGTTCGAACCATCCTTGCCATCACCCTCTCCGCCGTGAAATCATTCTTTTCTTGTTTTGGTTTCTCCTGATGCGAAGGTGTTTCCTCCATCATGGAAAGCCGTCTGCTTGAGTTGCAAATATGAGGCTGCTACTGAGGAGTTAAGGCTGGAATACAAATTTGGAGATATCAATGACTAATAGTCACTCCACTGTTTGCGAGTCATTTGAAATAGCAGCAAACTGACCGAATTGTTGGATCTGATCTATGTGAGGTGAAGTTCTGGCAATGAAGCTGGTCATCAAGCTTTTGTAAATCATAAGTATACCCATCATTAACATTAATGTCCTAGTGGGAATATATACATGTAAGGACACCGTGATTTATTTATGACCATGGCAGATATGTTCCCTTATAAAACAGAAATAAAATAAATACTTTCCTCATTTACAAAATGATTATTTGAAACTGATAGATATTTCAACATAGTTCATAATTGTCATGGGTTAGTGTTTTAGGAAGATCATGGGTGCAGATTTATATTCACTTCTTCCTCAGACAAGGCAAACCCTGCTATACCCTTGAACTACAGTATGTTGTTAACAGATGATCTTATTGAAGTACTTTGAATGTGACTTTTCTCAAGTGCTGTTAAGACCCTCCATCCATCCTACCATCAATCTTGCTAGCAAAGCCAACTCCCTCCCAAGTCATACAACCCCACATCATAAGAGAACCTCCTCCAAACTTCAGAGTTCCCTCTACCAGCCTATCATTAAGGCCTTCACCTGCCCTTTTCCATGCCCATTTACATTTATCTGAGCCTAGGCAATTGATTTTGGTTTCATCAGACCATATAACCTTCTTCCAGTCCTCCATAGTCCAATCCTTGTGAGCATAAGCAAAGTTCAAGCGAGCTTTGCAATGCCTAGTGGAAAGAAAGGGGCATTTTGACTTGACCACAGCCTTCATACCAGCTTTCTTCAAGTGGAGGCGAACTGTACTGGCAGAGAGGGGCTGGTTGATAATGTTGGTAAGGGCTTTGGTCACTTGGACAGCATTTTCAGCTTTGCCAGAGGTGATGAGATGCTGAGCATGTCGAATATTTGTAGGAGAAAGCTTTGAGGGACAACCCCCAACAGCTTTGGGAAGGAGAGAACAATGTTTGGAGTGAAGTTTGGATATGGCAGATGGGCTAACACCAGTTCTCATAGCTTCACCAGAGTGGCCAGAATCAAGCAAGGAGAGGATGGTATTTTGTTGAGTAAGAGAGAGGGATCTGACCATGATAGTGGTTAGGAATCAAGAAGTGTGGAAGTGTGAGAACTTTTTTAAACTCAGACATACTATTTACATGTATATATCTATTTGTACCAACAAATAATAGCCATTATTCTATGATTTGACTGAGATCCTAGTCATCAGTTCAAAAGTGCAAAAACTCTTTCCATGGTATTGCTGTTTTAAATTAATCATATCTCTACACCCTGTGATTGGAATCACATGACCCAGGAAGCAATATTGTAGCCAAGAGGATGTACTATGTATGACCCCACCAAAGCTAAGTGTAATTCCCACACTGTAAGGCGGTGTTCTTCAAACACTGCATTTGGGGTCAACATGGAAAGGGTTTTTGAGGTCACTGTATATGCTACAATGGAAAATGGCAGAAACTCCTGGAGTATTCCAGCAGTTTCCAAGTAAAATAGCTAAAATGGGATAGAGTTAGTTACTAGAACATTCTGAAATGTCTCAGATCTCAGTGTATATAAGGAGCTCTGCTCCAGCCATGAAATACAACCATCTTAACCAATATACTACACCACATCTGTGTGTCACTGCAGCAAGCAGTTTATTGCCACCTCTAGTTGAGCTTCTAGCACCAATCAGGATCCCTTGTAACCTCTAGTTGAGCTTCTGACAATAATCCCACCCCCTGGTCACCTCCAGTTGAGCTTCTGGTATTAATCCTAACCCTTGTCACCTCTAGTTGAGTTGTTGGCTATCAATTAAATTAATAAACAATCTTGGATACCTTTGTTTGAAATCAGAAATACAATTTGAATAGCTAGCCTTTATTACTTTTCCACCTCTAGTTGAGTTGTTGGCTATCAATTAAAGTAATAAACAATCTTGTTATCATTGTTTGAGATTAGAAGCACAATTCTAATTTCTCCTGGTTTTAGGCATAAATGAATACTGAGAATATTCTTGCAGAATCTTTGAGACTACATTAGGATCCTGATAAGTTAGTATCACAGTAGATCTGGTAGATTAGTGTAAATAAAGCATATATTAGCCAAATAGTGTTTTATTCTACAACTAATCTTTTGACCTGTTTATAAATATTTTTACTGTTTGTTAAATAGTATAATAAATATATATAAACTAGCTAGAACTGAAGTTGAATCTAGTTTTGGAATCAGTGAATTGTTATTCATATTTTAGTCGTTGTTTTCACAGAAAAAGAACAGCTTGCAAAAGCAGCTCTCAAAACTTTCTTTGCAAAGTAGGATGCATATATTCAAGTAAACTCTTGCCTTCAGGGGGTTCTAAGTCTATTCAGGCTGCCACTGATTAATATCAAATACTTAAATTATTTTACCTTGTAGTGAATTGAGTATTTGTACATTTTGATAGAGTATTGGACTCCTTTTTCAGAAGATAGTATAAAATAAGGCTAATACATCATAGGGGCTCACAGGTGGGTCTCTGGGGGAAACCTGTGGAAGATCCAGGGAAGGACTTGGCTTCAGCTTATGTGCTGCACCCTCACAAGATCATATTGTCCATTCAGACAGGAGCAGATGGGAAACCCATGGGTTCTGAGAATACACTGAGGCAAATACTAAGTTGAAGTTGATTTTCTGATCAGATTGTAAGTACAGGTAGTAGTTAGACTATATACATAGACTAGTAGGCTATTGTACTACATATCCAGGGATACAAAAAGACATATCAAGCTTACAATATAAACCAGATGTCAGACTGATTTGGAACAAGGGGCAGACTGAACCAGATGTCAAATGGGCAAAGATGGAGGCTAGTTCATACAATATAGAGAGTCAAATACTTATAGGATGAGTTCTGGGTCCCAGCAGGTTTCCTGGTCCTAACAAGGTCTGACTCTATCAATGTAGTGGAGTTTGGCTTCAACTTATGTATTGTGCCCTCATACAAACTGTTAGGCTGCTCCAGTATTTCAAACAGACCAGATAGTACAATATGTAGAGACAGAGGTCAACACTTAGCTCAATTGACCTGAATTACTAAGAGTCATGAGGCAAAGGGTCATGGCTTGCTGAAGACACCTTCGAGGGTATTAGAATAGGAGTAATAGGACTAAGAACTAGAAGGGGGTAATCTAAGTTGATTTTTGAACTGCAGGACTGTAGCATATGTACATGAAGGAAGCTTTATACTACAGCTGGACAGATGATTGGAAAGCCAATCAAAAAGTGAGGGGTAAAGTGGATCAAGAGAAATAGGTTACAAGGTGGGGAAGTGAAGGGGATTAAATGTGAAGTAATAAAACAATACTAAAGGTCTGAGGTGGCAAGTAAGACATATATGTATGTGGAAATGGTGACAGGGGAGTGAATGGAATGGAGACAGGATGGGACACTAAGGTGCTACAATATGTAAATAGAAACAGTGTTGGAGACACTGGCTGTGAGCGGGGTACCAATAGTCAGATGATGGGGGGTTTTGGGACTAAAAAAGCTCATGGGGGTTTGAAATGATGGGGATCCAAACACTTACAGCTCTTAGTATATCAGCCCCCCCTGTCTGTAAGTGTTGTCTTCAGTTCTTATTGTCACTCTGTGAAGAATACCAGAGCACCTTCACAGTTCATATGAGGGTGCCAGAGGGCTACATGAGTAAAACCAAGTTATGGGGGTCTGAAATGATGGGATCCTAACAATTTTAATTTGATCTATTGTATTTTGTTTTGATTTATTGTATTGTATTGTATTGTATTGTATTGTATTGTATTGTATTGTAGTATTTTATTTTAGCCAGTGCAAGAAATCATTATCTCACATGCTCATTCCATTTTGGCCCATCTAGGGGCAAGGAAAACTACCATGTATTTGCAAGCAATGGTGTGGTGGCCATCAATGACAAAGGATATCAAATCATTCTGCAAGTCATGTAGTGTATGTGCCACATCCAAATCAGATATGTAGAAATCCCAGGGACAACTCCACACATTGGAAGTACCCTCACATCTGTGGGAGGCCATTGGCATTGGTCCACTGCCAGTGTCCAAGAATCACCTTGGGGAGTTTGACAGCATCTGCATTATAATTGACCATTTAACCTGCATGGTCCATTTAGTTCTCACATGTACCAATTACATGGCCACTCACATGGCCAAGGTGATATTTGAACATGTTTATAAGCTGCATGGGTTACCAGTGAGGATTATTAGTGACAGGGACCCTGTTTACTAGTATATTTTGGAGAGAGCTTCATTGGCTGATTGGAGTCAAATTACGGATGTCATCAGTTTACAACCCACAGAATAGACAGACAGAGCCACTGAAAGGGTTTGGACTATGATGCAGATGCTGTGGCAATGTGTTGCACCAAATCAGAGAGACTAGGTCTCGAAGCAGCTATTGAGTTTGCAATGAACAATGCTACCTCTGAAACTACAGGGTTTTCTCCATTTTTCCTGTATTATGGGTGGTTGCCTTGTCCAATGATCTGGGATAATAACACAGTGTACCCTGGTGTCCATGAGTTCACAGTGCAAATGAAACTGGTGATTATGACTGCCCACAATGAAATTGTTGTGGCTAGGATAAAGCAAACAAGGCAGGCAAATCATCATCAGTGGATATTTATCTGCAAAGAACTTATGGTTTCCAAAGCATTGCACATGAATGTTAATGCCTAAATATATCAGACCATTCAGGGTCATTTGTGAACTAGAACCAGGGGCCACTTACAAACTGGAACTGTCACCAGAGTTAAAGAAACAAGGGATTAACCCTTCTTTTCATGCATCCTTGCTGCATATCCACATCCCAAATGACAATCATCTATTTCCCAGCAGGCAGCTGCAACAAATTCCGGGTTTTGGTCAACCATCCAAGGAGTGGGTCATTGATAAGATTGTTGCTCACACTGAGAAGGGCACCAGTGCCTTGTTTGAGGTCATATAGAATACCAGACAAACCACTTGGCTTCTGTATAAAGATGTGCAGCACTTGCTGCCATTGAAGGTGTACCTGGAGGCTGTCAGTGTTGTGAGTGTGTAATCATTGAAAAACAGGTCAGGATGATCCATCAATCCCACTCAGATTGGTCAGCAAGCTGAAGGAAACAATCAGTTTCCAGAGTCTCACCTCTCAAGTGTGCAATGCTCACCTTGTATTTATGTTGGCTCAGCTGCACCACTCACCTCCCTGGTCTCATCTGACTTCCACACTATGTCCACTGAGGATGACCCAACACAGATTGCATCGGAGGTCTTCACTGCAACCTTGAATGCCATTCATGATAGTGCTCTAAAAAGAGTGCAGATTGCATGGGCATTGCAGAGGGAGGAAGCTGAAAGGGTTCACCAACATATAGTTGAGATGCAGCAGCCCTGGAGACTGCCAATGGCTGCTCCTGTGACTACACCTTGCAGCAGAGACCACACTTGTGCATGGAAGGAGTGGAACCAGTCTGCTGGACTGGGTGAGAGATTAGAGCCACAAGTGGTCACAACAGGACAGCAGGAGAGGGTGCAGGATGCTAGCAGTCATTGTCATCAGGGAAAGCGAAAAAAGTGTTAGAATATGGGATACACATTTAAGTCTAATCTCATATCTCATCTTGTGACTGTATGGATCTGACCGGTTCACACATATGATTGTTATATATAGTTTAGTGTTCACTAGATCCATAGCATGTTCATGCACACACCACTGCCACATTTGTGCACAGACCAGTGCACAGACCATATATTCTAGTATATAGTTCAGTCTAGCTGAGGAGTAGGATCCTCATCTAGAAGCCTAGAAATATCACTGGTTTAATACCTACACCGCTCTACTCTTAGTGGCTGTAAGGGAGTGGTACTCCCTACATGGTGATCTTGTCATTAATACGCGTGACGTCACGCGTTCTATTGTGTTGAGTGGTTAGTAGCCACATGTTCCTTTCCCATTGTCTCTATATTTCCTTTGTTCTATATCATTGTGCGAAGATTATATTGTCATATTCCGCTAGAATATTCCACCACCATTGTTCTTTTTTTTCATTGTCTTCAACATGTGCTTTGTTCTTTAAAAGTTGTGCCACTCGAGTTTACTGTATATAAAGTCTCTCAAGTTCTCTAGAATATCATCAGATTTTCCAGATCTTTTCACTTTAGATATTTTGCGCTCATAGCACAACATATCTTACATGGCTATGATCCAACAGTAGAAAGTCCTCACTACTGTGATCTCCAGGCTTGTAGATTACCTTTAACAAAAAGGAGAGGATTGTCATGCCTACCACAGGTTCACTCCTCCAGGGTATTGAACCTCTTTCCCTGGTACCCAATTACCTATAGATATCTGCCTCCCTGTAATGCATGAATGAGCCACTGGACTCCACCCAGACAACCTGGACCATGCCAGACTGCCCAGCTCCATGGATTATCAATCCATCATCACATGCACATCATCTGGTTCAATTATGCACCTTGTTTCATATCCATCTTATTGTCTTTGTTGTGTTCTTAATCTGTTCTTGTTGTCTGTCTTAATATGTAATACAATAACTATGGATCTATATAGTCTAGCTACTACATGTATTTTAGGACCCAATCAGAAAATTGACTTAGCTTCACAGGATCCATTGTGTTTTCTCACACTTCTGGAACCCATGGGTTTCCCATCTTTGCCCATTCAAAGTTGGACATTGCAATCTTGTGAGGGTGTAGCACATAAGCTGAAGCCATGTCCTTCCTGGAATATCCATGGGTTTCCCTGGAGACCCACCTGTGAGCCTGCATTTAACAGGGAATGGTGATGCATACTGGCCTTATGTAGTTGGCATAATGCATAATGCATGCTTCAGATATGGATTGATAGGCTGGTGGAGTGCTAAATTGATAAAAATGAAGAATATTGGTATACAAAAGTAACTACAGACAGGTGGACAAGCAATATATCCCCTTAACAATAGTGCAGTTATCAACATTGTTCTTGGAAAATATGATATCCTTCTTCATTGAGGATCTTGTACAACTCCACTACTGGTGCCAACTTCAAACAGGTAATGTGCTGTATGACATCCCCTTCTGTCCAGTACTGAAACACATGCTTATGTACCTTCCCACTAGACCTCAAACTTGCTCTAACATTTCAAATGATGTAACTGACCAACAGCTGTCATATTGCAAGGTGATCAGAGAGGTGAACTGAACATACAGTACACCCTTCATAATGGAGAAGGACATCTGAAACTTATGACATCTCCTGCTAGACATGGAAATGTGCAAACCTTGACTGGTGACCTTGTAGGCAAGATAACAACATCCTTACCAGGCAGAGACCCAAGTACTACATACAGTAACTCAAAAAACCCTTCCAATGTTTGGTACTTCAGATGTGTTTGAAGAATATCTTCACGACCCAGATATTCTCATACAGTGAAAATAATTTGTATGTGTCACATTCCAGGATGGCTATGTCCATGTTTATGGTGTCCGTTGTACTCTTCAATAGATCTCCAGCAATATCTCGAAACCACCCATCTTCATTGATGCAGCACAGGAGAAGTCTCAAATACTATTTATGAAGACAGAGCCGTCGCTGGTTAGTAAGTCTGGGATGATTCTAGTCAGCAGGATGTAAAGATGCGACGTCGCGACGCACGCGTGTTGTAGCAAGAATTCAAAGAAGCCTCTGATCGCAGTAAGTTCCTCTCCAGACAGCTGACGCGTTTGCCATACACCTTCCACGATACTCACAAAGCCGGCAACGAGTGAATCGTCGTGGTTTTCGACGGATGATAAGTGTCCGGCTAATTGTACGATAAATTCCGATGCAACCTCATTAAAATCGGTGTGCAGTGCTGATTCGATTACGGCCTTGTAAAGGGATGACGTAATCGGATCAGAAGCTTCCCTTCCACAATGCGGCCCTGGGGCAATTTGCGAAGGCCCAGCCCAAATATACCATAACCTCGACATTGTCACCATTTTTCGTTTGATCTGTATCAATCGGCGAAGCCCGGGCATTTCTAGTCGAATGTACAACCAGGCTTCCTAACCTCACCTTATTGGACCTAGGTTGTTCATACTCCGTTTTCCGGCTGCAAACTCGATTATTGGAGCTATGAAGAAGCTTAAAGCGATTAACGACGTTAAATTTCCACGCACGAGTGCCGTTTTGGCTTCTGTTGCGGATTTGCCTGTTTGGATGCTATTCAATGGGAGTATTGTATTCAAGGAGAAGGCGACGTGAAAGCCGTTGAGACATTTGAGCTGGTGGAACAGCGTGGATCCTTCATCTCATTGGTTGACATCAGTCTCGAAATTGACTTTACAACTGCAATTAACCTTTTCGAAACCGCAACCTTTCCCACTCGTCTAACATCCCTTATGATCCCTTATGATGCGTTCCATTGCCACGGTGACGCCCACCCTGTGCAATTTTTTGCAGCTCTGCGCCACTAGATGTCGCGCACTTAGCACTCTCTATCTCGAACTGTTCCCCAATAAGCCTCAGCAAGTCAGCGGCTCACATGACATAACATTTGAAACACTACAACCTCTTTTATCATGCTTGAAGATCATTCGATTCTCAATTTCCTGGCCATCGCAGCTTTGTCTTACTGACAACGATGTGGAAGAAGTCATACGGCGATGGCCTAATTTAACAGAGCTTGGCCTGGCGTTTGATCCATACAAACCCTCACCGCCTGGATTGACGCTCGCCAGTCTTAGCTACACATTACCCCAAACTCCAGGAGCTTGAAATTTACCTCGATCTCACCTCCCCCCCCCTCCACCCATCCCGTCATCATCATCTTCCTCCTAAACTATACCCTGTCTCCCAAACCTCCGCAATATTTACATTGGTCCTTCCCCAATATCGGAAGAAAATGCAAAGCCAACTGCCCTTTTCCTGAGTCGCTTGTGCATCTCACCTTCCTCGTTCCACCTACAGGTACACCCAGGCATTCCCCGGGAGCCCATATCCAAGCGACCATAACCCCGGAGACAAGAGATGTTTTCATGAAGTACAGCCTGTTGTGGAAGACGGTTGGGGAGTATTTGCCAATGTTGGTTAGCTTGAGATCGGAGGAATTGGCGAAAGTGAGGAAGCTGGAGAGGGAAATAGAGATCTTGAGAAGTGGAGGGAAGAGGAAAGAAGGAAAGAAGTAGGAGTGTGTGTTTTCTTTATTTTTCAGACGTAATGGGGTGAAGCGTAAGATCGATTTAACTAAGAACTCGGAAAAGCATGTATTTTTGCTACCTCTTAACACAACACTCCTGACTCCTCAATTCATGGAGTAAGTATGGACTCCTGTATTTTGCCTTTTGTTCTACAAACTTTTTTCGCCTCACATTATCTGTTTTCAATAAAACAAGTTGTGGAAAGAGCTGATGACCCTATCAGCCTGGTTAGAGATAGATGTTTCACTGGTGCATTTCGTATCCCACAAGGATCCTACGACCAGATATTTACGTATTGCGGTCCACATAACTAGCAGATTATTTGTAACTGGTAGAGGAGGACACTAAGCCGTATTGGTCTTCTTCGACGTGCCAGACTTACATGGGCGTTCCAAAAATGAATAATCGAGTGAAATGTCTTCATATTCCATCGCATTTCAATTATCTTCCCCTTCCCATTTAAAAATCATACCCCAATAATCCATGACAACGAATTATGTGATTGTTACCCTGTAGGTGAATGTCACTGCCGGTATGCACATATGATTCTGACTATATATGGGTGGCTCACAAAACCTTGATTTTCACGAAACTCATTTTTATGGTGCACCCTCCCACTGTCGTAATCCTGATGATCTCCTTTTAATTAATGTGCATTCTTTGTGGACTGGGCTGGGTTTGGTAACCCCACTGTCTGATGTCTCGACAGCCAGAACAGCTTCTCCTAAACAGGTTGAACTTTGCATTGAATTTAAATGTAAGTATTTATATATTGTCGTTGTAATGTGAGATGCGATACTTGGTGAGATATACAGTAAAGTTGTGTTAAGCCCTTTTGGTCTCGCCGTACTCTCCATCCCGCTCTGCTGTTCACATATATTTATGATTAATAGTATCATTCAGTGTGACCTCATGAGTTTGAGACATAGCCCTCAAATGGTGAGTATTCTGTCAAGGCAATTTTTGAACATCAAACAGGAAGGTAACTTGGGAACAAAAGCCCCGAAGATATATAACCAGCTATGACGAAGTAATTCTATTATTAGAGGCAGAGACAGCAGCCCATTCACAAGCTTGTCAGTGTCATTGGGGCTAAGAAAGTGCGGCGCAGGGGTGATCTTTCCGCTCATGCTCTCCCGGGAAATGTGCATTGACTATTGTTCCATCCTTTTTGTTTATTGATTCGGGCTGGTATCACATGAGATTATGTCATGCGAGGTCAATTTTATCAGTCCATTCTAAAGAGATCTGAGGCAGTGACGGGGAACATCAGCTCTACTAGGTTATCTCTAATCTTGGGTGAAGCTCATAATCAACACACCATGAATTCAAAAGAAAGAACTCGATTAACGCAAAGGCTCCGCTTTATCGCAAACTCTTTGGTTAAAATACTTCCGACCTGGGATCAAAAAGCATTCTTCAAGGTCTTATCCTGAATGCGACAGAAATGGGTATGAATCACTAAGTGACGGTAGCCGATCTTTGTCCTCAAAACTCCGCCACACAAGGGCGTGTTTCGTACTCTTTCGTTTAACTGACACGAGAATAATGGTGACGGGGTTCTCATTGACCCTTCCAGCCGTATTTGAATTAAGATTGACATCCTCACGTATGTATGTATAGTACCAACGCTCACGGCGATAGTAAGAAGTGACTATATGCGCAGTTAAAACGGCAGATTGTTTAGCCTTATACAACTTGAAAATGTGCCCATAAAGCGAGTTAACTAAAGGAAAATGGGAATTCTAGTTCGGCTGAGCTGTGTGCGTGTGGTGCATGAGAAATACTAGAAATTGAGCCACATTGAAAGAAGAATACGTGCGGCAGGTCAACGATATTTTCCCAACACTGATACCCCGTTTAAATTAGACGTTATTGATACTCCAGTGAATGGGTTGGCGATAACGCATAAGAAATCATGGGTGATGAAAATTAAGTCATTAAGACAGTGAATGTCGTGGACAGAGCCGTACGTTGCTTCACAATGCGCAAGAAGAGAGACGAGAACGGGGATGGTATTGAGGCTGCGTACTGTCGTGCACGCTTCTTCGGGCTCGGCAGATGCAGATATCAGCTTCAGAGCTACTCCGATAATTTTGTCACTTAAAGCATAGATGTACCACCCCGGACCCCCCCCCCAGAATAAGCCTAATAGGAGAGTTGGATAATCGGATTTAAGACGATGCCCACAATATACATTGTTAACATACCGTATCACACGCCCAATGAGCATGGAAACCACATCCAGCTGGTTGATGTGATCGGTGAGAAGCGTGCTGTGTTCGAAGAACCTCTTCACGACCAGGGTATTCTCCTGCAGTGGAAATGAGTTGGACAAGTGATTACCACGTTCCAGGATGGCTATGTCCATGTTTATGGTGTCCATTGTACTCTTCAATAGATCTCCAGCAATATCTCGAAACCACGCATCTTCGTTGATGCAGCACAGGAGAAGTCTCCAAACCTCTCTATGAAACCAGGGCGCGCGCTCGTTAGTGGGTCTGCGATGATTCTAGTCAGCAGGATGTAAAGATGCGACGCCGCGACGCACACGTGTTGTAGCACGGATTCAAAGAAGCCTCTGATCGCAGTGAGTTCCTCTCCAGACAGCTGACGCGTTTGCCATACACCTTCCACGATACTCACGAAGCCGACATCGAGTGAACCCCAATCGTTTCCGACGGATGATAAACATCTGGCTAATTGTACGATAAATTCCGATGCAACCTCATTAAAATCGGTGTGTAGTGCTGATTCGGTCACGGCCTTGTAAAGGGATGACCTAATCGGATCAGGAGCTTCACCGGGGCAATGTGCGAAGGCCCAGCCCAAATATACCATAACTTCGACATTGTCACCATTTTTCGTTTGTTCTACATCAAGATGAGACCACCAGCCGCCACCTAAGATTCTCCGCGCCCGTTCTCGAATTCGGCGAGGGTATGAGGGTCTATGAAGGCAGAAGCAGTTTGAGTATATTCAATGCTTGACGCTGAATGAATTCTTACCTCAACAAATCAACGCAATCCTGAATTAGTCTTCCCACAGTTGACGGAGTTAAATGCTTGCACCGGAACGTGGGGTTGCGGTCAGTGAAGTCGCCGTTATCCAACACACCTCCCATTCGCTCGTACATCATCAATTTTGCCCTCAACGAGACAATTTTCGCGTAGTGGAGCACTTTCCCACCAAACCTTTCCAACACCACTCCGCCGTAGTACCCAGGGCTAATCGCAATACTTGAAGATGAGACCACGTCCGGTGAGACCGCCCCCCAGTCTCCGCCATAACCCCGATATGGACTATCGTTCGTAGATTTCCTTCCCATAATAATAGCAGGCGGTGGCTCGTGATACGAGGTCTCTCCTGCGCACTGAGAAGCATAGAATGTGAGATAAATCACGTCATAAAAGCATTATACCCTTTTTTTTACCCACCATCTCGTCAACCCAAACCTCTACATCTTTTGCAGACAGTGCTATGTGCGCAGTATCATCTGATGCTCGGTAACATAAGTCGTGCCCCGGTTCGTCACAGCTCCATCGTCCTCGAATCTTTGCTCGGAAGTTTCCCCTCGTCCCCGACGACAACAACGAAGGGAACCAATCAATGCCTTCCAGGAGAGTCTCAGCCGGGACTATATCATCGTTGCTCAGAGGCATCTCGTTAGACGCAGACATTGGTAGGTAGGCCGAGTCATCCACATGCCAGAGGACGGTGCGGCGCTTTTAAGGCATAGCTAGACATTGGGTAATTCCCACGCACAGCTTGGTGGCCGTGCGTGTACAGGATACACAACCTTTCATGACTTCCATAGGCCGGAAGTTGGTATCCGCGTTATGCCCACATTCTTCACCTTTAAACTAGGGGAGAAAATTGACAGTATTATGGGTGCTAATCCTGGAGGTCTCGAGGCATGCGTCTTTAACTTCGCTTGTTATTTGTTTTGCTGATATTTGATGCATATAGACACTCATCAAGAAGGCTATTGAATCCTGCAATACTGCGAACGAGGAGTCCGATGCGATCTCTGACCCTGGGAATGCTTAATGCGTTTGTATCAAGATCTTTGTACTAATTGTACCTGACCTAGAAAAATTTGTCAACTTTGCTCTTTCTTTGACAGCTGCGTCGTATGTAAGCCGAGCCTGGGACGACGTAGTTTTTCACTTTCAATGTGCACGTGTGTGTCGCGGATGGGATACACGCCCTCTAGTTTTCAAAAGAGCTTCTACACTGCCATTATATTTTAGCTCAATTTGGCCTTGACTATTTCAGTTGGACAAAACTTGCAGTTCGTCAGTAAGTGTATAGCAGGAATCTACCAGGTTATCACGTCGGAGCTTTCGCTCGAGTTTAAAATGGGCTTTAGCATGATCTCTAGCTCTCCAGTGTCCTAGCCTGCTCCAGAGGCTTCTTTAAGCCTCTTGGTCGAACCAACTCACCGAATCGGGTCCGGTATCATACATGGGGGGTTCATAAAGACCTTCGGTATTGAATTTGAACGTAAATTTCTTTTGAGCTTTGATCTGAGTGGTTCGTGCTTGAGTAGACCGTACCAGGATGTGCACCACCGTTTCGTCTTTTGCGAGGCCAACTGGACCTTTGTTGATTTATATGTATAACCCCAATATATAAGATCTTTCTAGAGGGAATGTAGAAATAATCATTCCTTTCAAGTACATCAGAGATTTGGGAATGTCTATTCCCTTTATGAAGACTACCTAAACTCCCTTCCCTAAATCCAATGTAAGATTTTCTATCGACTAGTAAATAGGGATGCTAACAAGTTCTCCTAGATAGTTCTAGACAATATATACAGCATGCTTACTGATCTTCCCATTTTCCTGATGTAGCATGAAAATGATACTACGGCGTAAGCCACCAGACCCACACTCCGTTACGTAGATCAGAGACTTGAAATAAACCCATATGCAAAACACTAGTAAATGCAAGGAGTGTACAAGCGGTACCCTAACAAAAGTGGTAAGACATGTGTATGAAACTGTCTTAAATATAATCAAGAAAAATGCACGATGCCTCAGGAGACTCAAAATATTTAATCCTGTGTCAAACCATATATCAATAGAAAACTAATGCTATTGTATGTAAATTGTGCACACGAATGAGCCACCTGCACTTTTGCCATCTTGGATCATCGAGTACGTTTTGCGAAGCAGAACGTGGCTTCCCATAGTTCGAGGCAGCGTGCCAGGTTGGCGGTGGCGTTGCCCGATATGTGTTAGAATTGGTGATGAAACCACCCTTTTCTTAGGGGCAGTTCACCTATTTTCCCACTTTTTCATAGGAGGATGCTAATTGTGGACCATGTTTTTGGAGGTTAATGCATGCCAGAACCAGTATACACCTCAGGGAGCATCCTACCTACTATGTCAGAAGGTGATTCACTAACTGACACATTGATTGAGAGATAAATACTTATATTACAAGACTATTACCACCTTGTTGATTGTGTATTACAATAAGCCAACTCATACTATTTTTAATAATATGTTAGGTGCCATGTCGGAGAAGACAAGATCTACAACGCCTCTCTCCATCCCTGGCAGCAGATGTGAGTGAATGAGTGTGTCCGCTAGCGGGAAAAGGAAATCTTCTTGTATTGTCAAGACTCCAGGAATAGGCCGTATGGGCAGCAGGTTGACGGCAATTAGTTGAGATGGGGCCTCTGTTGGCCATGTGGACTTATTCTTAATTCGTAGTGGTTTTGCCGGCACATCGTACGAGACAGATCCATCGCCCCCCCTTGACACAGCTCCATGGTGCTTGTCATTCCATCTTCGCCTTTTCATTAAGTCCAAAAAGCATGCCCTGTTGGGACGATGACACGTCTTTCCCGTCTACACATCAGTACCATCTCTAGACTTCACAGAAAACAGTCCTTCCCTACAGAAGCCCACTGGTTGACATCCTTCCAAGCTTTCTGAGAATAGTCACTATGCCCAGTATGTATCTCATCACCTCAGGGAAGGCTGAAAATGCCTCTCAGATCACCCAAATCCTTCAGAACACTACCACCCAGTCTCTCACATCCCAGACAACTCATAACCACCTAAAGTTACAGTGAGGGACAAAATCCTTCCAATTATTTTTAGTTGTGCAAATATTCTTGAATAACTCAAGAACCACTGTAGCTACAGACCTGAAATTTGGTGGATGGTTAGGTCTATATGTTATCTATATGCCCTTAAAATATTATGATATAAGCATTGGTATTTCCCATGCTATAAATAATAATAATAATAATAATATCATATTGGAAGGGTTTTGTCCCAGTCACATGATTAGCACAAAACCTTATTGATTATCTGCAAATAAGGGTTTGTTTAATCATGTGACCTGTCAAAATTAGATATATATATAGCTGTTCACGTTTTAGTTCAACAACATCCCCATAACTTGACATTCTACACTATGAAAGCTCTTACTCCTCAGGTTAGCCACATTCTCACCTTGCTCAATAAGGGCAAGTCTGCTTCTCAGATCTCTGCAATCACTGGCAGAGGCTTGTCAACTATATCCAGAATTCACTTTACCCATTCCACCATCACCTTGCTGTATGGACATCGGCAAATCCAGCCCAGCAGGGAAACCTGCTGGCCCGGTACATGCTCCCAACCGTATACTACCCACCACTGGGTCACCAAGATTCTCAGAGTTTGATGCACATGTAGGTTGGCACGAATCGACTATCTTATCACTCCCTTTGGACCAGGCTCAGTAGTAGACTCCTATCAGTAATTCTGGATGGTCGAAATGGTCGGGGTAGTGGTATCCCCCTGATGAGAGCTCTCGTTGGCTCGAAACCGTTACTATCCCGTTTCCCCTAGCCACCCTCTAACACTAGCTGACAAAGTTCAATCTTCAGAGACAACTGTTTGCGGCGAGTGATAAGGTGGTGGTCCACCCAGCGGCACTCTGGTGGACACTGGTGACCTCATGTTGTCAAGGCCACCTGGCTATTGCCCATCACTTGCCAAAGCACCTGGTGGCTTTTTCCCTCAAATATTCATTATTCCATCCAACAAATCACTTCTCAGAAGGCAGAACATGCCACTGAGGTCACCAAAATCCTTCAAAATATGACTGGAGAGTCCATTTCAGTGAAGACTGTTCATAGAGCACTCAAGAAGGCTGCGTGGTGAAGAGAAAAAGGCCTTTACTTACTAAGAGGCATAGGAAGGCAAGGATGGACTTTGCTCTGGCACACAAGGACTGGACTGTGGATGATTAGAAGAGGGTTGTTTGTCAGATGAGACAAAAATCAATTGTTTGGGGTCAGATGGGAGGAAGTGGGTGTGGAAAAAGGCAGGAGAGGGACTCAGTGATAGGCTGGTTGAGGGTACAGTCAATATTGTGTATAGTGTATCATTGTTTGTGGTCAACACTTTGCAACTTTGTGTGACACTTTGCAACTTTGTGGAGACACTGCAATGTTTTGTGATGCTTTGTGACTTTTTGTGACACTATGCAACTTGTCACAAAAAGTACAAAAGTTGCAGTGTGCCACAAAAAGTCACAAAGTGTCAGGGCAATATATATAATATATAGTTACCATTTATTTTATTTAAGTTTATTATATTTTTCTATATCTTATAAAGTGCATATATGCACCTACACACAGATATGGGTGTGAGCACGATTATGTAATTGCACTGCTGTTGCAAGATTGCCATCACCATTGCAAGATTGCCATTGCCATTGCAAGATCACTGTTGCCATTGCAGGATTGCCATCACCATTGCAAGGCCACCATCACAGTTACAAGGCTGCCATTGCAGTTGTTTGGCCGCCACCACTGCCCACAGCCTGGTTGACACACAGTGCAAAGCACTGCATGTCTAAAGCTGTTCCTGTGCACCTAGTGCACAGGTGTGTTGGAATTAGGCTAATGCGTACCTATAAAGTTGAAAGGGGCATGGAACCCCATTTGGATTATTGTACGTCTCTATTGGGACTTTTGTCTTACTATTCTTTTTGTTCACGTTGTAGGCTAATTGTTCTATTGTCTGGTATTATATGACCACATGACCCATGATCCTTGCTACCGTCTTCTTGTACTTAAATATGAACCTCACGAAACTATGTATTCCTTAGTGGATTCTTACTACTCCTCGAACTAAGTCATACTATTTGTAACAGGTTATGGGCTCCATCCCAAGTTACTAGAAACTGAATCAAACCTGAACCAAACCAAACCTGAACTGAATCAAACCTGAACTGAATCAAACCCAAACCGAATCAAACCCAAACCGAATCAAACCCAAACCGAATCAAACCTAAACCGAATCAAACCCAAACTGAATCAAACCTAAACTGAATTAAATCCGAACCGAATCAAACCCACCGAATTAAACCTGAACCAAATTGAACTCAAACCAAACCAAACCTGAACTGAACTGAACTGAAACCGAAACCCTGAAATATTTTGAATAACAACTATGTCCACACAACCATCCCTTTTCCAACTTCCCACTGATGAATGTTTCGATGGGAGTAAATGGTACACCTGGAAGGAGACCATCCTGTCTGCTGCAAATGCACGAGGCATATATGGATACATGAATGGCACAATAATGCAACCCCAGATGTCCTCCTCAGCTACCCAACCACAGACAGCAACAAGCTACTGGGGCTCGATGACACCAACACTAGATGAATGGACACAGCGCGATGCATATGCCAAGAGTATAATTACATTAAATGTTAAAAATCCTCTCGGTTTTGGTATCAGGTCAACACAAACAGCCTCAGAGGCATGGACCGCACTCACCACCATATACGATGCTGTTTCTGACATAGGCCGCCTAAATGCTGAAAATACCTTACGTTCCATACAACATACCGATGGTGCAGATCTGCATGCACACTTCACCGCCCTTCGAGAAGGTTGGGAAAAGGCAACTGGACAAGGCAGCAACATCGACGACTCCAAATTTCACACTATTATCCTTGGCTCAATGCCTAGTGAATGGTCCATCTATATCAGCACATTATACGAGCAGAAAACATCCGCAGCTGTCATCACAAGACTCACCATGCACGATGCAACACTGGCACGTCACAGAAAAGCAACACCTCAAACAGCCCAGGCCCTCGCAACGAAAACGCGAAGCACATTGGTTTGCTCAAACCCAGTTTGCAAACGGGTTGGGCACACAATTGACAAGTGTTTTAAGCCAGGAGGGGGAATGGAGGGCCAGTACCCTGATTGGTGGAAGAAGAAGGGGAATGCCAACCAACGAGGAACCACAAGCAATGTGGCAGTCGCACCGAATCAAACCAATGCTAACATAACAATCGTCCCCATAGAATCAGCCAATAATACACCGAGAGACAATTTTTACGCACTTATGACCAAGATTTCCCCACCTATTGAATCTCAAATAATCACATATGCTGATTCCACAGCAAGCGACCACTGTTTTGTGAACATCAATGATTTTTCCACATACAAACCCTTCATCGGAAAACGCGGCATGACAGCCACTGCAGGAGGAGAGTTCCACATAAGAGGAATTGGAACTGTAAGGAAGAAAATCAGGTTCAATGGAAACATGATCAATATAGATTTCGAAAAGGCCTTACACACCCCAGATATGACACATAACCTAATCTTCATCGGCAGACTTGACAAAGCAGGATGCTACTCCGTTTTTGGGGGAGGAGAGGTAATTTTCATTGACAAGAATAACTGGCCTTTCATGCAGGGACAAGGAGCAGGAACAATGTATGAGATCGACTTACTCTCATCAAGTTCTGAAACTGACGGCTGAACTGCTAAATTGCCAACTGTTAGGATAAGCGATGCACTAGGGAAAAAGAATGTAGTGGCAGTATACGCAACACGATCACATGTCAAACCAACCGACATCGACACTTGGCATAGACAGTTAGGCCACATCACATATACAACTATTGAACAAATGGATAAATACAATGCTGTTGACAGACTAGACATTACCACCACTCACCAAAACCCAGGGAAATGCGAAGACTGCATCATGGGCAAACACACCAGACGGCCCTTCCTAACCAACGACAATCGCGAGAGGGAGGTTGGAGAGCGCCTGTACATCGATCTGTGGGGGCCGTCACGAGTGACATCAGTCGGGGGTAAATCATATATGATGGCAGTAGTTGATGGTATGTCTGGGTACACTGAAGGACATTTTCTAGCGGATAAACAAGCAGAGATGACATTGGAAGCAATAAGGCATAATATTGCACATGCTGAAAGACAGACAGGGAAGAGAATCAGGCATATATGCACTGACGAAGGGAAGGAGTTCTGCAATGGAAAGTGGGACGGTTTCCTTGCAGAAAAAGGAATAACACACGAAACAACCACAGCATACTCATCAGAATCGAATGGGGTAGTTGAACGCAGCCACCGTACCATTATTGAGAGAGTGCGCATCTTGCTGCACGAATCAGGGCTTCCACTATCCTTGTGGTGTGAGGCGGCCTCAACTGTTATATACGTCAAAAACCTACTCACAATAACAAGAAACACACACGTTACACCATTCAAGTTGTGGTGGGGATATAAACCAAACATTTCCCATCTTCGACCATTTGGATGTGTAGTGTATGCCAAGATACCTACTGAAACCGGAAACAGCCTCAACAAACTAGAGCCGCGATCAACCAAATGTGTTCTCATTGGATATTTTGGCAGGGATGCATACTGATTATACGACAGAGACACTCGAAGAATTTTCAGGTCAAGAGATGTATTGTTCGAGGAGGGGCTGGGACACAAGACTATTCCAAGTGATGAGGAGAATGGTCACGAGGTGGAGCAGCAAGTAACCGATAACAACACTGAGGAAACATCACATACAATCGACACTGAACAACAGCCAGCAGTTCCCCTGCAACCTGTATTACCACGGCGATCCACATTAAATCATATACCAAGCCAAGCAATCCTCAAATCGCAAGAATCAGAACATATTGAACAAGAAGCAAGGGAAGCAGGCGCGGATTGGGCAACCAACAAAAGGCCACTAATCAACAAAATCAGGGTTCTCGCTACCACTGTAGAATCATCACCAATCAACATACCAGAACCAACCAACTATTGGCTACCAAATTCATACGATGAGGCGATGACACGACCTGATATTTGGGGAGGCCCAATCGAGAAAGAACTAGCAGTTATGAGAGAATGAGAAGTATGGACACCTGTGGACCCACCAGACAACGCTCGGCTAGTGAAGACATGTTGGACATTTGCTAACAAATACAATGCTGATGGAAACCTCGTCATCCGAAAGGCTCAATTAGTAGCCAAAGGTTTCATCCAGATACCCGGTGTTGACTTCTTCGAAACCTACGCATCAGTCATTCGGTACGAATCCTTACGAATGAATCTTGCTATAGCAGCTGTGTTAGACATGGAAGCATGGCAAGTAGACTATATTGCTGCTTACCTGAACTCACACCCTCAGGCAATCACTTATATCGAACTACCTGACGGCGCGAAGATCGAAGGGAGAATTGGACAGCTGAATAGGACATTATATGGAACGATGGATGGGGCGTACAACTGGGCAGAGACTCTAAACGAAGAAATGGGGGAGTTAGGTTATTATAGATTGAAAGCAGACCCAGCTGTGCGATCATGACATGCAGACGGTAATATCACAATAACGAGTACCTATACAGATGACACAACAGGAATCTCGTCTTCGAAAGAAGAAGCCGATCAAGCGAAGGAAGAATTAGGATGGAAGTATAAGACAAAGGACTTAGGTGATGCAAACCTGGTCATGGGGATACACATCGACTGGGACAAAACTACTGGAACAATCAGCATTTCCCAATGGGCATACCTCGAACGAGTACTCGATAGGTTTGGCATGGGGGACTGCAACACTAGAGGGACACCGCTACCCCCTGGCATTACTCTTACTCGAGACATAGGGCCAAAAACGCAAGAGGATTGTTCGTTCATGGCAGATAAACCATATCGCGAACTTTTGGGTTCCATCATGTATGCTCAAATAGCAACAAGGCCAGATTTATCATATTCTGTGTCAACCCTCAGTAAATTCACCTCTAACCCGGGGTGTGCTCACTGGAACGCACTAACCCACATCCTATGCTATATTAAGGGCACCTGGACTACAAAATAACATACGGAGGAGAATTTAGGGACCTTCGACCCATCGGATATGTGGATGTGGATTTTGGTGGAGATCTCGATAACCGTCATTTGTGTTCAGGGCATGTATTCATCCAAGCTGGGGGACCAACCGCGTGGGGTACTCAGTATCAACCAACCGTAGCACTCTCGACCACCGAGGCCGAGTATATGGCACTCACTAGGGCAATAAAGCAGATACTCTGGATGTACTTTGCAATGGATGAAATCGGTTACCCTCAATCACGACCAGCATTGCTTTGGAACGATAATTCCGGCGCGGTGTCATTAATGAAGAATACTAAGAATAATGGACGAGTTAAACATATTGACATCCGGTATCATTACATTCGTGAATGAGTCAGCGACAGGGACATCAAAGTGTGCCAAATTGCGTCATCAGATAATCTTGCTGACATTTTCACGAAACCACTCACACGCGCCGCACACGAGAGACAGTGCATCGCACTTCGTATCTGTGAAATCGAAGGGTCCACTTAGCCAGGGGGAGTGTTGGAATTAGGCTAATGCGTACCTATAAAGTTGAAAGGGGCACGGAACCCCATTTGGATTATTGTATGTCTCTATCGGGACTTTTGTCTCACTATTCTTTTTGTTCACGTTGTAGGCTAATTGTTCTATTGTCCGGTATTATATGACCACATGACCCATGATCCTTGCTACCGTCTTCTTGTACTTAAATACGAACCTCACGAAACTATGTATTCCTTAGTGGATTCTTACTACTCCTCGAACTAAGTCATACTATTTGTAACAAGGTGTGTGCACAGATGTGTGTCCACTGCTGCAGACAAAGTCAGTGCCAATGCAAGCACTGGGATGCCAGTTTGCTCAATAGCAGTGCACATGTATGTATATGCACTTTCCTTTAATTTCTCATAAATAATAAAATAAAATAAATAGGGGGCATGTACATAGCTAGTCTTTAGTTTTAATCTCTTAAGAATCCCACTAAAACAAGTGTGATCCCCTCTTCACTTCATATTTCTATATTCTATCTTGTGTTTGGTAGCCTTGTTAGTGTTGCCCTAACACACAGTCACAAAGTGCCACACAAAGTCACAAAGTGTCACACAAAAGTTGCAAAGTGTCACAAAAAGTCACAAAAAGTCACAAAGTCACAAAAAGTCGCCAAGTGTCGCAAAAAGTCACAGTGTCACAAAAAGTCCCAAAGTGTCACAAAAGTTGCAAAATCACAAAAAGTGTCACACAAAGTTGCAAAGTGTCACAAAAGTCACAAAGTCACAAAAAGTCCCAGTATCACAAAGTTGCAGTGTTGCAGTGTCACAAAAAGTCGCAAAGTGTCACAAAAAGTCGCAGTGTGTCACAAAAAGTGTTACAAGAATTCACATCATTAAATTTTAAATTTCATTATGGTTTTCCCCTTGACAAAACTTTAAGAAAACTTTGTCTTCTCACATTTTTTTCAAATAGGAAATCACAATTTTCACTCAATTCCCTCAGGGGCAAAATTGAGTAAAAATATGTAGTTTGTAATTAATTTCTCTAGGCACATTATTACAATTTTCATAGGATTACGTTGGGTGGAAAAACCCTAACAAAATACAGGGTTTTTTAAGAGTTTTCTTATTCATAAAATCCATAAAAATTAGGCTATTTCTAACAATGTTTCCTCACAATTTCCTGATGCAAATTTTTAGGATTTTCAGATACAATTTTTGGCCACAGAAAAACCTGCTGATACTCAAAATTTTCAAACAGTTTTTGTGTTCAAAAAATGCTTAGAACATTTGGCCAAATAGCAAGATTTTCTGAAGGTTTTCCAACTCCAAAAATCTTGGGATGCCTCCAGTGTGTCACAAACATGTGTGATGTGAGTGAGGTGGCACATGAGGGCCCATTACACCTGCCAGCAACCATGTACACTTTGCATTTGTGAATGTGTGCCTGGATTGGTGCAGTGCATTGTCGCCGCATCATGCCTGGCAATGTGCATGAGTTGGCACATCATGCCTGGCAACATGTGACAGCAATACATATGACAATGGTGTGTCATTGTGGGCATGGGAAAGCTAAGGCTTGCTTCACTCACAGATACAGACTGTGGGAAACAGGCTGCTTACTTCACTCACAGATGGTGACCAATTAGTGACTAAGCAGCACCCACTGACCCACACTGCAAATTAACTTATATGACAAGCCTGGGAACCCTTGCTACACTGTGGGGCAGTCACTTTGCGACCAACCCGACTGCTCACTGTAGGCTCTGGCTTGTTGGGGGGCAAAGCCCCCTGAACCTCCCTATGTCCAGAACTCTTAAGCATTTCTCACCAATTCTAAGTATTTCTCATAATCACTGTTAGAAGTCAGAAACAAAATACATTACAATTTCAATCTAATAATACATCTTTGTACACTATATTTGCTGTTCTCTTTGTCTCTTTTAATAATATTTTTATCCTATTCCAACTTCTTCCTCTTGAAAGTCCCAGATACAATTGCCCATGTCCAAACACTGCCATTCTCAAATCTATTCCTACCACTTTCAAAGACTGTCCCTGTGACTTGTTGATAGTCATTGCAAATGCTAATGTTATGATCAGAACTCCGACCAGACTCCAGACACCAACCAATATGCACCTGCACTCTAGATACATACATCGTTTTCAGTTAACTGGAATACCCACTGGGACCCAGATGTCAACCCGACCTTCATTATCTCATATATCAGTCACCGGAATACCCACCTGGACCCCATGCATGTCATCTCCATCTATCCCCACCCCCATTCCATGCATCAGTCACTGGACTCTGTTTGGAAAACCTGACAGCCCTGTATCTGAGCCCCATTCCCATTATGGTTCAATGATCTGTCACATTTCGGACTCCGCTCCCGCCCCATTGCCATTTATGGTCTAATGACCTGTCATGATTCAGACTCCACCCCATTCCATCCCATTCCTAACACCTAACTTGGTGTTTACTATCCTCGTTTTATGATTACCTGTTAAGCTTTCATTATTACTGGATTTGGTATTGCATACACTCAGCAGTCTATATAAACTAGTTAATGTTGTACATACAATCCAGTCAGAAAATCAGCTTAGATTTCCCCCAGTAATCTTAGTTCCTTTTCTGCTCTAAACTTCTCTTTGAGAGTACCACTTCATCCTCGTCAGAGCCCACAAGCTCCAACTCTCCTATTGCTCAACCTCTGACTTTCCTATTGCTCAACCTCTGACTTTCCTATTGCTCAACCTCTGACTTATCATCACTTGACCTCCTGACCAATCAATGACTCCATAGGTTTCCCACCATTGACCTCCCCAACTCCCAACCTATCACCTATCCCCAGACTCCCTGGGTTTCCCATCCACCCATTTGAAATTGGATGTCACAATCTTGTGAGGGCACAGCCTATAAGCTGAAGCCAAGTTCTACTGGCTTTCCTGTGGGTTTCTCTGGAAACCCCCTGATAAGCTCTGTGTGCACCCCTTAACAGCTAACTGCATTGGAAACTGAATACAATGTAGTTTAAATGGCAGCTGATCATCATTTGTAATTATTTTCACCTGTGAAATAAATGCCAGTTGCCCAGTACATAGTCCAGTTAGGATTCACACTTGAAGCAAATTATTTTCCATTTTCGTCGGTTGCAATTATGTCCCATTGAAAAGCCCCCTCTGTGGATCTATGTTCCATAACAGTGTCAAAGATACTCCTGGCTTCACCTCAAGTCAACTTGGGGAGATTTCACCAAAATTCAGGCTGTCCAAATACTCTATAGGATACATCTCTGTCTCACTGTCTCCCTCTGCAGTATCGGCACTGGTACACACAACTCTCCCCAGGGAATTTATTCAGAAGTTCTGAATTAATCTCATCAACCTCTGAATTCCTTGGACACAGAATTGCCCAGTCTAAGAAGTCTTCATCTTGCCAATCTCTTTGGTCTCTATCCACATGGATGTCTGGATATATCTCAGCAATTAGATCAGACATTTCTGGACCACAGATCATATGAGGAGGGATATCCATTGTATGATCCAAAGGTAAATCCTTTCCATGGCCTATATCCAATAGCCACTGAGCAAACTGTTGACTTTGTGGATCATCCTGGTCTACCCACGTATTATTTTCCAAGAACAGTACCTTGGTATGCTTCCACAGTTCTGATTTCTGGATACATTGTCCAATGATCTGTTCTTTTGAACCCTTTGGTACAACAGGCAAAGTCTGCTGGAAGTCACCTCCCCAGGCAACAAGAATCCCTCCAAAGGGAAGATTGTCTAATAAATCCCTCAGGGTTCTGTCAACTGCCTCACATGTGAAACATGACTGCATTGGAACTTCATCCCAGATAATCAGTCAGACTTTCTTCATAGGCTCTGCTTTTTCTGAACCTTTTTTGATATGACATAGAGCATCCTTCTCATAAGGAACAGGGATTGAAAATGTGCTGTGAGATGTCCATCCACCCTTGAGAATCATTGATGTAATTCCAGAAGATGCTACACAACGCACAATGTAGCCCTTGGCACAACATGCATGTGCTAGAGTATTCCATACAAAGGACTTGCCAGTGCCACCTGGACCATTCATAAAAAACAATTTGCCCTCCTGCTGCTCACCCACTGCCTTCATGATAGTCTCAAAAGCAGCTATTTGTTCAGGATTGCACTTTTCAAGATTGGCTTGGGCACTGGCATGCTCAGTATTACAGTGACTCAAAAAACCCTTTGCATGTTTTGTACTTCAGACTTATATCCCTGATAACTCAAAGAATAAAAGTGCAGAAATATCAAGAATATTTGTGAATATGCTCTATCATATCTAGATTATGGAAGTATGGTGCCATTACATAAGCTCCAAATATGGAAATGTTACAAATATTTATATACAAGAGACTCATGTGAATGGCAACTTTGATGACTATAAATGCTTATAGTCATGTGACCTTGTTGATTGTTTACCTCCAATTAGGTCATATCAACAAAATCACATGATGTCACATGACCATGTTGTACTGGAGTATAAATATATCACCTTCAGCAACTAGTAATACCCCAATTCCCAAAATGCACACTTTGTCTCTTGCCAGCCAGAATCATATCCTCTCACTGCTTGATGCTGGTCATTCAGCTAGTCACATTACAGTTTCTACTGGTCATAGGATTGGCACAGTCTCAAAGCTTCACTCTAAGCATTGTTATCATCTCCCTAAGTCCATTGGTGGTTGACCCCAAAGCTTTCCCCTACCAACATTCACTATGCACAGTGTCTCATCAGCTCTGGGAAGGCTGACACTGCTGTTGATGTGACCAAAGCCCTTAGGAATCTCACCAACCAGTCCATTTCTACCCAAACTGTGTGCAATCATCTCAAGATGGTTGGGATGAAGGCTGTGATGAAGAAGAAAAAAGCCCCTTCTTAGCAAGAAGCATAGGAAGGCAAGGATGGACTTTGCTATAGCACATCAGCATTGGACTGTGGAGGACTGGAAGAAGGTGGTGTGGTCTGATGAAACCAAAATCAACAGGTTGGGGTCAGATGGGAGGAAGTGGGTCTGGAAAAAGACTGGGGAGGGCTTGAGTAACAGGCTGGTTCAGGGGACTCAGAAGTTTGGAGGAGGATCTGTGATGTTATGGGGGTGCATGCTGTGGGAAGGACCTGGGTATGCTTGCAAGATAGATGGGAGGATGGATGGAGACCTGTATCTCAAGATTATGGAGGAGGACCTTCAAGCCAGCCTCAACTATTATGGAAAACCTGTGGATGATGTCATCTTCCAGCAAGATAATGACCCCAAGCATACTTGCAAGAAGGCCCAGACTTGGTTTCAAAATAATAATTTCAATGTCCTTGCATGGCCAGCACAGTCTCCAGACCTCAACCCCATTGAACACTTGTGGGATCATATCAAGAGGAGGCTGAGGGAGTATGAGATTGAACCAAAAGGGATACTGGAGTTGTGGGAAAGGGTGGAGGAGGAGTGGAACAAGATTGATGCAGAGGTGTGTCAGAATTTGATTGAGAGTATGTCTAGGAGGGTTGCAGCTGTGTTGAAGGCAAAGGGTGGCTATACCAAGTACTAAATATAAGTAGTTTTGTGGGTCAGAGTGGTCAGCAAAAAAACCCTTTGCATGTGTGTCTTGTATATAAATATTTGTAATATTTTCATATTTGGAGCTTATGTAATGGCACCATACTTCCATTATCTAGATACAAGCTTAGGAACCCTTGCTACGCTGCAGGGCAGTTGCTTCACAACTGGTCCCACAACTTTGCTGTGGGCTCCAGCTTGTTGGGGGGTGAAGCCCCCCAAACCCCCCCATGTCAACAACTTTTAAGTATTTCTGAGACTCATTGTTTGAATGGAAAGTGTTCAGAGAATGGAAAGTGTTCAGAGAATGGAAAGTGTTCAGAGAATGGAAAGTGTTCTCAGAATGGAAAGTGTTCTATGAACAGAAAGTGTTCTAAGAATGGAAAGTGTTCTAAGAACAGAAAGTGTTCTAAGAATGGAAAGTGTTCTAAGAACGGAAAGTGTTCTAAGAATGGAAAGTGTTCTAAGAACGGAAAGTGTTCTAAGAATGGAAAACATTACAAAAGGAAACATCAGTCACAAATGGAAGCCACAGCCACAAGAGGAAAAAATGGTTACAAAAGGAGACAAAGGTTACAAAAGGAAACAACGGTTACAAAAGGAGACAATGGTTACAAAAGGAAACAACATTTACAAAAGAAAACAACAGTTACAAAGGAAACAACAGTTACACAGGAAACAACAGTTACACAGGAAACAACAGTTACACAGGAAACAACAGTTACACAGGAAACAACAGTTACACAGGAAACAACAGTTACAAAAGGAGACAACAGTTACACAGGAAACAATGGTTACAAAAAGAGACAATGGTTACAAAGGAAACAATGGTTACAAAGGAGACAATGGTTACAAAAGGAAACAATGGTTACAAATGGAAAGAGTGGTTAAATTGACTCTCAACTGCAAGTAATTACTGTGGTCACTCAATTTATTTATTTTGATTTAATGTATTTTATTTTGATTTAATGTATTTTATTTTGATTTATTGAATTTTATTTTATTTTATTGTTTTTCATTTCAATTTATTTTATTTTTAAACATTTTATATTCATTTATTATATTTTATTTGAATTATTCTGATTTTATTGAGGCTGATCAGAGGGGGATGGAGGAAGAAGGAAACAGTACACACAGCAGCTGGACAAAGAGAGAAGGAAATAGTACACACACTCACTGAAGAAAGGGTACACACACCACCTGGAGGAAAGAGAGGGCTGGTCAGAGGAGGATGGTGGAAGAAGGAAATGGTAGACACACTGCAGGAAAGAGAGAGCTGGTCAGAAGAGGATGGTGGAAGAAGGAAATGGTAGACACACACTGCAGGAAAGAGAGAGGAGGCCAATCAGAGGAACACGCACTGGCTGGAGGAAAGAGAATGGAGGCCAATCAGGGCAGGACAAAGAGAGAAGGAAAGGGTACACAAACCACCTGGAGGGAAGAGAGAGGGCCGATCAGAGCAGGATGGAGAGAGAAGGAAATAGTACACACACTTGCTGGAGGAAAGAGAGAGGAGGCCAATCAGAGCAGGATGGAGGGAGGAGGAAAGGGGACATGCACCTCCTGGAGAAAACAGAGAGGAGGACAAAGGGAGAAGGAAACGGTACACGCACTGGAGGAAAGAGAGAGGAGGCCAATCAGAGGATGAAGAGAGAAGGAAATGGTACACAGACCTCCTGGAGGAAAGAGAAGGGACAAAGGGAGAAGGAAACGGTACATGCACTGGCTGGAGGAAAGAGAGAGGAGGTCAATTAGAGGAGGACGAAGAGAGAAGGAAATGGTACATGCACCTCCTGGAGGAAGGAGAGAGGAGGATGATCAGAGGAGGACAAAGGGAGCAAGAAACGGTACACCCACCGGCTGGAGGAAAGAGAGGAGGCCAATCAGAGGAGGACAAAGGGAGAAAGAAACAGTACACACACCGGCTGGAGGCAAGAGAGGAGGCCAATTAGAGGGGGATGAAGAGAGAAGGAAACGGTACACACACCTCCTGGAGGAAAGAGAGGAGGCCGATCAGAGGAGGACAAAGGGAGGAGGAAACAGTACATGCACCGGCTGGAGGAAAGAGAGAGGAGGACAGAGGGAGAAGGAGCAGTACATGCACTGGCTGGAGGAAAGAGAGAGGAGGACAAAGGGAGAAGGAGCAGTACATGCACCGGCTGGAGGAAAGAGAGGGGCTGATCAGAAGAGGACAGAGAGAGAGGGAAATGGAACGTGCACCGGCTGGAGGAAAGAGAGAGGAGGCAAATCAGTGCAGGACAGAGGAAGAAGGAAATGGTAGATGCACTGGCTGGAGGAAAGAGAGGGGGACAATCAGGAGGACAAAGAAAGGGGAAAGGGAATGAGAGAGGAAAGAGAGGGGGACAATCAGAGGAGGACAAAGAGAGAGGGGAAAGGGAATGCGCACTGGCTGGAGGAAAGAGAGAGGAGGCAAATCAGCGGAGGACAGAAGGAAATGGTAGACACACTGGCTGGAGGAAAGAGAGGGGGGCAATCAGAGGAGGACAAAGAGAGGGGAAAGGGAGTGCACACTGGCTGGAGGAAAGAGAAGGGGACAATCAGAGGAGGACAGAGAGAGGGGAAAGAGAATGCACACCAGCTGGAGGAAAGAGAGATGAGGTAAATCAGTGCAGGACAGAGGAAGAAGGAAATGGTAGATGCACCGGCTGGAGGAAAGAGAGAGGGTCCCAATGAGAGGAGGATGGAGAGAGAAGGAAATGGTACACACACCTGGAGGAAAGAGAGGAGGATGATCAGAGGACAAAGAAAGAGGAAATGGTACACACACCAGCTGGATGAAAGAGAGAAGAGGTCAATCAGAGGAGGACAGAGAGGAGGACAGAGGGGAAAGGGAATGTGCACCAGCTGGAGGAAAGAGAGTGGAGGCAAATCAGTGCAGGACAGAGGAAGAAGGAAATGGTAGATGCACCGGCTGGAGGAAAGAGAGAGGGTCCCAATGAGAGGAGGATGGAGAGAGAAGGAAATGGTACACACACTTGGAGGAAAAAGAGGAGGATGATCAGAGGACAAAGAAAGAGGAAATGGTACACGCACCAGCTGGATGAAAGAGAGAAGAGGTCAATCAGAGGAGGACAGAGAGAAGGAAATGGTACACACTTGCTGGAGGAAAGAGAGAGGAGGTGGATTAGCACAGGATGGAGGGAGAAGGAAAGAGTACATGCATCACTTGGAGGAAAGAGAGAGGATCCGCTGTGAATGGAAGTGGGTGTGCAGTGGTGGATGGGTGCGGGTGGATGGGTGTGCAGTGGATGGGTGCAGGTGTGTGGTGGATGGGTGCAGGTGCGCAATGGATTGGTGCGTGGTGGATGGGTGCAGGTGCACGGTGGATGGGTGCAGGTGCACGGTGGATGGGTGCAGGTGTGTGATGGATGGGTGTGCGGTGGATGGGTGCAGGTGTGCGGTGGATGGGTGCAGGTGTGCGGTGGATGGGTGCACAGTGGATGGGTGCACAGTGGATGGGTGCATGGTGGATGGGTACACGGTGGATGGGAGCAGGTGCACGGTGGATGGGAGCAGGTGCACGGTGGATGGGAGCAGGTGCACGGTGGATGGGAGCAGGTGCACGGTGGATGGGAGCAGGTGCACGGTGGATGGGTGGATGGGTGCACGGTTGAAAATACCGTGCGTGTATAAAATAATTCTACGCATCTATAGAATGCTTCTGCGCATGCATAACATAATTCTGTGTGGGCAAAAATGCTCCCACGGTGTGGCAATAATACACCTGTGGCATGCCAAATACTCCCGTGATCACATAATTGCTTCTGCATTGGCTGAAATGCCTCCGTGATGACATAATCTGGGCGCCTGCCTTACTAAAAAAAAGCAACATGGACCCACAATAATAGACCTCCCGATATGTACTGTAATCCTTCTCCAGGCACTGGCTTTGAAATGCCTCCGTGAAGGGCATGGGAAGTGCATACACAAGGGGCATGGGAAATATCTGCACGAAGGGCATGGAAAATGAGTCGTGGGAAATCTGTTGGTGAGAGGCGCGGGAAATTCTTCTGTACCACTGGAAATGCTCCCACACAGAATACTCCCATGGCATGACAGAATACTTCTGCCCCCATCACAAAATAGTCCCGCAGTGCCCGAAATGCTTCTGCGAATGCAGAAATACTCCTGCGCTGACTAATTGTGACATTCTGGCACTAACACGCCGTCATTTCTGGGCAGCTTAATGGGGGAAGCCTTTGGGCACTCCGCACCCTTGTGAAAGGGCACCTAGCGGTGCCAAAAAGTGCCCACGGACCCACCAAGCAACTTTACTATATATTGACAAGCCTGGGAACCCTTGCTATGCTGTGGGGCAGTCACTTTGTGACCTGCCCCACTGCTCGCTGCGGGCTCCGGCTTGTTGGGGGGCAAAGCCCCCCAACCCCCCCCCACGTCCATGACTCTTAAGTATTTCTGAGCACTTCTAAGTATTCTGAACATTTCTAAGTATTTACATATCACAACCACTGTTCAAAAAAATCAATTAAAACAAATTCAATAAATACATTAAAACTTCAATCTAATAATACATCTTTGTACACTATATTTGCTGTTCTCTTTGTCTCCTTTATTAATATTTTTATCCTATTCCAACTTCTTCCCCTTGAAAGTCCCACATACAATTGCCCATGTCCAAACACTGCCATTCTCAAATCTATTCCTACCACTTTCAAAGACTGTCCCTGTGACTTGTTAATTGTCATTGCAAATGCTAACCACACTGGAAACTGAATACGATGCAGTTTAAATGGCAGTTGATCATCATTTGTAATTATTTTGATCCGTGAAAGAAATGCCATTTTTCCAGTATATGGTCCAGTTAGGATCCGCACTTGAAGCAAATGATTTTCCATTTTCACCAATTGCAATCGTGTCCCATTGAAAAGCCCCCTCTGTGGATCTACAGTATGTTCCGTAATAGCATCAATGGCACTCCTGGCTTCACCTCAAGTCAACTCGGTGAGATTTCACCAAAATTCAGGCTGTTCAAATACTCTACAGGATACATCTCTGTCTCACTGTCTCCCTCTGCAGTATCAGCACTGTGGTATACACGACTCTCCCCAGGGAATTTATTCAGAAGTTCTGAATTAATCTCATCAACCTCTGAATTCCTTGGACACAGAATTGCCCAGTCTAAGAAGTCTTCATCTTGCCAATCTCTTTGGTCTCTATCCACATGGATGTCTGGATATATCTCAGCAATTAGATCAGACACTTCTGGACCACAGATCATATGAGGAGGGATATCCATTGTATGATCCAAAGGTAAATTTTTTCCATGGCCTATATCCAATAGCCACTGAGCAAACTGTTGACTGTCTGGATCATCCTGGTCCACCCACATATTTTTTTCAAGAACAGTACCTTGATATGCTTCCACAGTTCTGATTTCTGGATACATTGTCCAATGATCTGTTCTTTTGAACCCTTTGGTACAACAGGCAAAGTCTGCTGGAAGTCACCTCCCCAGGCCACAGGAATCCCTCCAAAGGGAAGATCCTCCTTGTCTAATAAATCTCTCAGGGTTCTGTCAACTGCCTCACATGTGAAATGTGACTGCATTGGAACTTCATCCGTACGCCCCCACGCCCCACACGCACCAAATGTCTGTTTATAGGATTTCCCGCCCAGACTCTGTACATCAAGACTCGTTACATTCAACCTCATTACGATACATATCAATTACCGGACTTCCCCCGGACTCTGTCTCTGTCTATGTCCGTCTTCGCCCCACGCATCAGTCACTGGATCCCGCTCAGAATCCTGTCACCACTCTAATTGAGCCCCATTCCCGTTTTAGTCAAATGACCTGTCACGATTTAGGACTCCGCTCCCACTCCATTCCCGTTATGGGTTATGCTTTGTCACGATTCGGACTCCGCTCCGTTCCGTCCCGTTCCTAACACCAAACTTGGTGTTTATTATTCCCGTTCTATGTTTTGTTAGTTTCGTTTCATCATTACTGGATTTGGTATGTTATTCACTCCACGGTCTATATAAACTGGCAGATGTTGTACATACAATCCTCCCAGATAATCAGTCAGACCTTCTTCATAAGCTCTGCTTTTTCTGAACCCTTTTTGATATGACATAGAGCATCCTTCTCACAGGGAACAGGGATTGAAAATGTGCTGTGAGAAGTGTGACCACCCTTGAGAATCATTGATGCAATTCCAGAAGATGCCACACAAAGCACAATGTAGCCCTTGGCACGACATACATGTGTCAGAGTATTCCATACAAAGGACTTGCCAGTGCCACCTGGACCATTCACAAAAAACAATTTGCCCTGCTGCTCCTCATCTACCCTCATCTACTGCCTTCATGATAGTCTCATAAGGCAACTCATTGTTCAGGATTGCACTTTTCAAGATTAGCTTGGGCACTGTCATGCTCAATATCAACATCATAATCTGACTGCTCCTTAATGAGACAGTTGCCAAGAATACCATCCCAAACATCAGTGCAGTTTGGCATGGTTGGATAGTGTGAGATGGACTTTCCAGAATAGCAGAGGATCTTATCAATATCATAGAGACCAAAGTCATAAATGCTATTTGGTGATGGATTGGGAATGCCATGTTGTTGCTGAAGTATGAACTTCAAATCATCACAAAGAAATACTTTAAAGTCATTCCTGAGTTCATGGGGTTGTGCAGGGGAGGACATGGTCAAAATGATAGCAAACAATCTGCGAAGTTGAAACCCAGACTCTATGCGACTGGCTTCTGTGAGGCACATGTGCCACTGGCAGTCATCTTCAAGCAAACCATGTGCAACACAGGCTTGCTGAAATGTGGGACAACTCTCACCCTGAAAAGTCCTGAGCTGTTCAAATGAGGTGGCACCTTTGACAACAGTGAGCAAAGTACAGAGGTGGAATCTTTCCCCACTGGCAATATTGACAAAATGAATGCGCCCTATGGAAAAACCACTTTGACGTGGCTTCCATGATTTCTTCTTGGGTATATATGTGAAATACTCAGGAAAGTCCATATAAAATGTGTCCTGGGCACACTGTCCATTATACCCAAGAGACCCTTGGCATTAGCTTCAAAATAAGCCATGAGAGTTGTTGCTGAAAGCTCTGCCCTTTGTAAAGTCTCAACAGGACCTTGATCACCATCAAAAAGTACAGTGTTTTCCCCAGGGAGATGGACACCAAGTGCCATTACTGCAGGAACCTGGGTGTGGAGTTCATTGTGCATTAATCGCCAGACAGATTCATGTGCACTGACATAACGTGCATCAAGGTACTGCTGAATCTCATCTGGTGTCTTTCCAAATTCCATAGTTGTACGATCATGGCCTTGTAACAGTATTTATGCATGTACTTCATTGACCTATTGGTAAAGGTCAATTCAACATTGATGTGGCATTCAAAGGTGAGAATCAAAATAGGAGAGTAAGGGACAACATGTCTGTTGTCATATGTAAACTTGGGAGTTTCATAAACCCTTCCATTATTGGGATGACGGCATGTTGGATAGCCTTCCTCATTGACAATGGTAGCTTCACACCAATCCTTTGGATAGTATTTACTGCACTTCATACAGGCAGCATTTGGATGTTCAGCCCCACAGGGGCCATGGGTCATGAGTTGCCCTACTAAATTAAATAGTCTGGGATGTGTTTCAGGATCTGGAAAACAGGCAGAAACCATTGAGTCAACATCTTCTGGTGTCCTTGGCTTATTCTGGTCATCAAACCATATGAGGCAGTGCATGTGTGGAAGACCCTGCTTTTGGAATTCAATGACATGGATATGGGCTACTGTTCTACCCAAGATGTGGTCCTCTGTGATCATCTTGAGCAACTTAGCCCAGTTTATATAGTATATATTGTATCATAATCATCAGCCACAAAACCTTTCCAATGAGCAGGCCTGACTAAACTATTTGTAGCATACCCAAAAATGCATATTATGTAATAATACTCTAGACCATGATTCTATACATGTTTAGCTATCCAGTGTGAATTTTTGAAATTTGTTGCTATTTTCTCTCCCCTGGTAGCAGTCTGCCAATATGAAAACTCCAAACATTGGAAAGGTTTTGTGAGTCACTGTAGCTTTGTCGGTTATCTTCGGGTTACGACACAGTCATAGCAGGGCCCAAATCCCTTGAGAAATATTCCAGAGAGCAGCCCCTCACAATTTAAGGAGCACAAAGCTGGGTGTGATGTATCAGCATTATCTCATAATATCCTCTTAATTTTCTGTGGATTATTTAATATTCTTTCGAATTTTTATTATATTTCTATTGTGAAAAATAGGCCTTATTCCTTTTAACTTCGCATAATAATAGCATATATGAACTCATATTATGCTATTATATCTTAGTTAATTTATTATAATTTTTAACTAATTATTTATATTTTATTTACTTAGTTATTACCTTTCGGCACTTGCTGCAGCCCAGTTTGCGCAATTTTGAAGTCATGTGACTTATTAGATAAGCCCCCAGTGTTGGGATGTCACAAAGGTCACGAGTGTGACTACCCGAGTCACACAAGTCACGAATGTGACTACCCGAGTCACACAAGTCACGAACGTGACTACCCGAGTCATTATTAGGTTCCGCCGACTCATCGTTTGCTTCCGTCCCCGGGACCGCGGCCTTGAACCTTCATGTTCAAGCCAAAGCTTAGAACCCTTGTCTCAGAGAGGGGAATCACATGTTAAACAAAGGGTAAATAATGAGTAGAATATGAGGTCATTATGATCTCACTAATGACCTCATAAACTAAATAGTTAGCTAATCATTGAGTTATCAAAATGTATATAAGGAGGGCTAAGTTTCCAATAAAATCATCTTATCACACACACATATTTGCAGCACAGCACTAGCTTATCTCATCATCCTAAGGACAATAATAGCCTTAGTCTGATACACTCACTGCAAGCACCTACACTTGCAGCATCTTGAATCTTTGTCAGCAACTCTTGGACTTAGCTAATCATCTAAGTTCCCCAGCCTCACAGCTACCCTTTAGGCTTATTAATTAGATAATAAACCTAATAAGTATCTAAGTATCCTTACTGAAATCCCTGCCAATACTAGATTACTCAAGGCCCAGCCCTAAGTTTATTGAATTAATCAAGTACAAGCACTCAGATAATCCAATACAATTTACTTTCTCTATTAATAAATTATTTAACACCTTGTTAAATAACTATTAATAGTTACAAATAAGCATACAAGAATCCGAAGCTCTTATATCAAGTCTCTGCCAAGTTACTGCGCATATATTCAGCTTCCAGCCCCTATTCTCAAGGAATAGTTCTTGTATTTGCTAAAAGAGTCATACACAGTTCTATTGAACCTTTCAATAATCAAAATAAGCATTGATTTGAGTTGTTTAAGCTTCATAGCGCAGCTCATTAATCTATCAGTATTTAAATTACTGGACCTTTGCTTGTTTTATTGTTGAAGCTCTGTGACACTATAGCATATATTGAGCTATCTAAGAGAATCCCCTGAATACATTACACTGGGGGAGGGAGAGTGGAAGGGAGAAAGTGTGGCAGCCTCATATTACAACCGTGTCGCAACCTGACAGTCCCCAAGGTTATCGCCACCTATAAATGATTCAAGTTATCGTTCAAGTCATCACATTGGAAACCATCGGCCTCCCAATGCTTACGTATGCTTGCGTGGTGATCAAACTCCATTTACACCCCTGTCAAAATATACTCATACTATCTGGTTAAACTCTGATGTCCCTTTTTATTATGATGATCCGTTCTACTCTATGTTTCACATATGTCTATATATACTTGTAACCCTTGGACTATTTTCTTTTTTCATAATTCCACTCTTGGGTATTTCATGGCCTCCAAACTAATCGTAACCTTCCCGTTCCTAGTCAAGCTTATTTGTCAATACCGTTTTCCTCTCTTCTCCTAGTTAGTATTTCCTAGGCGCCAAATACTTGTATATGAACCCACTGTAGTTGTAGTTATTAGGCAATCAGAATATCGACTCAGAACACCCTCTTACACCTCTAGAAGCCTCGTACTAAGTATCCCGTTATCCGCCTTCACGTGCGCTCACCCACTCTCGGTTCCCGACCCCTTGGCCCGACACTCGACTTATCCTTCAGTTCCAATCAGTAGTTCACTGAGAGGTACTCATTAGGACTAGTCTTCACCCATCCGAAATTTAAGGACACCCAACGGATATTTGCAAGGGCACAGCACATAAGCTGAAGCCAAGTCCTTCCGATCGGTCCCCATTGTGTCATATATTTTATCACTTTGTTTCTTTGTTTAACCTTTAAGGGACATTAGTCAAATAGTAGAGGACTGGATCCTTTAACTTTGGCTCAAGAGTTTAAGATGCCATTGTTCTGATAACATAAGATTTATTGCTAGCTCTAAACCCTAGAATTAGCATATCTTAACCCTAAGTAGCTAGGTGGCACTGCCATGGAAACCAGCAGAGTCATGGATTACATACTAATAAGGTATCTCTAGCCCTTATACTACATATTGAGGGAGATGACTCATTGGTGAGTCATATCAATATGACTATGCAATGAGTTATGATCAGAGCTATGACTCAGATACATAGCCATAGCTGGTTGGATGACTCTGAAATACACTTATGATTCAAGTATGGGAAATACTGACTCATTCTCCTAGTCACATTACTTAGTAAGCAGGATCCTGGACTAGTATAAATACAGGCTCAAATCATGTATTTAGAATATCATTCAATATCACATCACTTGCTCATTTAGCTACACTTGCCTACTAGGTCCACACATTGTGCTTAAGTTGAGTACTCTCCTTGCCAATCTGTTGACCATCTTGTTTCCTTGAGTTGAGCTTTCTCCTCGGAAAAGGGACACGGGCACGTAGTTGAATAAAAGTGGATACTGATTTAATTGACAAAACTCCTACATACAGATTAATTTGAATTTGAATCTCCTTTCTCAAGCTACGCTACTTAACTCAAGTAAAAAGAGTTTACAAGTACACTAAATAGTAATAATACATTACACATTGGCCTACCAACACTAGTCAGTTTTCAGTTCTTAACACCTCAAGGCTTTACAGTGGGCTTCTGGGTTTCCCACAGCTATGCTCCTGCATGTCACAAAACATCCCAGAATGCTCCTGTGGCACCAAAAATACTCCCATACTTACAGAAATACTCTCATGAATGCAAAAAAAGTTCCACAAATACTTCCACACTAACTAACAACAAAAGCTTAGTCACTAACAGTACCTTTTACCTGCCTTGCTGGGATTTTCAGCATCTAACTGTGCCCATAACCCACCAAGTGAAATTCATTTATATGGATATATTTAAAAAAGGATAAAAGGTAGAAATTTTGTAGTTTACTCAGTTTTTTAGAAAAATACAAATCGATTTGCATAATTTTGAGATAATTCAAAGGAATATTGTACAATTTTACCATAGGAGGATAGTCACAATTCATTGAATACACAAAATTTTATGACAAACTCCTCATATTTTTAAGTGAGACTATTTCTCCTGGCTATGACTACATGTTTTAGGGATTTATATTTCATTAACCCAAAATTTCATCTTTAAGACTTGTACACTCCCTTAAAATATACACAAATGTCATGGTTATACAAGATTAGCTGGGTTGTTACCTAATCTTTGGGATAAAATACATTCCCTAGTATCTCCATGATTTTAAAATGTCGACAAACATTATAGTTAACCAAAATTACTCAGGTTATGACTTAATCTTTTGGATAAGATGCATTCTCTTGTATCTTATGCAAACTTTCAAATATAGTTCATATAATTTAAATTTATTTGGTTTAGAAAGTTAACCAGAACTATCTGGCCAACCAATCCATGTTGTGGAATTTATCCCCAAAAGGATAATCTATATATGTTTGTTTGACTAACTTTTGTCAGATACAAGATAAATATTAATATTTCCTTATTCTCCAGAATATTATCTGATAGGCTGAATTTGATTAAACATTAAGTTTACAACAAACAATATAAATATATTCTGAATTTTTAGCAGGTACTATAGATAGATTTATGATGCACCTACTTGAAGAATGAAAGAAAAAGGAACAAGAACCTCCACGGTCAAAAGTCAATGCTCTGGAACCCTTCACGGGTTCCAACCCAAACAAACTCTCTACTTTCCTCATGTAATGTCACTTCAATTTCCATGATCGATCCACCGCATTCTCCATGGACTCCCGAAAAGTCAACTACACACTTTCATACTTGTTGGGATCCACATTGAAATGGTTTGAACCAGCTTTTAGCGGACTTTCCAAGGAAGAGCCGCTTTGGCTCAAAGATTGGGATGCTTTTGTTATGGAGCTTGAAACCAACTTTGGCCCATATGACCCAACAGGAGAAGCCGAGAATAGTCTCACAAATCTTTGTATGAAGGACATGCAGCGCATCACGGACTATATTGTCCAATTCAATACCCTTGCAGCTTGTTGTCAGTGGGGTGATCCTGCTCTCCACCACCAATTCTACGCCAGTCTGCCATCCCACCTTCAAGACAAAGTCTCAAAAGGAGAAGATGGCAAGCCAAAAACCCTGTCCCATATGCACCTCAAAGCTCAAAACACAGATGCACATTATTGGGAATGTCACGCAGAAGCTGCCCGCGAGACCTCTGTGGACAAAGTGAACAAGTCCATGGCCAATAAAACCAACAACAACAACTCATCAACCAGCAACCCAAACTCCACGCAACCCGACAAGAAGAATGATAAAAAGTCTTCTAACAACAACAACAACAACAACAACAAGGGTCAACAGTCCAGCAAGCAAACCGGAAAACCTGACATCACAGGCAAACTCGGACCCGATGGCAAATTGACCCCACAGGAAAGACAATGTTGTATGGACAATAACCTCTGTCTCTTGTGCGGGGAAACCCAGTCATCGAGTTCTGGAATGTCTGCTGGCAAAAGCAAACTCTTCAAAGGGAGGAACAGCCAAGGCCTCCATGGAAACCCCATTGAAGGACAAACAGGCTTCCAACTCAAAAAAAGAGTGAGCAACCCTGTGGACTCCACGTGTGTTGGGGGTTGCATTGCCTCTCCGTGCATTCAAGAGTTTACTTGTCTCGACGCATCCACTCTTTCGCATTCTGATTCATTTTTCATTAAACTTATGTCTAATATGATCCCAAAATTCGTTTTTTCAGCTCTTATAGATTCTGGCTCGACTCATTGTTTTTTAGATACAAAATTCATGCAAAATGATTTATTGTCAACTTATCTGATAAATCCTGTCAGCCTCCACCTCTTTGATGGCACAAGTAATTCAGTTGTCACCCAAGCTTGTGATTTATCCATCTGTTTCCTGTGTGGAACATCTCCGTTGGTCACTTTCTATGTGACCCAGTTAGACTCAAGTTGCTCAGTAGTCCTAGGACACAACTGGCTTACCCACTACAATCCATTGATTGACCAGATAGCTAACAGTATGACATTCCAGACCCCTGTGGCAGCCAAGGAAACTGTGCCCGACATGGCCTCCATGGCACCCATGGCCTTCCTGGCACCTGCAGTCTCAAGGACTCCTGTGATCCCTATGGCACCCATGGCTTCCTTGGAACCCACGGCACATCCGTCTATTTCTCTGATTAATGCTGCAGCTTTTATTAGGGCTACAAAAATGGACGGGTCCCAGGCATTAACTATCAATTTAAAAATTGATGAAGCAACTGGATGTTTTTCAACCCCGGTATCTACATCTGAGCAAGCCACTGACCTAGAAGGCATCCCGGAGAAATATCATGACTTCACGGATGCTTTTAGCAAGCAGAAAGCTGACCGGCTTCCACCCCACAGAGAATATGACTTAAAAATTGATCTTGAAGATGGCATCCAGCCACCCCTAGGACATATTTACCCACTCTCATCTACGGAACTTTCCGCAATCCGTGATTTCCTGGATGAACATTTGTCCATAGGTTTTATCAGACTCTCAAAGTCTCCTTTTGGAGCACCTGTTCTGTTTGTCAGAAAAAAGGATGGAACCCTTAGACTATGTGTTGATTTCAGAGGACTCAATGCTGTCACAAAAAAGGATAAGTATCCACTTCCACTCATATCTGATCTGCTCGATGCTCTGCAGAATGCATGGATTTACACCAAAATAGATCTCAAACACGCCTATCATTTGGTCTGGATCGCCATGGGTGACAAATGGAAAACCACTTTTAGAACCCGCTATGGGCCCTTCAAGTGCTTGGTGATGCCCTTTGGACTCACAAATGCTCTGTCTGTTTTTCAATGTTTTATCAATGACATTTTTTCCAACATGCTCGATGTATGCATCATTGTTTACTTGGATGACATTCCTATCTACTCCGAGGACCCTGCAGAACACAACAAACAAGTCTGTGAAGTTCTCCAGAGACTCAGACAACATGGTTTATTCACGAATGGTAAAAAATGTATTTTTGACACCAACTCCATGGAATACCTGGGTTTCATAATGGGACCCGACGGACACCGCATGGATGAAACTAAAGTGCAAGTCATCAAAGATTGGCCTGAACCCCGAAAAGTTAAAGATATACAATCCTTCCTCAGCTTTGCCAATTTTTACAGACAGTTTATCCAGGGATATTCCGACATCACAGTTCCCCTTACCCATCTTACACACAAGGATACTCCGTGGAATTTTAACGATAAGTGTCAAAAAGCTTTCAATCTTTTAAAAAATTCTTTTTCTTCAGCTCCTATTGTGTCGCATTGGAAACCGAACTTCCCACTCATTGTTGAAACAGATACCTCGGACTATGCACTTGGAGCCATTCTGTCTATCCAGGACTCCAACAGAGAAGTCCACCCCATGGCTTTTCTGTCCCAGACCTTTACCGGAGCAGAGCTCAACTACGATGTTCATGATAAGGAACTCCTGGCAATTTTTTCAGCTTTTAAAGTGTGGTGACACTATTTGGAAGGCTCGGGAACTCCGATTGACATTGTAACAGATCACAAAAACCTGGAATACTTTTCTACTACAAAACCTTTGACCCGTCGGCAGGCCTGCTGGTCTGAATATCTATCTGCTTTCAACATGATTATCCATTTTTGACCTGGCCATCTCGGCGGCAAGCCCAACACTTTAACTAGACGATGGGACATCTATCCTAAAGAGAGGAGCAACGACTATGCCACGGTAAACCCACACAACCTGAATCCTATTTTCACGAATCAGCAACTTACCGCATCGGTCCACACAACTTTCCTCGTCCATCCCATTGTCCATGGAATTATCATTATGGATATTGAGAAGTTACATCAAGATATTCTATTGGCAATTCCACTAGACCCAATTACTAAAGCTCATCTTGACAATCCCATGGACCCCAATCAACCCCGGTGGTCTCTTGATCAGCATGGTTTCATTAGACTTCACGATAGGATCTATGTACCAGACTCCGACGGCCTCTGCCTCAGGATCCTTCAATACAAACATGATCATCCACTTTCAGGACATTTCAGGTACAACAAAACTCTATCATTAATAAGAAGAGAATACACTTGGCCCGGACTCCGTGGATTTGTTAAGCACTATTGTAAATCTTGCACTACTTGTCCCCACTCGAAATCTCAGTGACACAAGCCATACGGCCTTTTGAAACAACTCCCAGTACCAGAACACCCATGGAATTCCATCTCTATGAATTTCATTAAACACCTACTGGATTCCGAAGGCTTTTCCACCATTCTAGTCATTGTTGACAGATTCTCAAAACAAGGTATATTCATCCCTACTCATGATACAATTACGTCCGTGCAGTTAGCAGAGCTTTTCATTATCCACATATTTTCCAAGCATGGAGTTCCATCCCATGTAACTTCTGATCGAGGATCAGAGTTCGTGTCTCACTTCTTTAGATCCCTCGGGAAATCCTTGGACATGAAATTACATTTCACATCCAGACATCACCCGGAAGGTGATGGACAAACCGAACGTATCAATCAGATATTGGAACAATATCTCCGCATATATTGCAACTATCAACAGGACAATTGGAAATCCTTGTTACCACTTGCAGAATTTGCTTACAACAATGCACCCTCAGCCACTACTGGCATTTCCCTGTTCTTTGCAAATAAAGGATATAATCCAAATATTACAGTACATCCAGAACGAAATCTCACCTCTGCTCACGCTCAAGAGTTCACCACAGACCTCCACGAGCTGCATGAGGAACTCCGGACTGCAATTAGGTCCACCCAAGAGCAATACCAACTTTCAGCAGACAGACACCAGATCCCACCATCCAACTTCAAGATTGGCGATCATGTTTTTGTCAAAGTGTTACGACCGTGTCGTAACCCATGTCGCAACCCGATGGTCTCCGAATACTACAGTCTATCAATGTTCGAAGTTATTGATCAAGTCATCATTTCGGCAACCTTCGGAACACCGACACTGACGTATACCTTCGCGGCGATCAAACCTCGTTTACGCCCCTGTCAAATATACTCTACCATCTGGTTATGCTTTGATACGTCCCCTTTCATTATGATGATCCGTTTTACTCTATGTTTCACATATGCCCATATATACCTGTAGTCCGTGGACTATTCCCTTTTCTCATAATTCCGCTCTCAGCTAAATCTCGGCTTCCGATCTTATCGTAACTTTCCGGTTCCTAGTCAAGCTCATTTGTCAATGCCGTTTTCCGCTCTTCCCTTAGTTAGCAGTTTCTAGACGCCGATAACCTATATATAAACCCGCTGTAATGTAACTACTAGACAATCAGAATATCGACTTAGATACCCTCTAATTTCCGACTCCATTATCTATTCACGACCACCACATTCCGACTCCATCCGATTTACGATTCAACCTACCCCGACACTCTCAGTCTCCGACTCTCTCAGTCTCCGACACTCTCAGTCTCCAACTCTCTCAGTCTCCGACTCTTTCAGTCTCCGACTCTCTCAGTCTCCGACTCTCTCAGTCTCCGACTCTCTCAGTCTCCGACCCCTCAACCCAACCCTCAACTTATCCTTCGGTTTCCGATCGGTAGTTTACCGTGAGGTTTACTTGACAGGACTAGTTTTCGCCCCCCCGAAATTTAAGGACACCTGACGGTAACTTGCGAGGGCGCAGCACATAAGCTGAAGCCAAGTCCTTCCGTTCGGTCCCTGTCGGCCAGCCGACATCCGTCAGTTTCTGCTCTTAACACAAAGCTCAATTCTTTCAGACTACCCATCCATCAAAAAAGCTTGCTGAAAAATATTTAGGTCCGTTTGAAATAATCACACAAGTAGGTTCAGTTTCTTGGACCCTATGGCTTCCAGATAGCATGTGTGTGGTACACCCGGTATTTCATGTTTCTATGTTAGAACCTTGTACTGCTAACACTATCCTGGATCACGTGCAATCTCTGCCCCCTCTGGTCATTATTGATGGAGAACCCAAGTTTGAAATCTCGCAAATTTTAGATTCGAAAATTGACAAGCTGTGAGGTATCAACATTATCTCATAATTTTCTCTTAATTTTCTTTGAATTACTTAATATTTTCTCGAATTTTTATTGTATTTTTACTATGTTTATTGTGAAAAATAGGTCTTATTCCTTTTAACTTCACATAAATAATAGCATATATAGACTCATATTATGCTATTATTACTTAATTAAATTATTATAATTTTTAACTAATTATTTATATTTTATTTACTTAGTTATTACTGCCCGGCACATTGCCTTGCTTGTATGTGTGCATTTGGGTGTCACATGACACATTACCTAATCCGGCTCATACAGTCACACAAGTGACTGTAACACTAGTCGCGTGACTTATTAGATAAGCCTCCAGTGTCGGGATGTCACACAAGTCACGGATGTGACTACCTGAGTCATTAATTGATTCTGCCGACTCATCATTTGCTTCCGTCCCGGGACCGCGGCCTTGAACCTTCATGTTCAAGCCAAAGGATAGAACCCTTGTCTCAGAGAGGGGAATCATGTGATAAATAAAGGGTAAATAATGAGTAGAATATGAGGTCATTATGATCTAACTAGTGACCTCATAAACTAAATAATTAGCTAATCATTTAGTTATCAAAATGTATATAAGGAGGGCCAAGTTTCCAATAAAATTATCTATCTCTCACACATTTTACTGCACAGCTCAGAAGCTTATCTAATCATCCTAAGGACAATAATAGCCTTAGTCTGATACACTCACTGCAAGCACCTACACTTGCAGCATCTTGAATCTTTGTCAGCAACTCTTGGACTTAGCTAATCATCTAAGTTCCCCCTGCCTCACAGTTACCTTTAGGCTTATTAATTACATAATAAACCTAATAAGTATCTAAGTATCCTTACTGAATTTCCCTGCCAATACTAGATTACTCAAGGCCTAGCCCTAAGTTTATTGAATTAATCAAGTACAAGCACTCAGATAATCCAATACAACTTATTTTCTCTATTAATAAATTATTTAACACCTTGTTAAATAACTATTAATAGTTACAAATAAGCATACAAGAATCCGAAGCTTTATATTAAGTCTCTGCTAAGTTACTGCACATATATTCAGCTTCTAGCCCCTATTCTCAAGGAATAGTTCTTTTATTTGCTAAAAGAGTCATACACAGTTCTATTGAACCTTTCAATAATCAAAATAAGCATTTATTTGAGTTGTTTAAGCTTCATAGTGCAGCTCATTAATCTATCAGTATTTAAATTACTGGACCTTTGCTTGTTTTATTGTTGAAGCTCTGTGACACTATAGCATATATTGAGCTATCTAAGAGAATCCCCTGAATACATTATACAAGCATTGATGCACTTGTAAACTGCTTTACTTGGTCAAGTGGGTGGGTTATGAGGGCACCAATGAAGAAACCTCATGGATTTTGGCCACGGAACTCGGTAATGCCATGGAAATCATTACTGACTTTCATATAGCTTACCCACTCAAACCCGGACCACTATCGTCTCTCTGACCGCACTCCGCAGACCCTGTGTTATGTTTGGACTCATTTTCATTATTCCCTGTCACCCTATGTCTCTCTTTCCTTTTACAGGTTCTGACATGTCTTTCAAGTCCCTAAGGAGGGTGTTTATAATTACTATAATCTCAAATATTTACTAATAAAAGTCTTATTTTTACAAAACTCCATCTTTAAATAGTGATATCTATTCTGAAACAATTATATCATCAAAAAACAACCATCAGAAATAGTTCTCCATATTACATCATATACAACCCATAGTTATTTAACAAATTCCATTGTATATAATTTCCTTCCTTTTACAGATGCCTACTAATACTTTTATTAGTATTTTGTTTTTTAAAAGTTGTAATGAAGTTATTTCCATGTAAAATATGTAAAATATTATTGGAAATTTTTCATACCACAGTTGTCTTTATTAAGTAAAACCTCCTATATATTCTGGGTATGTTGAATCAAGTAGAAATCTGTTTAGATTGACAGATCTATTCCGAAGTAATACATATGTATTTAGAGGTGCCAATGATATACATATGCATGGAATGGACTATTTAAAAATATCTATTTTTTAAAAGTATTAGTGTTTCAAACTACTAATTTTTTTATTGTCTAGTCGTGTCCAGAAAGATTCATTAGTTTGTAATGTATGAGAGAGTTTAAAACTTTTTGAAAGTTTTAAAAACCAAATTATGTTTGAATCACATCCCAGATGTTTAAATGACCTTTAGAGTATATTAGAATTTGGTATACTTAATAGTTTTCAGATATCCTCCTAAGTGGATTATCTATGGACTTTGACTTTGACTTTGATTCTTATGTTTTTTCACGCCTTACTTTTATTTTCAAAAAAAATTATTATCAAGTTTTATTATTTTATTCATCTACATTTATGGGACTGTGTTTTTTCCCCACCTCCTCAGGGAGCTCCACGACCTCTGTGGGAACCCCATCCTCATCCGACCCGGCATCTTCAGAACTCCCGACTTGTGGCTCCTCATACACATAGCCGCCATACCCTGCCAGGAACCTCCAAAACTCCTCGTGGAGTCTGCAAAGTTCCTTGGCCACCACAATTTGGACTTTGTTGCTCTTCCGGAGCAACTTGGGTGTGAAGAGTGGTGGAAGTTCTAACCATTCTATATACAAAGAATATCAACCGTTTAGGTACGACACATAGTTGTATTGACTGTCTAAGTTCAATACATGCTGAACAAGTATTGACTATTTAGTTCAATATGTCTGGGTGAAGCAACTATCTAAGGTAGAGTAGATAGCTTAAAACAAATAAAAGGAATCGACCATTAGGTGTGATTCTGAGTGACTGCTCGAGTGTAGAAAAGAGTAACAAGAGTTGAATGATAGAGTAGCGCAGATGTTGTCCACGTGGATTGAGATATAAATGGGGTTTCGACTGGTACAGTTCGAAACTAAGATTATGTAGATAGTTGAAGCCTGTCTGTGACAGTCGAGACAATACCTCAATCATGACTTACAGGACACTATCTGTATGTCTGGGTAAGTCGTGGTTGCGAGGTAAAAAAGTGTCTGAGTTCTAATTATGGGTGCTAGAATACATGAGTCTGGCATATATGTGCCCACAAGAGTCAATGAACTGCATACATAGGTCATCGAACTAATATAAAAGTATAATAGAGATAAAGAAGAAATAATAAAGGGAATATAGTATGGGCTTATCCAGACTATATTTCCGAGCATATTTCGCCATACCTCTCACACTGGGCCTCAATGCCCTCAGTGATCTGCCCCAACACGTCATCCAACCCAGACATCCCATCTGTCCTGCTAACATCCCGTGCCCCGGATCCTGTGGGTTGCTTGTGGACGAGCGAGCACCTTACCTTGAGGTGTGCACACTGGTAGCATCCCAGTCCCCACCCAGACTTTCGATTGCACTCTGTGTTCCAGTCATTGCAACCGGAACACCGTGGATCGTTCTGTGTTGGAAGATGGACTGGTGCCGCCTTCCTTGCCTTCTGTTGATATGGTTAGTTCCACAGTACTCCCATGGATCCGAGACTTACCTTTTGGGGGCTCTCTGGCTCCCCCTCGGACTCCGACTCAACCTCTGTCACCTTGCACTGAAAATGACAAGTTAAAAGTTTTTGGGACTAACTTTTCCCATGACAACCGCAGCCCTCTCCACAGCAACCCGGGCTTTCTCCACGGCCACCCGCACAGTGTCAGGGGACAACCTTAAGTTCCTCAAATTCACTTTTGACTTGTCAGAGTCTAGTCTCATAAGTCCAGGGTAAAGGTACCTTGTTTTTATCACATTTTCAAACTCCGCTACACTTTAGTTAGTCACACGCTAGCTGAGGGTTCCTTAGACTTTTCTCTTCGGATTCCCTCTGCTAGGTAAGTAGTACTGCAATTTGTATGTATATAACTAGATAGATATAAACTAACTTCGGATTCCCTCTGCTAGTGCCCCAACTCTGTCTTAGTGCGAGTCAGTGCGGTCTAGAGAGTCACCCTTACAGAAGAAAAGTCTCACCTTAAGTGACCGGAACTACCGCCGCTATTCTTCGAACTACACTTAACATCACGAGTTGAGATACCTCCTCAGATCAAAATGAAAAATCGAGTTTGCGTATTTCGAGTTTTGCGTATTTCGAGTTTTGCGTTTTCGAGTTTGCGTGCGGCCCCCTCACTTTGACTATCATGTCGGCTTCTATGACCGACCCGCATCAGGTGTTAGAACAACACAGTAATGATATTCGAGAGCTCCAAGCTTCCCAGAAACAAAATACGGATTTGCTGCAGCAGATCCTTCAGCAACTCACCCTGCAATCACAACCACCATCGACTCCTCCACAAGTGCCAACGCTACTTACTTCGACTCCTCCCATCGTTTCGAAAAACTCAGGTCCAAAAATTCCACTTCCAAATGCGTATGATGGCGATCGATCCAGTGGTCGAACTTTCTACAATTCGTGCCTATTGTACATCAGTATGAATGAAACGAAATTTCAGACGGATGAGACCAAGGTACAGTGGGTGGTTTCGTTTATGAAGACCGGGCGAGCCGCCCTTTTTGCAAATCGGCTCATGAAATCGTGGAGTCGAGGAGATTCGGTGTATTCATGGGAAACGTTTGTGCGGACTTTCGAATGTGAGTTTTTCCCGGCTGACGAGGCAGCGACGGCACGTATCAAGTTGGAAGGGACGACTTACCATCAAGGCCACCAAACGGTCGACGAGTACACGGACGAGTTTCGAGAACTCATTGACCTCGCAGGTTACAAGGATCCGCTGGCTGTCGTCATGAAATATCGACATGGCCTGTTTCCAAGCATCCAAACTCAGGTTGCAATGATGGAAAATCGCCCTAAGGACGATGACGAACAGGGCTGGTACGATGCCGCCTCTCATTTCGACCGAAATCGAAATGCAAACGAGATTTTTTGTTCGGCAGGCGCTACGACACGACTGATCGCACTGAAGCCCCCAATGATTTCACACGTCATTCCCCCACATCTCCCACATCTTCCACATTCTACACCGACACTACCTTCATCTAAACCGGTTGACGCGATGGATGTCGATGCAACCAAAGGCTATGGCCTCCCTTCGACCCTCTGTTTTGAATGTCGCCAGCCGGGTCATTTTAGCCGAGATTGCCCTCGGAAGCTACAAAGGATCCGCTCGTTACTTACCAGCCTCGATGACAAAGGACAGGACATGGCTGTTACGACCCGTTCCCGGATGTTTCAATATCCGACTTCTGATCTCCCACCTTCGATATCCGATATCCGACTACGGAACATCATAGTTACTGTATCATCCGCGTTCTTCGTTTGTTCCGCATTTGGTAATTTGTCCGTTGACAAGTATTCACTCGTTTGTTGTTGTATTCCCGTCTCGGAATATTGTCTTCCTAATATGTCTTATTGTATTTCCGTTTTAAGAACACTTCCGTTTCCATCTTATTATGGTCTCAGTTTGTAGTACAATAACGAGTAGACTTATATTAGTTTCCGCGAATTTGTACTTTACTTTAGATCTGATATCGACTTAGTTTCTTATTCCTCCTCCCGTCTTTCTGTACGCTCGATATTCGGAACTCTTCGGAACTCTGAATATCCATATCTTCCGTCGTTAGTTCACTTCCGAAATTAAGGACATTGAGCGTTTGCGTAGAGGCACAGCACATAAGCTGAAGCCAACGTCCTGACCCTATCCACGAGTTTCCGACTTCCCGGTGACTTCCCGATAGTTCCGGAATAAGTTCCCGACACGGCACTTAACAATGGCCATGGACATCCTCCTTGCTGAAGCTGATATTCGAACTGCTTGTAGCAGAGTGGCAGAATCTGATGATTCCCCTCGGGAGGCTGATCTGCAGTCAGTTCCAGGTTTTCCCAACCGCAGCGAGTGAAGGGTATGCCCTCACTGCCACTTTCAAATAGATTCAGTGTTCTTTCAGTTGATGATGTATGTACAGTTAATACATCTGGAGTTAAATCTCTACTGAGTGAGGACACTGAGAATCAAGTCATACCTGACCCACCCAAATCCTCTTCAGTCCACTCACACCGTCGGAGACCTGTTTGGGAGCATCGTCTTCCCAAATCTTTCATTATTGCCTCAACTGCAACTGCCAAATCATTGCACCTAAAAGTTGAGCTCCAAACAACTGATACTGGCCTCCTCCGATCAACTCGTGCATTGGTTGATTGTGGTGCCACTGGTCTATTCATTGATCAAGACTATGTGCATGAAAATGGGATTGCTACACGATCACTCATTTACCCGATCCGTGTATACAATGTTGATGGAATACCCAATGAAGCAGGTTCGATCACTGAGGTTGTTGAATTGGTCCTCCACTACAAGGATCACTCAGAGAAGGCATTGTTTGCAGTCACCAAGCTTGGAAAGGAATCCCTTCTGCTTGGATATACCTGGCTAAGGGATCACAACCCTGAGATCAATTGGCAGACACAAGAAGTCAAGATGACCCGTTGCACCCCACATTGCAGGGAATGTAAAATCTCAACCCTTCGGGCACGTGAAGAGATCAGATGTTTACAAGCTTGCAGAGATGCCCCAGCCCCAGTCTTCACATCTGAGGAAATGGAAGAGCCAATTCCTGACTTGCTACCTGATCCATCTGAGGAGGGTGAAGACCAAACTGATGACTCAATGGAAGATGGAGATCGATTATTTGTCACAGTGTTGCACCCAGAACTGACTCCAAGTCAGATTCGAGCATCTGCTACAGTATCTCAGTGATTAGCAGAGGCTAGTGCAAGGTTCAACACACCAAGTCCAAAAGGTTTTCGAAATATTGTCCCTGAGTACCTCCACTCCTTTGAAGACATGTTCTCCAAGGAGTCATTTGATTCACTACCTGATCGAAAACCTTGGGACCATGCAATTGAACTAATTCCTGATGCAAAGTCAACCAACTGCAAGGTCTACCCCATGTCCCTCAATGAGCAAACAGAGCTAGATATCTTTCTTGCTGAAAACCTTGCAACTGGTCAGATACGCCCTTCCAAGTCACCCATGGCATCTCCTGTTTTCTTTATCAAGAAGAAGGATGGCTCCCTTCGACTTGTACAAGACTATCGCACACTGAATGCCCAAACCATAAAAAATCGATATCCACTCCCACTCATTTCAGAGCTGGTAAATCGATTAAAAGGAGCACGGTATTTCACAAAGCTTGATGTTAGATGGGGCTACAACAATGTTCGCATTAAGGATGGAGATGAGTGGAAGGCTGCTTTCCGAACAAATAGAGGGCTGTTTGAACCCTTGGTCATGTTTTTCGGTCTCACTAATAGTCCAGCAACCTTTCAGACTATGATGAACGACATCTTCCGGGATTTGATTGCTGAGGGAGTTGTCTGTGTCTACCTGGATGACATCCTCATCTTTACCAAGACACTTGAGGAACATCGGCGTGTCCTGTTACTGGTTCTTGAGCGTCTTCGTGAGTATAAGCTCTACCTCAAACCAGAGAAATGTGAGTTTGAAAAGACAAAGGTCGAATACCTTGGCCTAGTCATCTCTGAAAACCAAGCAGAGATTGACCCAATTAAGGTGTCAGGTGTGCGTGATTGGCCCACTCCTACCAGTCGGAAGGAGGTACAAGCCTTCCTTGGATTTACCAACTTCTACAGGCGATTCATAGCAGATTTCTCCCACCATGCGGGACCACTGTTTGACCTCACAAAAAAGGAAACAACTTGGAGGTGGACTGTGGCTGGGGACAATGATTTCCTTCTCCTCAAGGATCTGGTTACAAATGCACCAATCCTGACAATGCCTGATGATTCAAAACCTTTTTGAGTTGAAGCTGACTCATCAGACTATGCCACTGGAGCAGTCCTCTCACAACAGCTGGATGATGGAAAGTGGCATCCTGTTGCCTTCTACTCAAAAAGCCTGTCAGCTGTTGAACGTAATTATGAGATCCATGACAAAGAAATGCTTGCAGTGATTCGTGCCTTTGATGAATGGAGACATTTCCTAGAGGGTGCACGACACTCAGTTGAGGTATGAACTGACCACAAAAACCTTGAGTACTTCATGTCTTCAAAAAAGCTAAATCGAAGACAGGCTAGATGGTCCCTGTTCCTGGCACATTTCGATTTCCAACTGCACCACCGGCCAGGACGCTCTATGGGCAAAACTGATGCGCTCTCTCGTCGGCCTGACCATGGTTCTGGTGAAGGTGACAACTTGGATATCACCCTACTTAAACCAGAGTTTTTTGCAATTCGAGCTATGGAGGGTGTGTCAATACATGGGCCAGAACGTGAATTCCTCACTGCTATTCGCCAAGGAAATGAGAAGGGTGAGCAGGAGGAAACAGTGATCAAGGCAGTGAAGGAACTCCGAAAATCTGGTGGCCGATCTATCAGATTAATAGAATGGTCAGAAGAGGATGGACTGGTGTTGTATCGGGGTAAGATATATGTACCAACAGACCCAGAACTGAGGCGTAGGATTGTGGAACAGCACCATGACTCTCGGGTTGCTGGCCATGCAGGACGATGGAAAACTTTAGAGCTAGTGAGTCGCAATTTCTGGTGGCCAGGCATGTCACGATACATAGGGCAGTATGTCAAGACATGTGACACATGTACGTGCACCAAGTTCCAGCGTCGGATGCCAATTGGTGAATTACACCCAAACACCACACCAGAAGATCGATGGGATACAACCAGTGTTGACTTCATAGTGGATCTACCTGAATCCCAAGGGTATGATTCGGTCATGGTAATTGTAGATCTCATGACAAAGTGTGGTCACTTCCTCCCCACACATAAGACCGTTGACTCTATTGGTGCAGCTCGGATCTTTTTCAAGGATGTATGGAAGCATCATGGACTTCCACAGCGAGTTATCTCAGATCGTGGATCACAGTTTGCAAGCCATTTCACTCGGGAACTATACCGACTCCTTGGGATTCAACCAGCCTATTCCACAGCATACCACCCTCAGACTGATGGGCAGACTGAACGAGTCAACCAAGAGCTTGAGACATATCTGAGGATATTTGTAAATCAGCGCCAATCAGACTGGGTTGACCTTCTCCCACTTGCAGAATTCCAGTACAACAACCATATCCATGCATCTACACAACAGACACCATTCATGCTAGACTGTGGACATCATCCACAAATGGGCTTTGAACCAGACCTTCGGTCCAACAAGGTGGAATCAGCAAATGATTTTCGAGATCGGATGGCTGACACTCTTGAAGAGGCAAAAGCAGCACTGGCTAAAGCAAAGGATGAGATGACAAAATACTACAATCGTTGGAGAACCCCAGCACCAAGCTTCAAGACAGGAGACCAAGTTTTCCTGGATGCCAGCGATATTCAAATGGCCCAACCATCAAAGAAACTGTCACACCTTCGACTAGGGCCATTCAAGGTACTTGAACAGGTCTCACCAATTGCCTATATGTTGGAACTGCCCAAGTCAATGAATAGACTCCACCCAGTCTTTAATGTGGTGAAACTGACACCAAAATTTGAGGATCCAATCATTGGCCACCATTCTAAGCCACCACCAGATCCAATAGTAGTGGAAGGAGAGGTGGAGTATGAGGTTAAGAAGGTGTTGGATAGTAGATGGAGGTATGGGCGGATTGAATACCTCATAAAATGGCAAGGTTTTGGTGTGGAACATAATAGTTGGGAACCAGGACATAGGGTATTTGCCCCTGCCTTGACAGTGGATTTCCACACACAACATCCAGAGGCAGTAACAATTCAAGGCCCTATTCAAGGATCAAGGCAACCTCAGAACACCATAGCACGAGTAAACCAGATTCCAGGGTTTCGAGAGGTTAAGCCTGGACTTTATTGGCAGCAACAGTATGTCGGGACGCCATACCTTAAAAGGGGGGGTGATGTCAGGGGACAACCTTAAGTTCCTCAAATTCACTTTTGACTTGTCAGAGTCTAGTCTCATAAGTCCAGGGTGAAGGTACCTTGTTTTTATCACATTTTCAAACTCCGCTACACTTTAGTTAGTCACACGCTAGCCGAGGGTTCCTTAGACTTTTCTCTTCGGATTCCCTCTGCTAGGTAAGTAGTACTGCAATTTGTATGTATATAACTAGATAGATATAAACTAACTTCGGATTCCCTCTGCTAGTGCCCCAACTCTGTCTTAGTGCGAGTCAGTGCAGTCTAGAGAGTCGCCCTTACACACAGCCTCCTCCTCATCTTTCTTCCTCTGCCTCTCTGCCTCTTCCTCCATGGCCAAGGCCACCTGGTATTCCCTGTCAAGGGCTTCCTCCACCTCCCTCACCTCCTTTTCCGCCTCTTCACATTGTCGGCACTGTTCTTCTCACTGTGCCAGTATTTGGGCCACGCTGAGCAGCACCTGATATGGAGTGCCCATGGAGGGCCTGGCGGTCAGCATGGGACATCTTGGCATTGGCTTGGGTCCCATTTTTGGCAAAGATGGGGGTAATAAAGAAGAAGAAATTTTCATTTTTTCAAATTTTTATATAGGCTCGTTGCGTCTGAACCTTACCTTCCAGATCACCTGACTCTTTGACACATATGTGTAACTGACATGACTTTTGACACATGCACGTAGCCAACAAGAACCTTATCGAGGTCTAGAGCCTCTTTGGAACTTCAGCATAAAGGGAGGGTACTGTTATGACCGGAATTCCCACTGGACTCTGGGCACTAACTTATACACACCCGCACCCTATATGCACCAATTGTCAGTTTACTGGAATACCTGCCGGACTCTGTATGTCAGACTTGTCTACATTCGACTTCATTACATTGTGTTTCAGTCACCGGAATACCTACCGGACTCCATCCCTGTCTATGTCCGACCTCATCCCATGCATCAGTCACTGGACCGCACTCGGAAAACCCATCATCCCTCTAACTGAGCCCCATTCCCATTTTAGTCAAATGACCTGTCACGATTTGGACTCCGCTCCCACTCCATTTCCCGTTATGGTTTATGATTTGTCACGATTCGGACTCCACTCCATTCCGTCCCGTTCCTAACACCAAATTTGGTGTTTACTATTCTCATTTTATGTTTTGCTAGTTCTGTTTCATTATTACTGGATTTGGTATGTCTGTTATGTATTTTTAGTTTTTTTCCAATTTTTAAACAATTTCCCCTAACAAATTGTGAAAACAAATATTCAAATGTATTTATATTGCGACGATAAAATTGTACAATATTTGTTTGATTTATCCTGAATTTATACAATTTATTTTGTATTTTTATCTAATAAATTGAGCAAGTTATTAAATTTCTACTTTTTATTCTTTTTTGATTAATATGTCGGCGACTCAGCGCTTATTCACAACGCGCGAGTAATCATGTGATATTCACAAACTCCGACACCGACAAAACGCGATGCGAAATAATGGTGCATAATCAAGGTAATATATATATTTATATTATTATAATAAAATATTATATTTATAATTAACAATAAATATAATAATTATAATAATATAAAGCCGGCCACCTGTGTTTATTATACGGCGCGCGGGAAACTCCTCACAATGAGTGACAGCCGTCACAACAAGTGACAGTTGTCACAAGGGCGCGGGAGGTCACAGAGGTGCAGGATGGTCACAGAGGCGCGCGACGGTCACACAGGTGTGCGACGGTCACACAGGCGCACGACGGTCACACAGGCGCGCGATGGTCACACAGGCGCGCGACGGTCACACAGGCGCGCGACTGTCACAACATGTGACAGTCACAAGACGTGAAGGATGTCATGCACGCGCACAGGCGCGAGAGCATTATATAATCATATATGCTACTACAGCAAAAACCGGAAATTCCCTGGAATATTCCAGTGGCTTCCAAAGGAATAGTAGATAGTAGATACTAATAATAGATAGAATATTGTAGAATATTCTATAAGATTCCAGTAAGTTCTATTATGCCAAGAATATTCTATAGTGTCTTAGAAGTATGTAGTTAGAACCTTCCACAATGCTCTAGAAAATTCTAGAAAATTTTAAATGACATCATTCCTTCCAGAATGACATCATTCAATCTTCTAGAATCTTCTAAATGTCTCAGACCAAAATGTATATAAGGAGCTCAGCTCCAGCCTTGAATAAAAATCAATCATATCATCACATCAACCCACCACATCTGTGTGTGTCACTGCAGCAAGCAGGCTACTCCACCCCTATCTGGGCAGTTGGACATCTAATTCCACCTCTATCGAAACCCTTGCCACCTCTATCAGAGTTGTTGGCCCAATCAGATCCCTTGTCACCTCAATCTGAGCTGTTGACTGATCTGCTGTTCCCCTGTCACCTCAATCTGAGTTGTTGACTTTTGTTCCCCCTTGCCACTTCTTAATTGAATAGTTGGCTATCTTTTATATATTATTTCCACTTCAGTTAGAGTTGTTGGTTATCAACTAATAATATATAAATAATCTCATACTATAGTCATCTCTTAATTGAGTACTGATTATTAGTTTTCCTTACATTGTTATTTGTAGTTTAAGACTTCAGTCACCTCTAGTTGAGTAATTTGACTGTTTATTGCATTACAAATAATCCTTGTTCTATTGTTCATTCATTGTGAATCAGTAAAGCATATTCACATAAACAAATACTGAGAATATCCTTGCAAGATCCTAAGACTACATTAAGATCCTGATAAGTTAATATCACAGTAGTCCTTGTAGGTTAGTGTAAATAAAGCATATATTAGCCAAATAGTGTTTTATTCTATATCTAATCTTTTGACCTGTTTATAAATATTTCTACTGTTTGATAAATAGTATAAAGTATATATAAACTAGCTAGTATTGAAGTTAAATCTAGCTTCGGAATCAGTAAATTGTTATTCTTATTTTAGTAGTTGTTATCACAGAAAAAGAACAAGCTTGCAAAAGCAGCTCTCAAAACCTTCTTTGCGAAGTTGGGTGCATATATTCAAGTAAACTCTTGACTTCAGGGGTTCTAAGTCTATTTAGGCTGCCACTAATTAATATCAAATACTTAAATTATTTTACCTTGCAGTGAATTGAGTATTTGCACATTTTGATAGAGCATTGGACTCCTTTTTCAGAAAATAGTATTAAAGTAAGGCTAATACATCACAATGTCATTCATTCCACAGTCTATTTAGTCTGGCAGATGTTGTACATACAATCCAGTCAGAAAATCGGCTTAGATTCCCCCAGTAATCTAATACATTTTCCACTCTAAACTCCTACTTGAATTACACTGCTCACACTAGTCAGAGCCCACGGGCTCTGGCACATCTATCTCTCTTACCTATCTCAACTCACAACCTTTCGACCCACGACCTCCGACCTACAATTGCTCAACCCACGAACCCTGCCTGGACTCCCTGGGATTCCCGTCCGCCTGTCTGAAATTGGACAACACAATCTCATGAGGGTGCAGCCTATAAGCTGAAGCCAAGTCCTACTGGATATTCTGCGGGTTTCTCCGGAGACCCACCATGTACATACCCTAATATATAGTACTTGAATACCCTACAGGATTCAACTCTTTCTCTTCATCCATGATGACCATGGGTTCTGGCTCTAGACCTTTCCCACCAAGAGTGATTGTAGCCCCTGTGTCAGGTCCAAATGGACCACTGAGCATACAAGAGCAAGCTCAAGGAGAAGAAGAAGGCCTGTGAGGAGGAGGAAGGGAGAGAGATAGAAGTGATAGTGGAGGTGGAGGTGGAGGAGCAGAGGTTGGCAGATGAGATGGCTGCTCACAGCATTTGGGAGGCTGAGCTTGCAAGAGAAAAGCAGAGGGAGGTGACTAGGATGCAAGAAGAGGAGGCAAGGAAAAAGTGGGAGGGTAAGGTGAGTTGGGAGTGTCATTGCACTCATGACCTCTCTGATGTCCTTTACAGCACAAGGCAACAACACTGTCAGATACCAATGGTGAAGAGGATGAAGAGGAAGAAGTGGTGGGGCCTTTGAGCCCTAAGGTATGTCCATGTTCTTAATTACTATTTTAGTTTTACTAATTTCGGTAACAGAAACAAAAATTGGCCCCCAGGGCTGGGCCTAAAAACAATCCCAAGTGCAATTGATGCACTGCCCAAGGTTGAGTCTGCCATCAATGGGCAAATGTTTGGGGCTGCACATGCAAAGAATGTGTGAGTCAGAAACTCAGGTGCATATTCCTGGGTACCAATGGAAACAGGTCATTTCTAGAGCATCAAGTGGATGCCATAGAAGAGAACAATTGCCTCCTGCACACTTTTCTTTGGGAGATGTGACAATATTGTCAAGAAAAATTGAAGACCCAAGTACTAATCAGTAAACAGCTGCAAATACTAGGCTTGGGGTTGGACAACCAAGCAAGCACAACAGTATATGTCGGAGAGTGAGTTGAACAATACTTGGAGGCTGTGGGTTCCAAAGGTGTTGAAAACATTAAAGAGGCATTGGAGAACATTGGTGAAAAGGAGGTGTTGGAATCCAAGGAAGAGGGGGAAGTCATAGGGGGGACTTTAGGAGGATAACCCAAAACTTTAAAAGTTATTTATCCACTAAAGTATATATATTTATATTGTTTATTGTAAAATTAATATTTAATCAAATTCAGTTGATTAGGGGTCAAAATTTAGTCAAACAATCATCTGTAGATTATTCTTTTGGAATAAATTGCACAATGGGGATTGGTACCCCAGATAGTTCTGGTTAACTCTCTAAACCAACTAAATTTAAATTATATGAAATATATTTGAAAGTTTGCTTGTATACAAGAGAATACATCATAACCCAAGGATTAAGTTATAACCCAAATAATCTAGGGAGGATATCTGAAAACTATTAAGTATACCAAATTCTAATATACTCTAAAGGTCATTTAAACATCTGGGATGTGATTCAAACATAATTTTGTTTTTAAAACTTTAAAAAAGTTTTGAACTCTCTTGTACATTACAAACTAAAGAATCTTTCTGGACACAAGTAGACAATAAAAAAAATTAGTAGTTTGAAACACTAATACTTTTAAAAAATAGATACTTTTAGATAGTCCATTCCATGCATATGTATATCATTGGCACCTCTAAATATATATGTATTACTTCGAAATGGATCTGTCAATCTGAACAGATTTCTACTTGATTCAACATACCCAGAATATATAGGGGGGTTTTACTTATTAAAGACAGCTGTGGTATGAAAAATTTCCAATAATATTTTACATATTTTACATGGAAATAACTACATTACAACTTTTAAAAAACAAAGTACTAATAAAAGTATTAGTAGGCATCTGTGTAAGGGCGACTCTCTAGACCGCACTAACTCGCACTATGACTGAGTTGGGGTCCTAGCAGAGGAAATCCGAAGTGAGTTTATACCTATCTAATTACATACATGTAGAATACAATATTACTTACCTAGCAGAGGAAATCCGAAGAGAAAAGTCTAAGGAATCCTCGGCTAGCGGGTGACTAACTAAAGGTGCAGCTGAGTTTGAAAATGTGATAACAACAAGGTGCCCCTCTCAGTCTTTACTTATGAACTATATTAAGGAGAGTCAGAGAAAATGGAAAACTTAAGATTGTCCCCTGACAATCTGTAAAAGAAAGGAAATTATATACAATGGAATTTGTTAAATAACTATGGGTTGTATAAGATGTAATATGGAGAACTATTTCTGATGGTTGTTTTTTGATGATATGTTTGTTTCAGAATAGATATCACTATTTAAAGATGGAATTTTGGAAAAATAAAACTTTTATTAGTAAATATTTGAGATTATAGTAATTATAAACACCCTCCTTAATGAAGGTCTTGATTTGCAAATTGAAAAAATGTAATACCATAGTAGATGAATACAAAAGGTCACAAAAGGGTATTACACTTATACCTGGTCCCAGAGGAGGACTCATCCTAGGATTGAGAGTTCATTTTCACCAAGTGACATAGGACTTGTGGAATACAAAGGAGTAAAGCTTGGTTGGGTTGATACTCGTGTAACTAAAAAGTCACCTCCCCTTGTCCCAATTCATAAAGTTAGTAAGAATTTAGAAGAAGTGAGTGATTTGAGAATATCTAGGTACAAGGTAGGATACTCAATTCTTAAAGAAAATTCAAAATATCAAGTCATATCAAAAGGTCAACTTTCATATATGTAGGGGAAAGAATTGTACTGTTATAGAAGTCTTAGGCAAAAATTCTGAAGTACTGAAGGTAAGGTGTGGAGAATCCTTACAAAATGTTGAAAAGATATGAAAGACAAGACCTATATTGAAACTGGTAAGATAATAATGAGACATGGAGGACAGAAAGATATACATATAAAATGAAAAAAGTTCAATCTGCTGCTTCTGTAGCAGAATGGATCTCTTTGAGACCAATATCACTAACCTCAATGAACAACATATAAAGAATATATGTGAGATAGTAGTCTTATCATTGTCACTAGATCTCAAAATGAAAAAGGTTCTTATAGCAGTTGTAGAACTTAATATCAAACTTGTCAAGAAAGGTTCTTCAAAACTTGATGAGGAATCTTGTGGTAGTGATGTTATATTCTTCCTTCTTAGTATTGGAAAAGATCTAGAACATAAGTTATTTTCCAAGGTAAATATAGATGATGAGGTAGTGGAGAAATTAGTTGAATATGTAAGAATAACTGAAAATCCCTAAAATATTACTACAGTATTTAAAACTATTTCCCATAAATCCTCTTTTTATAAGAAATTTCAACTAAACCTATTTCCCACAACCCCTCTTTTTAAAAGTAATCCAAAAATCCTTTAAAATCCAATGATAAAATTAAAAATCTGATGTGGTGATGTAGTAGTGACATAGGCTTAGGGGTCTACCCTAGACCCTATTCCATGTGGACATTTTCCATTGGATTTCAAAGGATTTTGAGTATATTTCTCATGAAAATATTCAATGGTGGGAAAGCTCATAGAGGTGCATGGGAGGATGGATGCTGAACCATACTGTGAAATTTTGGAGCTGGGAGTGGTGGAAAGTTTTGAAAAGTTGGAAATGGAGGAGGCCAACCATTACTTTCAGCAGGACAATGACCCTAAACATACATCTTGGCAGGCAACAAAATGGTTTGAGGACAAGGAAATTCAAGTACTATCCTGGCCTCCCCAATCCTCTGATCTTAACCCCATAGAACATCTTTGGGAACACCTCAAATGCCAACTCCAAAAATATATCACATCACCCAAGGGAGTACATGGATTGTGGGAGAGAGTGGTGGAGGAGTGGAATGCAATCCAATCAGAAGTCTGCCAAGATCTAATAGAAAGTATTGTCACAACCATCACATGTCACATATTGTCACAAACATTCAAAGGTAACTTTTGACAATTCTTTGACCTATCAAATTCAACTCGACAAAACCGAACATTATTTGACACCATTGAATCTCTTTCAACATGTCTCAATTCAACGTCATAAATGATTTCATTACTAGTTCATAGCATAGTCATAATGATACAGTGAAAAGCATAAAAGGGCTATGAAAAGAGCGAGGGAAGTCAGTCAAAATATCTGTATATTAGTGATATTGGTAATCTATCTTGTCGTAACTTCCTTCGACAAATACTTCCGTGAGTTCTCGCGACTGGTAATAGCCTCTTACTTCATTGACAGGGCGAATATATACTTCGTCGAACGAGGCTTTCGAGTTCGACTAGTAGAATATTATTCGACTTTATCGAAGAATAATTGATTTGTGACAAGTATCCCTAGAAGGATCAGGGCAGTTATAAAGGAAAAAGGGGGGCATACAAAGTACTAGATAGTAAAATAATCATAGGTCAAAAAACTGTCCCAATGAGTAGCTGTTTTGTTTTATTTATTATTCAATGGGTTTTGATTCAAATCACATGAACCTTGGCAAGGCTTACCTTCAAGCCATGATCCTATAGTACCTTTGATAATTTACTTAGATTTTCTGCTTTTGTCAGTAATCCATGCCAACCCAACCTTTCGAAGATGAGAAAACATTGGGACAGTTTTTTATTACACAATCTAACAGTTAAACAGCTATACTTCAGCTCAAATATTGACATTGAATCTGGTTTAATTCTCAGTCTACCTTAGCCCTTTGTCCCCATTCTTTCATCTGAAAATATGCTAAAATTATGACACTATTCAGCAAATATAGTTGCCACCATTCTTGAGCTGTTTTACAGAAATACAAAGTTATCATCATAATTTTCAACTGATTGGATTTGTATGACTTTGGTCAAGACTCAAAAACCATTTTACATTGAGTGATACAATGCTTCAACATTGATAGCACTTCTCCAGTAAACTCTTCTGGTTTGTTCACGACAATTTCATTTTCTTTTGAAGTAGATATTTGTTCTTTGAGGACTTTCCCAAAGGTGTCTCCAAATTGTCAAAACATTTCAAGATTTCCTAAAGGTATTGATTCTGGAGGGGGGGTATTCAGGTCCTTGAATTGGTAGAGTTGGTGATTTTGTATACTCTTTGATTGTTAGGACTGCAAAACCTGCCAGGTCCTGGTCCCCATCCTTTAAGTAGTTCACTCTCTTTTACAGTATTACTCACCAATTGGGCTCCACCCAGATATTCCAGAGTTTTAGATGCTTTAAGAGCTTTATAGGGTCCTGACCCTTTTGGGCCCCCATAACTCATTTTCAACCTGGCAACTCTTCCAGCACCCAGACATCAGCACCCTGGACTATGGGGCCACTACCTTGGCATCCCAAAACTTGGTTTACTGTAGATTACCCCTCTAGTCATTCCATTCCATCTCCATCTTGATGCTCTCCCTTCATCTGTTCTATGTGTAAACATTATTTGTGATCTCATACCCTTTAGAATACTTTTGTTACATCCCATTTAGTTTTAGTTTGATCCTTGCCCCCTTCCATGCTTCCCTTGACTATCACTACCTCTCACTTCCTTGATCAGACCTCCAGCCTGTCAGGGCACTGTTTAAACAATTTACATTTAGTTTTATTTTAATTATATTATGTAATTTATTTCAGGCATATATGTGTGATGCCATGCAAACAACTGTTTGTAATGACATCATGTGAACCACAATGTCACAATGTGTGCAATGCAAGGACACGTGCAATGCAAGGACACGTGCAATGCAAGGACACGTGCAATGCAAGGACACGTGCAATGCAAGGACACGTGCAATGCAAGGACACGTGCAATGCAAGGACACGTGCAATGCAAGGACACGTGCAATGCAAGGACACGTGCAATGCAAGGACACGTGCAATGCAAGGACACGTGCAATGCAAGGACACGTGCAATGCAAGGACACGTGCAATGCAAGGACACGTGCAATGCAAGGACACGTGCAATGCAAGGACACGTGCAATGCAAGGACACGTGCAATGCAAGGACACGTGCAATGCAAGGACACGTGCAATGCAAGGACACGTGCAATGCAAGGACACGTGCAATGCAAGGACACGTGCAATGCAAGGACACGTGCAATGCAAGGACACGTGCAATGCAAGGACACGTGCAATGCAAGGACACGTGCAATGCAAGGACACGTGCAATGCAAGGACACGTGCAATGCAAGGACACGTGCAATGCAAGGACACGTGCAATGCAAGGACACGTGCAATGCAAGGACACGTGCAATGCAAGGACACGTGCAATGCAAGGACACGTGCAATGCAAGGACACGTGCAATGCAAGGACACGTGCAATGCAAGGACACGTGCAATGCAAGGACACGTGCAATGCAAGGACACGTGCAATGCAAGGACACGTGCAATGCAAGGACACGTGCAATGCAAGGACACGTGCAATGCAAGGACACGTGCAATGCAAGGACACGTGCAATGCAAGGACACGTGCAATGCAAGGACACGTGCAATGCAAGGACACGTGCAATGCAAGGACACGTGCAATGCAAGGACACGTGCAATGCAAGGACACGTGCAATGCAAGGACACGTGCAATGCAAGGACACGTGCAATGCAAGGACACGTGCAATGCAAGGACACGTGCAATGCAAGGACACGTGCAATGCAAGGACACGTGCAATGCAAGGACACGTGCAATGCAAGGACACGTGCAATGCAAGGACACGTGCAATGCAAGGACACGTGCAATGCAAGGACACGTGCAATGCAAGGACACGTGCAATGCAAGGACACGTGCAATGCAAGGACACGTGCAATGCAAGGACACGTGCAATGCAAGGACACATGGAACCACATGTGCAATGGATCCTAACACTATAATGATTAAGTGTGCATATTTCTGGGAAAGCCATAGGTTCTGGGCAGGACATTGGCATAGAGAAGTGATGAGGGTTGCCAGGGATGATCAAGTGAAGGTTGGGTCATGGATCAAAGATGTATATAGAACAAACACAGGGAGTCCAGCCAGAATCCAGGTCAGGAAATGACCAAGGACACTTGGAGATGCTATCTGGGAAAGGGTGGAGTCTGGCAGGTTCCAAGACATAAGATAAAGTGTCTAGTTGTGAGTGGAATATCTGACTGGGGACTGAGGTAAAGGGTACTTGAGGGATGAGGGTCAGGTTCTGGTGGATTCCAGACCTTGATACTAGTCCAAAAAATGGTTTGGAACCTGATATTGTATCTGGGAAATAGTCTGTAAAGCTCCTGGGAATGGATCTTCACATCATCCTCCTCATCCTCCTCATCATCATCAACAGGTTTTCTCTTGCCCTGCTGATACTATCAGTAACAATGGAAAATAATATTAAAAGAATATAATACTGGACACCTTTCATGGCCCCACTGCTACCTTACCCTTTCCTTTTGGCTTCCCCTTTGCCTCACTCGTGCCCTCCCCTTTGCTGCCAATGCCACTCTCCAATCATCCTCCTCCTTCCTCCTCCACTCAGCAGCCTCCCATTTGACCTCATGATGTTGTGCCTCTTTGGCCTCCCATAGCTCTCAACATAGTCTTGTAATAGTGTCTTTGTCACTGGGACTAGGAAGGAAGAGAGGAGTGGAAGGCATGGGAGCAAGGACAATGAGTATATTTTCAACAACTTATATTCCCTTAGCACCCATTTTGACTAAAAACCTGTAGCCACAGATATTCACCAAAGCAAGCTCCACAAGGTGCCACTGACACCATTTTATAGAAAGGTCTCAAAGGGTCTTGACCCGATGGGGGATACTGTTAGGATCCCAGTCAGTTGGCCCCTTGCAACCTTGTTTTACCACCCCCACCCTCCAGCATCCTGCTATTGGTACCCCTGGCCATAGTGTCACCCACAGTGGCCTGACACTTAGTTCACTATGGCTTTCTTTTTTCATCATCCCATCCCATCTCCATCCCAATGCTCTCCTGTCACCAATTCTATGTGCAAATGTTATTTGCCACTACATATGCTTTAAAATACTTTTGTTACATCATATTTAATTCCAGTCTGATCCCTACTCCTTCCCATGCTTCCTGTTAAGATCTAAGCAAGGGGGCAAAAAGGGATGATTTCAGAGGTCCAAAATAGGGAATCATACTAATTGGGAGGTCCATTTCTATAAGGCAAAGTGGAACTTGGATTCAACATATGTGTTGCACCCTCACATGAACTGTTAGGATGCTCTGGCATTTCAAACAGAGCAGATAGTACGATAAAAGCTAAAGACAACACTTAGCTCAATTGACTGGAGGCCAAAAATACCAAGAGTTGTAGAGTGAAGAGTATTAAGAGGAATGTAAGAGGTCTTAAACAACAGGGGGGGTTGTGAAGACCCATTCCCAGGAACCCCATGGAGTATCCTCCCGATATTATATTAGGTTCCGAACCACCTTCCAGACCAGTATCAAAATCTGGAATCCACTGGAACCCGACCCTCATCCCTTAAGTACCCTTTGACTCACATCCCATTCTGTCAGTCTGCCCCCCGACTAGACACTTTCTGTTATGACCTGGAATCTGTCAGACTCCACTGGACCCACATGTCAACCTGTTTATACCCAACTCTCTGTGCCCATCTCTGGACTCTGACTGGACTCCCAGAACCCCTCTAACAGAGCATAGAACCCTGCTCCCACAGTCATTGGACTCCACCAGACCCACATGTCAACCTGTCTATATCTGACACTGTGTCTCATGCACCAGTCCTCAGACTTTACCAGACCCACACAACAACCTGTTTATGCCTGTCACTGGACTCCAACCAGACTCCCAGAACCCCTCTAACAGAGCATAGAACCCCACTCCCATTATGGTCAAATGATCTGTCATGTTTTGGACCCCACTCCCATTCCATTCCATCCCTAATACCTAGTTTGGTATTTCCTCATCTCATTTTATGTTTACTTGTTTTGCACCTCATTATTACCATATTTGGTATTATTACATTCCACAGTCTATATAAGTCTCCCATACTCATGTACTTACAATCCAGTTTCAATATTGAACTAGTTACACCCTGAATATGTCCTGATCCAGTCTCTACTCCTATTGTCTATCTGCATGCTCAATTCCCAGAACTCCCACAGGAACTCCAGAATCTACATCTTCCTTGTAGGTATTCCATCAGCTCAAAATATGGACACCTGAATGAGTGTACGAGGGTGCAGCACATAAGCTGAAGCCAAGTCCATCTCAGTACTCTGGTAATTATTCTGATACACTCCTTGTACTAATCCCCGGAAACACCCTGGACTATTACCCAGGGACTCCACAGGACCTTCCCAGAATGTGTTCAGAATAATTACTGAAAAATATGTAGGACTTCCAGATCTTTGTTCAGAACTTAACAGGGGTAATCTAGGTGTTAAGTTGTGTGTCACAAGGTCAGAAGTCTGACAGAGTCCAAATGGAAGGTTGTGGCTTCAGCTTGTGTGCTGCACCCTCACAAAGTTACTGCCAGTTGTCCTTAGATTTCAAAGGTGTGAGAACTTATCTATCAGGAATCCAACCAGTGGATGAACTGTCAGACTCCCAGGTCAGTTGAGGGCAGAGAGAGAGAGAGGAGATTGGAGGTCCAAGAGAGGAATGAAGAACTAGTAGAGTAACTTAGTTAATATTCTGATTGTCCTATACAGTAACTACTTTACAGTTCAGTATATATATGGATTTCTGGCATCTCACAGTACTAATGAGGAGACAAGGAAAGTACCTTACATAAGTAGAACAAGAGCATAACTAATCGGGAATCCAATATGTACAGGTTTCTGATACTCAGAGAAATACAAACTAGGATGACAGGCATAGCATATTCAGACATATGGACACACTAATCAGGACATAAGGAGACAGCCCAAAAAGGAAATCCAGGTTCAGATGGGTATCTGAGAATGAGGGGCAATGTCAGATGGTTCGAAGGCCATACAGGATTCCAAGCATGAGTCATAGCACTAGGTCAAGTTTCAAACTACAAAACCGTAGCATACATGGTAGAAACTATTATACAAAGGTATAATGGAGAGTTGGAGGTCCGATTAAGGAAGTGGAAGTAGTGATGGGTCAAAAAGAAGTAGGGGGAAGAATGGGATCCAAATGAGACTAAATACAACATAGGAAAGTATTCTGAAAAGGTGTGAGGTGGCAAATAATGTTTACAGGTAGAACAGATGAAGGGAGAGCATCAGAATGGAGATGGAACAGAATGCCTAAAGGGGTATTCTACAATAGAACAGGTTTTGGGATGCTGAGGTGGTGGTACCATATTCCAGGCTCCAATGTTGGGGTGCTGGAGGGTTACAAGGGTATGAACAAGTTGCAGGGGCTATAAGATGGAGACAATGACATAAACCAAGTGTTGGGGTCCTGAGGTGGTGGCTCCAGATCCCAAGGCACTGATGTCAGGGTCCCAGAAAGGTTATCAAGGTAAGACCAAGTTGTGGGGGCCTGAAAGGGTGAGGATCCTAACACTTCCTTTCACCCATCATTACTTCTCACTTCCTGATTGGCCTTCTGATCATCCATTATACTTTTGTATAAAGTTCCTACCATGTATGGTACTATTCTCCAGTTCTAGTATTGACTTAGATTACCCCCATTTAGTCTTCAGTCACCTTACTCCCTCTCTAATACCCTTGAAGATGTCATTGGCAAGCCACAACTCTTTACCCCACAACTTTTAGCATCTCAGCCCTCCAGTCAATGGAGCTAAGTGTTGTCTTTAGTCTATATCATACTATCCACTCTGCTCAAGATACCAGAGCACCTTAACAGTTTGTATGAGGATGCAACACATAAGTTGAAGCCAAGCTCAACCCATTTTATAGAGTCATACCTCCCAACTAGTATGATCTCTATTGCCAGCCCCCCAACATAGAGCCCTCTTTGCCCCTTGCTTAGATCTTAACATGACATTGATAATAGTAATCTGCAAGCCTGGGGATCACAGTATGAGAACTTTCTATGATGGTACTGAGAGTAAGCTTAGGTAGAGCAGTGTAGAGATAAACTGGTGATACATATAACTAGGCTTCCAGATGAGGTATCTACTCCTCATCTGGACTAACTATATACTAGATTACATACAGTAGTCTGTGCACTGGTCTGTGCATATCTACAATAAGGACAGGCCATTATCTGAGGACATGGGACTAGAGCACATGAGCTATCTAATAATACTATCACAGAGGCTGTGAGCCAGTCAGATCCTAACAGTCACAAGATGAGATATGAAATCATAACTAATCATATGTTATTATATTCTAACAGACATGAGACTGGAAATAGTGGAGTCCATATTCTTTCACCCCTTACTCTTGGAATTAAATTGATATTCCCGAACCAGAGGAGACTGAATATCACTATCAATTTCAACATCTGATATAGATTAATGCTCATGTAATATGGGTTTAGTGAAGGCAGTGAACCAAACACTCAAGAATCTCACATTTTGTCTCTAAATAAACCAAAAATCTGAAATAAAAAGGTTTTCTGTATATATGTAATATTCACTTTTAGCATATAACACAATATAGAGTATTTCACACATAGTATTTGACATTTTTTAGAGCCACTGTCATCCACAAGTAAAGTTGTTTCAGTGTCGCGGCAGTTACCTTCCTAATAAGGAAGTGCTGCACATATCACGGCACTTCCTAATTAGAAAGGCAATACTGCACGGCACTTCCTAATTAGGAAGGTAACTGCCAAGTTTTTGGTGTAAACCTAGAACCCATGTCATTAAGAAGTTAAATTTCGTTATTGTAGACTTTAATAAGTTTATTTGAGAATTAATCTCTATTGAGAGTATTTGCAACTAATACTACTCAAGGAAGCTAAAACTAAGGATGTCCCAATTAAAGTGGTGCACATGGTATATTTCACCAGGAAAATGCACACTAGATGTAACAGTTCTCATGTTTTGATGATCTAATGTCAAATATTATTTTACTTTGGTAATTCTCAATACAAAATTGATGAACTATCTACTTATTTTGAAAAAAGAAACATGTCGTGGCACTTGCGCGGCAGCGCGACACCCTGCGCGGCACTTTCCTATAGCCCACAGTCAGGTCACACGAGAAGTTCATAGAGTCACTGCTGACTGAGTTTATAGCGCACCCTTAGACTAGACCGATACCACTACATCTCCCTAGTCTCACGGAAGATCAGTCGTTAACAAGACATGCGCTTTCACCAGTTTGAAATAACTTTTGTGCTTATTGTGTCATCCTGGGTACTATATGCAACTGCACATGCTAGTAACCCTTCCGAGTTCCCAAGCAATGTATGGAATCAGTGTGAGTTAAACTCATAAATATGGACCTTTAGTTTCAAATTTGATTACTGTGTGAATTGAACGCCAGCAGTGGATGTGAATTCAGGGGTTCATTATGTTGTAGATCGTCTTGAAGAATTGGCAAATACAATCACCTCTACAGCAGGAAGCATCCACCAATTCCGAAATTCTATGACATCCCTTTTGTCTACCGTACAGAATTTTCAAGAAGATATACAATCCAAAATGGAAGCTGAAGGACACGCTTTGGAAGTTCTGCTTGAGAAACTAGAAATACAGTTCACCGACATATTGGAAGAGCTACAATCCGAATTCTCTGTGCCTCTACCGGAAGACCAGGATTTACGCCAAAAAGAGAGGGCAAAGTTTGTTCATCAAGCACTATTAAAGGTGGAAAACGTGGTTGTGAATGTAGTGGAGGAGCTGGGAATGTCAGGGGTGGACACAAGAAACAGCTTCCGAAACCTATCACCCCATATTGAACAATTCCTCATGGTTTCAGGTGATTTGACATCATTGACACCTCATGAAAATCACCGTCTTCTGACCCTAGGATGGTCTGCATAGGCTCTCTCATTGACAAGCATCCTGAGCTCGTTGAACTCCTCATTTTTTCCGGAATCACACTTCTCCTGCCGGAGGGTTGGTTTTTGCGGCCATTGCTTAGAGTGTTTGGCTTTAGTAAGCTGGGGCCTGTGAAAGGTGATGTCTATTGTGTCGTCTATTGAGTCGGGGGGATCATATTAACATGCATCATCTCTCACCCAAGGCTCCTTGGCGGCCTGGGCACAAAGGTTCTTTTTCGGTGCTGGTGTGAATGAGGGAAGCTGGTTTTCAATCCTTCAAGCTGCGGGGATGAAAAACTCCGAATATGGGGTTGGACGGACTATTTGGGGGACAATTAGTCTCGGCATTGGGTCAGTTTGGAATTACATAAAACACTTGGGTGACTAGTCACATAGACCATTGATATGGCTCAAGTGGGTCATTAGAATCCCAGAGGTTAGAATATTGTGATTGTTAGCATAACTGTACACTGGTATAAATTGATGACATGAAACGGTACGGCCGTGTGGTAACATTCCGTCGCATCAGGTTCTGCGTGTACGAATCTGTCACTAATTTTACTCGAAGTCCATCATTTTCATTTATTGGTCTGGCTGTCAGCAACGTGATATTACTTAGTAGTAGGCGGATCCGAATCTAGAAAACTTTAAAATCCCCACCGATTATGTTGACAAACGCCGAAGCGCTGGAGCTCTTGTATGCCACGATATTCTGAACAAGACGTACAGGGTGAAACAATAGTATCTCCAGTATCTCTTACGAAATCGGATGACCGAAGCCCATGACGGTTTGGCACAAGAGTAGAAAAATCCTGGTGATCAGGTGCTTGATCAAACCTGGTCAGTCACCATGATTTTGCTATTTTTGTGACATTATGACTTGTTATATATGGCGCCTCATGTGTGAAGGGGGGGTGTTGGTTGTCACAAATACCTATGAACCTAAACAGAAATAGAAAGGCGCTGAAAAGCCTAAAAGCCTGGTCCGTTGCCTGATCCAGCAGTGGATCAGGCCTGACCAGGCAACTTCAGCGCCTTGGTCGACGACTGAGGTTCACTGGTATCTTCTATTTTTCACGAGTCTCACGGGAAGGCAAAGATCATCATTGAAGACGCTCCTTTCTGCACAGATATTTGAATTGTTTGACAGTTCGTACTATGCGAGACATATTTACCAGCGTGCCAATTTCCATACCAGCTGACACCCTTTGTCACGACTGGCATTAATCAGTCCGTAAATTACGTGACCGGGGCCGTTCTTGGGGAGATGTACCGTCTTCATTCCACTCTTTTTTGCTTTATTTTGGTAACAAAATTAGAAATTACACACAACAAGTGGGATGGTCGCAGAGCTCGGAGCCCATGTACCCCCAACTCACACCGAAAGTGACGCCTACCAGACATGAATAGGGACTGAAATAACACAGAACACAGCATCAACAGCATCGGCGCCAGCGCGTATTGATCATCCAACTAAGATGGTTGATTGATCTTGTCAGACCCTATAAAAACATCTGTACTAGTTCACCAGCTCAACAATAGTGTAACCCACCCACCTATATTCTCCCTTTCATTACTACATGGGAAAACTCGTAGTGACCTTTGCCTGCCTTTCTTTATCGCTCTTGGTTCAAGGAGGATTTGTATTCCGAGACCTCACGCTCTCTGCAAGACGCATTGCTCCTGATGGCTTCCAACGCTCCGCCCTGGTGACAAATGGTCAATTCCCTGGACCATTAATAACTGCAACGAAAGGCGATACCGTCAAAATCGCCGTTAATAATGAGCTCTTCGACCCGACGATGCGGCGCAGCACCAGTATTGTAAGTTCTCTGGCCGATGGCAGTTTTATTATTCGTACTCACATAAATATTATCTAGCACTGGCACGGAATTGTGAGTTCGCCTGACATTTTATTTTGATGATTTTTTTATATCATAGCGAAGGACCAACATCGAAATGCATTGTACGTACTTGGATGTACTCGTTGTAGCATTACGACTTTCGCTAATACGCGTTAGTGATGACGGCCCCTCGTTTGTTACGCAATGTCCAATAGCTCCAGGGTGAGGCTGATGATAGCTTATTTTATTCCCACTACTAAATTCACACAGTCATTCGTATACATATGGTCTGGCATTAGGGGAGCAAACCGGAACGTACTGGTTTGTTACATTTTACTTGTATATTTAATCCGGTTTTTACACGTCGAAACAGGTACCATAGCCATCTAAGTACTCAATATGTTGACGGTATTCGTGGACCCCTGGTTATATGTACGTTTCACTTCACTGAGCGAGTTTACTGTATCCGAAGCTAAGCCGTTAATTTGTTTAGATGATCCAAATGACCCACAAAGACAGTTATACGATGTGGATGACGAGTCTACGTTCGTATAATAGCTCTTCATAACACGTCTCACATTCATTTAGCCCAATAGCATAATCACCGTCGCAGATTGGTATCACTCCACCGCTCTGAATCTGACTAGTAAGTTATGCTTGGTGCTCAAAAGGTCATTTTATGGTGTTTGATTTTATCTCCGTAGACGCCTTTGAGGGTTCACTTGCGGCATCCGAGCCTGTTCCAGATTCCGGTCTGATTAATGGCATCGGCAGGTTTACGGGAGGCCCCCAGGTTCCTTGGGCCAGAATCAATGTCAAACAAGGAAAGCGCTATAGATTCCGTGTCATTAGCCTATCAGCTGAAGGTAAAAAGTTTTTTATGGGATTAGTGCCCATTTTTACACATTGTTCTCATAGGCCAATTCGAATTCTCCATTGCCAACCACAGCATGGTCGTGATTGAAGCGGATGGTACGTTCCCAAATTTGCGTGCGGCCATTTGATATATTATTTGTTTCTATCCATTAGGTACAGCACATGAACCGTATGCCGTAGATTCCTTTCCTATTCTTCCCGGTCAACGCTACAGCGTTGTCGTACGTACCAGACGTTTTCTATCGCGTTGGATACATTCTGATGTATAGCACTAAGGTCACAGCCGACAAACCTGTCGATAACTATTGTTAGTGATTTCCCTGTGTTTCTAGTCTACATAATGAACATTTTCATAGGGATCCGCGCAACACAGACTATCAGAGGTCAAACAACTTCGCCGACCAACCCCAATTGTCAGTTGTTATGTTTGTCACCGCTGTAATGAAATATTGACTCCTGGCACACCAGTCAACGGTAGCAATACATTCGCCGTTTTGCACTATTTGGGTGCAGCCAACGCTGATCCTAAGGCGGCCCAGCAGCTTAGTCTCCTTCCCGGACAGATTGAGTTCGAGGAGCACAACCTGGTGGTGTGTTTGCATCTTACGAGTATGGACCTCTTTCAAGTTGACCATTTTAACTTCAATATCTAGCCCCTTGTCGATCCTGCAGCGCCAGGTGGAGATCGTCCAGCTGATAAATTCATCAATCTTACATTTGCGCCTGGAACTATTAATGCTAATGTTTGGGTGAGGGGAACGTTGATCAGAAGTCACTCTTTTTTGTGATTATTGACCAATCAAACAGCTCATCAACGGTATCCAATATAAAAGTCCTTCAGTCCCCACACTTCTAAACGTCCTTGCGAATGGGTTCACTAATGCGTATGTTGAAAGAAGTCTTTGTATTATTTTCTGCCGACCCGTTGCCCAGATCTCAATTCTCACCCAACGAGCACGTTTTTGTGCTTGACCCAAACATTATCGTCGAAGTCGAATTCGTAGGAACCCCTGGTCATCCTTTCCACTTGCAGTATGTCATATTATAAATGTTCTGAGTTTAGTACACTGATTTTTTTATCCTTAGCGGCCACTCCTTCTCCGTCGTCCAGTCCGCTAGTGGGGGAGGTCTCAATTATATTAATCCTCCTCGTCGGGATGTGGTAGCTAGTGGAGTAAGTCCCGATAACGGCCAATCCACCAGAATCAGATTCGAGACCGATAACGCTGGTAAGTTAGGTGTTATTTTATAACTTAGCATATCAGTCTGATTGGTCCCAACTGCAGGGCCATGGTTTTTGCATTGCCATATTGATTGGCACTTGAGTAAGCATTTCCCGTCTAATATACTGTAGGCTCTGACAAATTCCATTAGATGCTGGTCTCGCTGTCACTCTCGTCGAAAATCCTAATGGTGAGTAGAATACAGCGCATGGAGTGTGTCTGCATTGATATTGGGTATAGGTATCATCAAGGGGCCCGAGTCAGTCGTCCCTAACGCTCAATGGCAGCGACTTTGCCAAATTTATGATAAACTGCCTGCCGCTCTTCAATGAGTTGCGTGAAATTAGGCCTCGGACAAAATTCGCTCTTTATTTCATATTTACATATTCCGTTTTTACCCACCGTGCCGCCCTTGTCAGAGACACTTTCGAAGTATTATGGCATCCACATGGACATATTCCGGCATCTGAAGTACAACTTACCTTGTCGTATCCATGAACTCAGATTGATTGGGGTCAGAGTACATTGTTGTAATCATATAAGCTGGAAATTTATCATTTCGTCTTTCGGCTGTTGCGGCTGTCATCAATTGACCCAAACGTGCAACTGTTGGTAACAAGATCGAGCTTACGGGTCTGATATCCAGGCCATGATTCTCTTTCTTTATGGGTGCCTGGCAAGCTTTACGTCAACCCCCCCCCCCTTATTGCACAAGCGTTCTAATCAATCGTTCCTCCTCTCGCCACGTATCGAGAGGGCGAAATCGGAGACCATGCACCTCCGGGGAGGTGAGGCGCCACCTGAGTTACTTACATAGACGTACATAATATTATTTTCCATCTACCGTTTATTTTTAGGGTCCCCACATGACATTTCTCATCTAGTTCGCCCATCGATAATGCAGTGTCCGACGTCTCCCAATGTTACAAGCACTTGGTAAGGAAACGATTCTGCGGGCCAGAGATGGACCCACCGAATAGCGTGTCGATCTTTGGCTAAATCTTACCAGATATGGATCCCTCTTTCAATTCAAATTCGACCATGCTTATGATTTTGCTCCAACTCATGAGGTTACTTGAATGTGGATATCACACATGGATTCTATTATATAACAGGCTAACAGCTATTTACTATCTAACTATCCACACTGTTCACAATGGCTAAGCTTTGTACCAACACTGTGAATGAGGTGCCAATTTCGGCGAGCGGACGGCGCGTAGCTTCGAACACGCCGCTTCGTGGACCAAGATTTGGTCCCGTGTCACTATGAGCACACGCGAAGTCGAACAGACTGCTTAAAGCTTGGCGCCGAACCCCTTCGCTATCACCAAGTGATAACACGTATACTCAAGTACTTAGTTCTCAACCCTGAGTCTTTCATTGTTTTTGCCCTACGGCCTTGAATCCTCAGTCAAATGCGTCTTCACATGACAGCCCCTTTGGGATTCTTGGGCATGACTCTGGTCATACATCCGGTGACTGCAATGGCGTCTTTTACCAATCCTTGGTCTGCCCGTAGGCTAAACATAAGAATAAACACAAGCATAAAATACTAATAGATAAAACATCCAGTTACGATACAGTCTGGAGGTATGTAGTTACGTGTCTGCAGTGTATACGTGTCGCCTTGACACCTTATTCATTGTCTTGCCTATAAAGGACCATTTACAGATTTGTATGATGCATTCGATGTGGCCTCTGGATTCGATTTCTGGAGAGAGGCCAAAAAACTTGGTGAAAAGGCAGTCAACTGTTCGGAAAAGTTACTCGAGGACGCATCCAATACATTCTCGACAGCCTCTGAAAAAATCCATGAATTTAAATCCACCATAGCGGACATCGTTTCCAAAACGGAGACCCTTCGAAATGAAGTGCAAAATGAAATCGCGAAACATAATCTCACTATCGAAGACATTTCCCATAAGCTATCCGCCGAGCTTGCAACGGTTTTCGAGGAGTTGAAGACAGAGTTCTCTGAACCTCTACCCGAAAACAAAACTGAAAGATACAAACAACGAGAAACCATGATCTCGTCAGCAATGTCCAAAATCGAGAATGCATTTGTCAATTGTGCTGCCACCTGGGACATGTCTGAGGACAATGCGCGGGTGCGCTTCCAAACGATTAGCCCTCAAGTACAAAAAATCGTTCTCGTAGCTGGTAGGAAGAAAACGTTTAACACGTCGCACTGTCATGTTGATTGGTCTTCACAAACAGGCAACATCATTGACAATCACCCCGAACTCATTGAAGCCTTGCTCTTCGCCGGAGCCATTTTTCTCATTCCTGAAGCCTGGCTTCTTCGTCCGATATTAGGCATGCTCGGCTTTGGACCAGCCGGACCCATAAAAGGTCACGTAATCTTCTTCCATAGCATTCAACCGTGTGTTACCTTCAAACTGAATTCAATTTCTAGGTTCGGCTGCAGCTTGGGCCCAAAGCCGATTCTTCGGTGCTGTGGTTGAGAAAGGCAGCTGGTTTTCTCTCCTTCAGCAGGCAGGGATGAAGAGAACGCTTGGTATAATCGGCAAGGCGATTGTTCCTGCAGTAGGAATTATTGGATCATTCCTCGGTTGCTGGTCATGATGGTCCGAAACGCACGCGACTGAGTTTCCAGATCCCCCAGGGCGGTGATGTACCAGTGCTTTCCTAAAGACTTCTTTCCCTGAAATTTCAAGCTGTCCCCTTTGTGGTCTCTACTATGTATACTATGTGCTACGATTTCTGTATGATGGTTCAATTGTCAAGTTCAAGCTATCTCGTTTTACTTACGTCCTGTCAATCTGAACAGAACAAGAAAAAACCACACTATTCAATGTTTCTATAATTGACGTTTTGATATTAATCTATGGCCGAAGCTAGGAATAGAAGAATATGGAGCGCCACTCTGGTTATGTGGATATACTGTTGCAACTTGTGGTTGGGGCGCTGCACACGATCGCACATTCGGCTCCATATGATTCATTTTTAGTACTCGTTATAATCTTTTGGTGATCCCAGCTCAGTGAGTCTGATCAATAATTCCCTGCATGTCGGGCAGTTCCATCGGCTCAAAGCGCCAACGTTGAAGCTAAATCTCTCAAAGAGCGTCTGTTATAATATATTATAATGGCAGTCGCATCCGGGTCTCAGAGTGGATATAACCATCTAGAATTTTTATAACCGCCAGAAGATCCAAGCCGATCTCTCGCAAACAGTCGCTACTTCCTACACTCGCGCTAAGCCAAGTAAAATCAATTGGTAAGTTCGAGCAGTGGCGTGCAAAGGGAGAACTACAATCCACCATCATCTTGCTGCATGGACATCGATAGACGAGCCAGCAGGGAAACCTGCTACCTCGCAGCACGACCTAGATCAGCTTAGGTGATCGTTGATCTCGGGTTAAAGCCTCTACCTCCTGACAGGTGTACCGCCCAACCGTATACTACCCACCATTGGGTCTCAAGATTCTTGGAATTTCGTTGCGCGCAAAGTCGGCACGAATTCATTATCTTATCACTCCCTTTGGACCAGGCTCAGTAGTAGACTCCTAAACAGTAACTCTGGAAGGACGAAACGGTAGGGGTAGCGGTATCCCCCTGATGAGAGCTTTCGTCGGCTCGAAACCGTTACAGTCCGTTTCTCCTAGCCACCCTCTACTCTAGCTGACAAAGTTCAATCTTCGGAGACAACTGATTGCGACGATTGATAAGGTGGTGGTCTGCCCAGCGGCGCTCTGGTGGACGCTGGTGACCATGCGTTGCTATGGTCACCTTGCTAATACCAAGACACTCATCCCAAATGGCCACACATTGCCTTTCTTCCTAACATTTTTGCGGTGAAAGAATTCTAGCGCCATCCAGCGTAGTGAGCCCATGGGGCCCGTGTCATATGTCGATATCCCCGATGAATTGCTGCTCAGTTTTGAAAGAGCGAAATCATTCAGCTTGGGTATCCCGGTGTCTTAAACTTAAAACAATGACATTGTTTCACCAGTCCCAACCGTCGGCATCTGGGTTGGCTTTGATATATGTGAGAACTGTCCCCTGATTATTTACTGGTATTTACCTTTATTTTCCAAGATGTATTTGAAGAATTTGTTGTGATTGACTTCACTAGATTGAATTTACTGTGCTGTTTTTGAGTTTGCTGGTATTTTTCTATATTTCTGCAATTTTGTTTTGAATTGACCTACCAGCAATATGATGCATTTCAGTGACTTTCTCCTGTAGGTAGTGTATGTACATTTATTTCTGTTGGATGTCCAAATAATGGCTTCAGTATTCTGAAAATGTCCAAGCTCACCACGTGTCTGGGTGCTCTGGTGTTTTGGATTTTGGAACAAATACAAACTAGGCATAGGGTTAAAAAAGTAACACTTAGCTTAACAACTGGGGGGCTGGAGTACCAAGAGTCATGCAAGGCTAAGACAAGGGATTGCTGTACGAGAAGATACTCTGGATAGGCTGAAGGTAGTTTCATGCAAGCTCTAAAGACAATGAGGAGAAAGCTGGGTCAATATTTAAACTGAATAATAGTGGCATGCAGGACAAGTATTTATACTAAAAGCTAAAGCCAAGATAAAGACATGAAACAAGGTAAAGCTCCACCCATTTGGAAGCAGCTGGTTGCTCATCTATTTGCCCCCTTGGGTCTTGGATCTTAACAGTATATCCAATTGAACTCACAAACTGTTAACAATGGCCTACAGGCATCCTCTGTCTGATGGAGCAGGGGCCATCAGAAAATTAGGCCTCTACATCACCCAACGCCAATATGTTGGCTCACCATTAACGCCATCAACTGTGAAAACACTGGTGAGTCCACCATGGTCACGTCCCAGTGCTCCCAGTGCTGGTGGATGTGTTCTTAAATACCACGTCTCATCACAGCTCACATGATACGGTTCACAAGTTTCATCCCGACGGCAACCCGGCTACTTCCAATCATCGTGGTTTTCACCATGGCTCTCGTCGTCTGTCGCACCATTCTCACCACAGTGGACCCCACCTCCGACAAGCCCGACTCCTTTCTTGGTATTGAAACACAACAGGGCTATAGTTCAACTTGAAGTTGGATAGTGATAGTTGCATTGTATCTCGAATTACCCAGAACTACCTTTTCTTAAGCTGAATAATATTAGTTTGTACATAACTAAAGCACAGCAGAGGAATTATTATTATATATAACTAATAATAAATTTGTGGATGTGACTGGTGATCTGGCGCGATCCAAGACATCCAAGGCATCCAGCTTACTCCCATGACGATGCCAGAATGGGTGACGTTTCCACCCCACGTGGAGCGCGTCCAAGCATCCGGGCGCCAATATCACCTACTGACGTTGCGTACATCTAAGAGTCGAAAATAGCCCCGTACGCCGCAATTCCTCGTGTTTGCATGCCATAAACGACCTTCTTCGTTAATTTGGGGTTTGAAATAATAAATACTGCTTCCGCCTGGGCTTCCACCACCAACTTGTAAGTTATCGCGACCATATCAGGTCTCCCCTGAGTCCTCGTATTCCAAATGACCGCTTGTGGATCAGCTTTCAGGACAGCATTCATGATCTTTGGGCCGTACGTCTTCTCGGGGTTAGGAGTTGACCAGAGGATGCGGCGTGGAGTAATATCGGCGTACATCAAAGATAGGCAAGGTCCAATACCCGATCCCGTTGCCACAACTATTATTTTCTTGAACAGCTTCGACGTGTAAAGAAGGCCATGCAGTGGATAACCGCGAATCCAAAGTTTCTTGGGAGGCTCGCTGATAACCTTTCGCGTCCAATCACCAGCGCTGGACACGACGATGGAAAAGCCCCCGTCCTCGTTCGGGATGGTTGCGAATGCGTGCCATTCCAACAGGGGCTTATCGGATACTTTGAGGCCGTAGAATGGTGGCATATTTTTGTATTTGAAGTGTAGACGAATGGCATGATCTGAAAGGATTTCGGGGTAGACATCCCGTCTACGAAGCCGCGACCATGAAAGCAATGTGCAACAGGTGGAGATGCACAATGTCCAGAAATTGGGACTGGTGACGAGATATCGACCTAATGATGGGGGATTCGCCTCTAGCACTCTGTACTGATGTCCAGCGAAAATGGTGTGGATCCAAAATGTAGTCAGGGCCGTCCATCCAGCATAACGGTGAATAGCTTCGAAATAGTCGTGGAACAGCACGCGGAAGCGGGGATACGCTGAGGCGAGGATGAAGCAGAACATCGTAACGAGGACGTATGAGGTAGCAAGATTGGCCGTAGCAGCTGGGCTACGGTTGTGGAGGAAATCCCTTGTAATGGCAGCGGTATACATGATATACCAAACAACAGCAGCCGTCCCAGCACCACTGTGAGCGCCTCCATAATGGAATGCCTTGGCGAGGCGCCGACGAATGGAGAGGGGGAGGGAATGTGGAACGCAACACAGGATCTCATACACGAGGTTGACGAAATTCTCCTGTCTGAACAGAATGGCAACCATGAGATTAGCGGACGCAGCGCTACCGATTTGAGGGGCCGGTGGTGCTCCTTTGTTCTTCACCACAAAAGCGATAAACGCAGCGAGGTTTGCGAAGAATATGACGGTGAATATTTTGCGGTACGTCGACAAAAAGTTATCTTTTAAAAAGTCCATTAGTAAAACTAACAGTTGATATGGTCGAGAGATGCTCACGTTTTAGGTAGCGGGTTACTTTGGTACCCTCCTTGTCGGGAACAACGTTTGGGTCAACGCCATTGAAAAGTTCAGGCTGTGACGATTCCTTCTCGTCTGGCTCCTTCAGACTATCATTTGACGAGTTCCCGCTGGTGCCTGTCTCGGACTCGAGGGCTACTAGGGCATGAGGCTCAACCGCGCTTTTTTCGACATCCTCGTAGGGAAGTGTGGGGAGCATTGGCAAGCAAGGCAGCTGGGAAAGTGGGAAGTGAGGAGAAGATGTAGGTACTCATCTTGACCTTAGATGCTTTAAATAATGAAGGGAAGAGCTGTGTATGCAGCACCACCGTTGAAAGCGCTGGGATGTGGATCCACAAGATAAACATGGAAATGAGAAGGCTATAGACTGATGCTGATTCAGCTACTCCGATAGCATGAGTTGATCAGTATCCACATGCCGCGCTCAAAGTTGAATTCTTGGTCTCAGAAGCTCGGAAATCATCAACAACCTTAAGTTCCCCCCCGTCCGCCCAAATCCCGGGGAAAATCAGATGAAAACGTCATATTTTCATAAACGCTTGATATTTTCATAAACCCTTAATATTTTCATAAACGCTTACCACAATTCAATATTTTCAATGAGTTTTCAGGAACAATTCTGGTAGAAAATTTAATCCTTGAGGCTGGCTGTCACAGTTGTGTCTGTGCGGTTAAATTGATGTACAACAATATATGGAGAGATTCGGACCCATTTGGCTTAAGGACCTGTTCGATTACAGTTGATGTACAAGAGAAGATGAAAAGATTCAGACCCGTAATAATAGTTAAATATTTAAGATTTCCCAATTTGGCTTAAAGAGCTTTTCAACGCGTCAGAAATCAGGGTTGTTTTCGAATTCTACGCGTATCCATGCATCCGGCCGCCCGTACTTGTTACTGCGGTTGGGCGAAACGCCAAGTTTTAATGTTACAAGAAAAGCATAGACGAGAAATCCATCCATCAGGCAACACACCCCACAGACGAAAGGGCTAAGACCACTAGTCAGAGTCTGCTACCCCTCCATTTGACATACAAATCTTTGGCGGGATTAAAATCTCGCTGCTGAGCGCAGATAAACAATATCCGGCCTTCACTACACAGGAGTTTTGTGCTTGCACTCGGGCAAAATTTTGACCGAAGCAAAATTGCCCTTTGGAGATATGAATAGTTGTTAGGCCTGTCTAGGGACCATCAGGATTTCAACCGTTTCAGGGAACTGTATTATATTGCTGCATGCATCACTCTTTCATCCCACTAACAGGATAAACTGTACGCAAGATGCCCGCATGGACCATAGGGCAGTAGCTCATCCTGTAGTATCCATAGTATCAGCTCCAATTCAAATGTTGGCAGTGGACGAACCATGCGATGGGGAGGCACGACAACGCTGATCATCTATCAAAACTTAGCGGTGTGCTGTACCATAAGGCAACCGTGAAATCCTCTGAATACGTTCTTCATTCGCCAGAGCTGTGTTTTCATTTCAAACAAAGAAGTTGCTTTTTATGGTTCTTCCCCGATCTAGTGTTCAAAATGGGGGCCGGTGGTATGGCGCCTAACACCTCGGCCATTGTGGAGTGTCATTCGCCATTCCATTAATCTTGACGACAATGGCGCTAAGAACCTGTACGCTTAATCCTTGATAAAAACCACGGTGTTTGCCGTCAACAACCCACGAGGGGCAACTGTTCAGACTAAACCAGTAGCTTAACCAAAACTTGGGTAGCGTTATTAGATTAAAATATCCTTGTAACCTATCATTGTCGGTTCTGCGATTATATGGTGCAATCAAGATGATGGTGACAAGTGCTGATGGAGTCCTCAAAGCGGAAGTTGACCAATCATGTGGCTATGTTCTATAAATTCATTCTTGGATTGTTGCGATTAGCATCGCCGATCATAATTTGAGACTTGGATGGGCGCCTGGTTTAATTCGAAAGGAGTTCAAGGGACGTCGATCATTACCTCCCTTTATGGCATGCGACAGTCCAACCTCTCATCACGACTTGGTTGCTTATGGTAAAATAGGACCCTCGAGTTTCAATTATCGCTTTGTCGGACCTTCCAAAAATAAGGGAAGATTCTTGAGATGAATGCACCTTTCAAACCTAGACTACAATTTTAAGCACAAAGCAGTCGGTTACTGTATTTGTGTGACTATTATTGCTATAACATAGTCACCTCCTCTATCTGGCACCCATGATATGAGCTTTCCACAAGGGGTTACAGGATCAAACCTCATGTTTATGGTGGCACTCGGATCTTAACGACCCACGATTTGGCCAGCAACTCTTATCGCATTGCCCCAAGGCTATGTTTTACGTTTAGAACATCAAACTCTAGTAAACTCTTGTTCTGTTTGAACACTCCAAAAGGCTATATCATTCGGCTTGGAATGTATTACTTCTCTCTTATCCTGTGGACAAGAATGGAGCGATGGTTGTTTAAATTTTTCCTAAAAAGGTAGCACCTGATAGTATGTGATAATATCTCTAGTGCGTCAAATGCTCTGGTTAAAACTATAGATATCGTCAAATTACATGATTGTTATAGGGTCAAAGCAACGACGCGAGTCCCTCCTCGAGAATTGTCAGTGACGAACATTCGATTACAAGGTCCTCTTAAGCCATAACTGCTGGTCAAGGCCCATACAACAAACCGGGGAAGACAACCTATGCTGGGAGACGGTTTAAGTGGTGTGTATGTCTAATGATAGTGGGCGTATGGATATCAGGGCCCCACCGCTGCTAGATATTCCCCTCTACGTGATATGCGTTAACGCATCAGACTATTCCTGCAATGTTAGAAAAAATTGCGCCGAATTCGGCGAGTAGACTAAGTGATCCAAATCAACAACTGCGCGAGTTGCGGTGGAAACATATTTCTATACTCCCATAGCTTTTACAAACAATTGTATCAGGGCCAGACGAAACGTAGCGTGGGGTGCAGCTACGCATCGGGATAGTAGTGAGAAGCTTGGCCCACAAGGGAATTGCAGCTCAATTACGCTTTTTGTGAGAAATGCCCTTACTTACATTACAGCGTTAAATCAACGGCTGCGTCTATTGGGAAATTCAACAGATATATTACAGTAACTCGACAATGAAATTGGCTACCTTGTCCATCCGCAGAGATTTGCGCCTGGCCTTTACCCCGACTGCTTTAGAATGTGGATGTATTGTAGGTAACATATCAAATCCCTCAAAATGATAAGTACTCATTAAATCGGGCCTGACTGATAGGAGATATGACCCACATGCTCACTTCATTTAAGTGCTAGATGATCGCTGCACTTTTCCTCAGAAAACACTATCGAACAGCGAATAAGTTTTTCACACCTGCAGCCTTAAAAACGACCAACCAACTCTTGTTCAGAAGCACCTCTCGCCCGAGCGGTCAATGATTCTAATATGGGGGAACCTCCTTTAAAGCATAGAAGGCTTGCTCTTTCGAGATCCGAAGGGGTAAGCCAGAGCTGTGTTACGATTTCCGGATTATGGTCCATGACATTAGATTTAACTAAAACGAGAAAGATGATATGATGGCACGTCTACAATGTCGCATGAGATTCACCTCGGGCTTCTTTCTGCTCGGGCAACCTGGCCAGCCGTTGTCCATCAAGTGTTGATCTTTGCAAACACGTTCTCAACTTCAAATATAGTGTTCGTGAAATCACGAGTGCTCAATGCTTTATCTGCCGCGACGTCTGCTCATGGGGTGACAGATCGGGAAATTCATCAGGGAAGTAAGCGTTGTCACGATGCCTATGGTATATAGGGCGCTATCAAGTCTATAAACTACTACATGAAATTTTTTCATTTTTTCCCGATGGCCACATGGCTTCTGTTATATGGTATCTGCAAACTGTCTAACTATCCAAACGATTCACCATAGCTACAGATTTCCGCAAAGCTAAGTAAGCATTGTATCAGCCTTGTGGATGAAGTGCCCATTGTAAGGACACGCGAAGTGATAAACCGCATGTCGGCCCTTGTACTTAGGTACAAGTATGTAATTCTTAATCCTCAGTCCCTCACTGTCCTCTGGACCATCTATAATTTCCTTTACCAACAGAGGATCATCGGAGCTGATGTATTCCAACTAGTCGCTACTTCGCGTTAAACCAATCAAAGTCAACAAAGAAATTCTTGATAGTCACATCCCTCTGAGACTAGCAGCGGCCGCTATTATAACAGACGATCTTTGGGAGACTTGTCCCCCAACATTGGTGCCTTGAGCCGATGGGACGACCGACAGGACATGCAAGAACTATTGATCAAACTCACTGCGATGAAATCACCAAAGATCTCAACTCCTCGAAAACCATTTGCAAGCTCGGTGGATAGCTTGTGAGAAATGTCTTCGATAATAGGAAAAATGTTTCGCGATTTCGTTTTGCACCTCATTTCGAAGAGTTTCTATTTGGAGGCGCTGTGCCTTACGGTGGATTTAGATTTGTGGGTTTTCAGAGGCTGTCCCGAGTTGTGGTGGATGCGTCCTTGAGTGGCTTTCTGAGTAGTTGACCGGCTTGTTGCTAAGGCTTTTGGCCACGTCGAATGGATCATACAACTATGCAAATGGTCCTTCGTAGGCAGGACAGTGTTATATATGAGTAAGACAAGGCGACATGCATACACTGCTGACACGAAATTACATACCTTTAGACTGTATCGTAATTGGATGTTTTACATATTAGTATTTTATGCTTATGACTATGCTTATATTTCGCCAACGAGTAGGCTAAGGATCGTAAAGGACGGGATTGCAGTCGGATGTATCACCAGAGCCATACCCAAACGCATTTGCTCGGTATTCTAGAAGGTGGAGCAGGGGCACATCCCTCTAAGACCAGCTGCAACCGCTATTATCACAGACGATCTGTGAAAGACTTGTCCTCAACGTTAACACCTTGAGCCGATGGAACGACTCAGGATGCAAAAATTATTGATCAAACTCACTATAATGGAATCGCCAAAAATCTAAGCTGATCTCTCCGTATGGCCTGTATACTCGCGTTAAACCAATTAAAATCAATTGGTTAGTCTGAACAGTAGCGTACAAGGAAAGAGCGACAAACCAAGACATTCATCCCAAATGGACACGCATCGACTTCATTGTTAACATCCCCGTGGTGAAATAATTCTAGTCCCATCCAGCGTAGTGAGCCTCAGGCTATGGGGCCGGCAGATGTCAATATCCCCGCTGAATTGGTAATCATTTTTAAAAGACCTAAACCATTCGGCTTTGGGATCCCCGTGTCGCTAACTGAGACGTTTCCCTGTAACATCATGTTATTTACACTAGAAAACAAAAATTTATTTATTTTATACAGTACCGCTCGGATATCTCCATGCTCCACACCTGGCTTCCAATCATGAAAGTGAGACAAGCCCTTCACGATTTCGATTAGCTATCACAATGAATTAATTATGAAGCCACTGATTGGCCTCTGGATTGGTTTTGATATATGTGAGAGCTGTGCCCTGAGACATCAACGGAGATAGTAACGAAGGGACGCTGTGTGCTGCGGGGGCACCGAAATCATAACAAAATCAAAGAATACTCCGAAACGCCTCCATGACCAAATTTCGACCATACGAGATCCTCCTCCCAGATCCTACTTGTCATAAACGTTAATGATGATTTAATAAATAATACAAGAAATCACAAATGGGCGTCTTTGAGAAGTTCACTCCATTGAATACGCATGCCATGACTAGCGAAGCCTCTTGGCAGCCTTTATAGCAACTTTCTTCTTCCTAGAAATTCCGGTCCATACGTCTGAATAACCGCCGGATGCCACTAGATACTCGCTGACGGTTGGAGATTTGACCGTTAAGGCAAGAAGAGGAGTTTGTGTTAAATGGATCGACATCAAAGGAGAAGTCGTTACATCCTGAAAGCACTTTTTCCTTGCTGGTAAGAATCAGTTGGGGACACACCACCTTCTGAGCTTGGAAACACCATGTTCTTCCCATGTTCACGTTTGCACCGATGTAACCGCACCAGCCAGATCACTTACAAATTGTCGGAAACGGCTGCATTCCAAGTGAACGACATCGGAGAGGAGACCAACTAAATACATGTCCAACCTATCCGTGGCTCAGGTTCAGTTCTATAAACGCTCTTTGCAGCCGTAGCATAGGAATCCCAGGAAGCTCCAGAAAATCTCAGTACAGACCTCTCTAAGGATGCCGTTGAATATATTTATAAGGAGCCAAGATAAGTCGAGGGGGTGCATTGAGAAAGCTTTATATCCAAGACGAGTGTGGTGTTGTGGGGATTCTCCACGACGAATGGCCTCCGGGTAGCGATTCGCACGGCTCCATAGAACCTATGTTTTTGAATGGGGGAATATTACACTCACGAAACAACTCGCCGTTGTAATAGGTTTTTCGAGTGATGGCTTGCGTATTGAACGGAGTGAACTTCTCAAGGTGCCCTTTTGTGATCTCTTATGTTTATATATTAAATCACTCACCCTTTTTATTAGCGGATCGGGAATGAATATCTCATATGGTCGAATCTACGCCACGAAAATGTCTTGGAATGTCTTGGATTTTCTTACGATTTCGGTGGCCCGCAGAACATAGAGTTCCTTCATTGATATCTCCATGGATGTAGCAGGGCACAGTTGTCACATACATCCAATCCAAGCCAGATGCCGATCGGTTGGGACTGGTGAGACAAGGCCGTTGTTTTGTGTTCTGTTACTCATTCATTGTAATAGCTGATCGGGATCGCAAAAGGATTGTGTTACTTCCATAGCCGGGACCCAGCTGTAGTGCACGGAGACATCCGAGCGGTATTGATAAAAATAAATCCTTGTTTTTATTGTAAATAACATAATGTTAGGGCAACGTCTTAATAAGCGATACGGGGATACCCAAACTGAAAATCATTTTAAAAGACCAAAGTCATTCAGTTTGAGTATCTCCGTATCGCTTATTAAGACATTGCCCTAACATCATGTTATTTACAATGGAAAACAAAAAATTGCCTTTTATACATTACCGCTCGGATATCTTCATGCTCCACACCCGGATTCCAAACATGCAAGTAACACAAGCTCTTCGCGATTTCGATTAGCTATCACAATGAATTATCAAGCCCAAAACAACGACATTGTCTCACCAGTGCCTACCGATTGGCGTCTGGATTGGCTTTGATATACGGGAGAGCTGTGCCCTGAGACATTAACGGAGATAGTAACGAAGGGACGCTGTGTGCTGCGTGGGCACCGAAATCATAATAAAATCAAAGAACACTCCGAAACGCCTCCACGACCAAAATTCGACCATACCGAGATCCTCCTCCCAAGATCCTACTTGTCACAAACGTTAATGATGGTTCAATAAATAATACAAGAAATCACAAAAGGGAGCCTTGAAGAAGTTCACTCTGTTGAATACGCATGCCATGACTAGCGAAGCCTCTGGTAGCCTTTATAGCAACTTTCTTCTTCCCAGAAATTCCGGTCCATACGTGTGAATAACCGCCGGATGCCACTAGATACTCGCTGACGGTCGGAGATTTGACCATTGAGGCAAGAAGAGGAGTTTGTGTTAAATAAATCAACATCAAACGAGAAGTGGTTGCATCCTGACAGCACAGCACCTTTTCTTCGTTGGTAAGAATCAGTTTGGGACACAACACACCACCTTCTGAGCTTGGAAACGCCATGTTCTTCCCATGTTCGCGTTTGCACCGATGTAACCGCACGAGCCAGATCACTTGAGCACAAACTGTCAAGAAACGGCTGCATTCCAAGTGAACGACATTGGAGAGGAGACCAACTAAATATATGTCCAACCTATCCATGGCTCAGGTTCGGTTCTATAAACGTTCTTTGCAGCCCGTACCATAGTAATCCCAGGAAGCTCCAGAAAATCTCAGTATAGACCTCTCTAAGGATGCCGTTGAATATATTTATAAGGAGCCAAGGAAAGTTGAAGGGGGTGCATTGAAAAAGCTTTATATTCAAGACGAGTGTGGTGCTGTGGGGATTCTCCACGACGAATGGCCTCCGGGTAGAGATTCGCACGGCTCCATCGAACCAATGAGGGTAATGAGGACCCGCTTAGTTTCTAGTAGCAGTCGGATCTTAGTACGAGGTCATAGTGCTGTTCAGCGGGTCAGGGTAGGTTGGTATGCATCCCAGCTGCTGGTATCTCTGTACAGTATGTCATCGTGCCACTTATTCATAGGCGACGAGAATTTAGAACTGCAGGGTGAGTGGATGTGGGAGTGGGAGTGATTAGCTTCGTCTTCTCGAGGATATATAATATATGAGTACAAAACGCTGGACGAAACGCAAGAACAAAGTGCAAGACAAAGTGCAAGAACAAAAAGCAAGACAGAGCAAGATAAAGAGCAAGAGCAAAAAGCAAGACAACCACCAAAACAAGGCGTGATTAAGGACAACGCGCGAGACAAAGCGCGAGAACAAGGCACGAGATAAAGTGCAAGACAAAGCTCAAGCAAGACACTTATTCCATTAGCCTTTTGGCGGTCCTAGTCCAATGTGGTAAGCTTTCAAAAATTCTCAGTCAAATGAGCACCAAAAAATGTCAACGCCTATATAGAATCTTTGACAAAATCGTGATATTTCAACTTAGCTTGACCATGGAAACTGGGATAGGCTCAACCGGTCCACTGCCACTACTGAAAGCGCAGCCAGGGTGTATAAATTGACCACTTCATATTTGATGGGCACAGTCACGAAAAATTGGTGCCAAGCTTAGCAACGATTCTCAGAATGTCTTGTAACGCTCCGGTAGCTCGATGAAAGTATTGTGACCACCATCACTATTTTAAGATGATTGACTCGACCGTAATTCTCCCAAAACACTCACCGGGAAAAGCCCTTGTTCCAAAAGTTTTTATGATCCTTAGTAGAGGCTTAAGCAAGTTTAACTCGGTTAAGGATCCAACATGTGATTGGCGGGTTTAGAATTCAACGAACTTTTGAAATAACCGAGTTAAAATCGGTCAAGGATCTAATATGTGATTGCAGGGTTTCGAATTCAACGAACTTTTGGATCCTCAAAAGATCCCTTATCAATTTAACTCTTTTAACGATTCAATGGATAATTGTTGGAGGTTATATAAAATAAGGCTCTACTAAGGATCCTGAATTTTTTTGGAGAGGTGGTTATCCGGTGTCTTAAGTTATGAATCGAGGCTTGATCAAACTTTAAAAATACTGTAGCCGAATGGTAACTATAAGCACCCTGAACTAGTGGAGTTCCTCGTATTTGCCCGAATCACGCTTCTCGTACCGGAGAGTTGGATTTTAAGACCATTGTGAAGCTTTTGGCTTTAATAAGCTAGGAATGTGAAAGGTGATGTTTATATTGTCGTCTATTCATCATGGGACATCGTATTAACTTGCACCATTCCTCCCATCCCAGGCTCTTTAGCCTGGGCCCCAAAGCAACTGGTTCGGTCTTGTTGTGAGTGAAGGAAGCTGGTTTGCAACCCTTTAAGCCGCGGGAATGCAAAGCTTTGAACCTGGGGTTGGAAAGACTATTTTTGGGACAATCAGTCTCGGCATTGGGCTAGTTTCGAACCATATAAAATACTTTGGTGACTAATAGTATAGATCATTGACGTGGCTCAAATGGGGTCATTATAATTTTACAGGTATACTAGATACGCATATGTAAAGTTGGCTCGATACCCTATCGAGTTGCGCATATCGTGTATAAAGACGATTGAGCGGTTGGTGTTCGGTAGGAGATGACAAGATGATGATGCTGGGGAGTTGGTGACTCAATAGCTTTGGTTTTAAACGTTTGCTTAATGCTTTATACTAGTTGCGGTGCAACATGGCGAGGTCCTTTTGGACAAATGTTTCCCCATATACGAAATCGCTGGAGCACAGTCTACACTTACTAAGCATTTTTAGTGATTGAACTACGCCAATCGAATAACGGTTTGATCCAACGGGCTGTAATATATGTTCAAGTGTATTATTTGAAGGACTTCATTCACCTAAACAGAAGCCTCGCTGCAAACTGCTCGGATTGATGCGTTCAGCAATTCATCGAGTTCACTCAACATGCTCAACTTTCGTTGTGAATATTGCGCATTTACATTCATGTCATTTATTATGGCATTATGGCCTATAGAATTATTTATTTAGGTTGTGGCTCATTAACATTTCGGCTACGGTACTTAAATGCTTGTTGGTATTTACGCCTACATCCATGATATTAGTTGCAAATATTCTCTATTATGTCACACAAATCCGTCACGTTTACAAAAAAAAGTGCACACCAATTTCACGTTTTCCACATTCTGGAGGTTCCACTCGGCTCCGCCCATTTTTTCACAACTTTGATTCTGTGGCCTATCAATTCTCAAGTAGTCAATTTGCAATTTGTTCCACTTTGCCCGCGCTTTGAATACTGACAGTGAACCGGTTGCATTATTTTTCAAACACCGACAGTGTTTGCACTCACCTAACGTCAAGCTAACCACGATTAGTTACCATTCGGCTACAGTATTTTTAAAGTTTGATCAAGCCTGGATTCATATCTTTAAAACACCGGGATAATCCCCTCTCCAAAAAGATTCAGGATCCTTAGCAGGGCCTTATTTTATAACCTCCAACAATAATCCATTGAATCGTTATAAGAGTTAAAATTGATAAGGGATCTCTTGAGGATCCAAAAGTTCGTTGAATTCGAAATCCTGCAATCACATATTAGATCCTTGACCGATTTTAACTCGGTTATTTCAAAAGCTCGTTGAATTCTAAACCCGCCAATCACATGTTGGATCCTTAACCGAGTTAAACTTGCTTAAGGATCCGATGACTGATTGGTGGAGTTTATATAACATAAGCCTCTACTAAGAGTCCTAAAAATTTTTGGAACAAGGGCTTTTCCCAGTGAGAGTTTTGGGAGAATTACGTTCGAGTCAATCATCTTAAAATAGTGATGGTGGTCAGAATACTTTGATCAAGCTACCGGAACGTTACAAGACAGTCTGAGAATCGTTGCTAAGCTTGGCACCAATTTTTCGTGTCTGTGCCGATCAAATATGAAGTGGTCAATTTATACACCCTGGCTGCGCTTTCAGTAGTGGCAGTGGACCGATTGAGCCTATCCCAGTTTCCATGGTCAAACTAAGTTAAAATATCACGATTTTGTCAAAGATTCTATATGCTCATTTAACTGGGAATTTTTGAAAGCTTACCACCTAGGACCGCCAAAAGGCTAATCGAATAAGTGTCTTGCTTGAGCTTTGTCTTTCACTTTATCTCGTGCCTTGTTCTCGCGCTTTGTCTCGCGCATGGTTCTTAATCACGCCTTGTTTTGGTGGTTGTCTTGCTTTTTGCTCTTGCTCTTTATCTTGCTCTGTCTTGCTTTTTGTTCTTGCACTTTGTCTTGCACTTTGTTCTTGCGTTTTGTCTGGCGTTTTGTACTCATATCTTATATATCCTCGAGAAGACGAAGCTAATCACTCCCACTCCCACATCCACTCAGCCTGTAGTTCCAAATTCTCGTCGCCTATGAATAAGTCGCACGATGACACACTGTACAGCGATACCAGCAGCTGGGATGCATACTAACCTACTCTGACCTGCTCAACAGCACTATGAAGTCGTACTAAGATCCGACTGCTACTAGAAACTAAGCGGATCCTCATTACCCTCATTTCTGTCCTCTTGGAGTCCGGAATGGCTTGTTTGAGGAATTTCTTTTCCACCTAGTCCCTGTGTTACTTGGCCACTTCCGGACGTTCTCATACGGCGAGATGCTTCGCGAGTATGACATTCCCCCATTCAAAGACATAGGTTCTATGGAGCCGTGCGAATCTCTACCCGGAGGCCATTCGTCGTGGAGAATCCCCATAACACCACACTCATCTTGAATATAAAGCTTTCTCAATGCACCCCTCGACTTATCTTGGCTCCTTATAAATATATTCAACGGCATCCTTAGAGAGGTCTGTACTGAGATTTTCTGGAGCTTCCTGGGATTCCTATGCTACTGGCTGCAAAGAACATTTATAGAACCGAACCTGAGCCACGGATAGGTTGGACATGTATTTAGTTGGTCACCTCTCCAAAGTCGTTCACTTGGAATGCAGCCGTTTCTGACAGTTTGTGCTCAAGTGATCTGGCTCGTGTGGTTACATCGGTGCAAACGCGAACATGGGAAGAACATGGCGTTTCCAAGCTCAGAAGGTGGTGTGTCCCAAACTGATTCTTACCAACGAAGAAAAAGTGCTTTCAGGATGCAACCACTTCTGGTGTCATGTCGATCCATTTAACACAAACACCTCTTGAAGTAATCCTTGCCAACCAGTTTAAAGTCCTTTAGGGAACGAAAAGCAAGACCAAGAAATTTCAGGGAGCAACCTCGGTGCAGAACCGTTTGGCACAAGTTCCTCTTCTTGCCTCAACGGTCAAATCTCTGGTGTCAGCGAGTATCTAGTGGCATCCGGCGGTTATTCAGACGTATGGACTGGCCTTTGGGGGCGGAAAAAAGTCGCCATAAAGGTTGCTAGAGGTTTTTCGAGTGATGGCTTGCGTATTGAACGGAGTGAACTTCTCAAGGTGCCCTTTTGTGATCTCCTATGTTTATACATTAAATCACCGACCCTTTTTATTAGCGGATCGGGAATGAATATCTCATATGGTCAAATCTACGCCACGAGAATGTCTTGGAAATGTTTTGCAGGACCACCGAAATCGTAAGAAAATCCAAGACATTCCAAGACATTCTCGTGGCGTAGATTTGACCATATGAGATATTCAGTCCCGATCCGCTAATAAAAAAGGTCAGTGATTTAATATATAAACATAGGAGATCACAAAAGGGCACCTTAAGAAGTTCACTCTTTTCAATACGCCTACCATGACTAGAAAAACCTCTAGCAACCTTTATGGCAACTTTCTTCTGCCCCCAAAGGCCGGTCCATACGTCTGAATAACCGCCGGATGCCACCTGATACTCGCTGACACCAGAGATTTGACCGTTGAGGCAAGAAGAGGAACTTGTGTCAAACGGTTCTGCACCGAGGTTGCTCCCTGAAATTTCTTGGTCTTGCTTTTCGTTCCCGAAAGGACTTTAAACTGGTTGGCAAGGATTATTTTGGGACACAATACCTGCTGGGAGCTTGGAAACACTGTGTTCTTCCCATCTTCGCGTTCTCACTGATGTAACCGCACTGGCCAGATTACTTTGACACAAACTATTGAAAATGGCTGGATTGCATGTGAGTGACATTGGAGACTAACTAAATACATGTCCAACCTATCGGTGGCTCAGGCTCCATTCTATGGAGGCTCTTTGCGGCCCGTAGCATGGGACTCCCAAAATCTCCGCACAGACATCTCTAATGATACCGGTCAGTATATTTATAGGGAGCCATGATAGGTTAAAAGTCTCCGTTGAAAAAACTTCATCTTGAACCAGAGTGTGGTGTTGTAGAGATTCTCCACAACGGAGAACTTCCCAGTAGAGAGATTCGCACAGGACCATGGAATGGGGGAGTATCATACTCCTGAAGCATCCTGCGGTATGAGAACGTCCGTAAATGGCCAAGTAATACATGCACTAGGCGGAGAAGAAATTCCTCAAGCAAGCCATTCTGGACTCCAAGAGGAGAGAAATGATGATAATGACGATCCGCTTGGTTGCTAGTAGCAGTCAGATCTTGGGGCGAGTCCATAGTGCTCTTGAGCAGGTCAGGGTAGGTTAGTATGCATCCCAGCTAATAATACCACAGTCCACTGTATTACCGTGCCACTCGCAGGTTCATAGGCCACAGTAATTTCAAATTGCAGTGCGCATGGTCGTGGAAATGGTGTGGCCTTGTCCTAGCGAGGATACGTTAGGAGATCGCGAAAAGCGTAGGACAAAGCACAGACAGGGATCAAGACAAAGTTTAAGACAAAGCTCATGACAACACTCCGGACAAACTCGGGCAGCGATCGAATGGCGCTTGAAAAGGTTCTGGTCATACTGCAGTAAGTTGTCAAAAATCCCTACTCAAATTAGCACAAGAATATTTAACAAGGTGGATCGTGGTTCGCTTGACCCTAGGCGAGTGCAAAAACTGTCGGTGTTTGAAAAATAATCTAACCGGTTCACTGCCACTACTCAAAGCGCAGGCAAAGTGGAACAAATTGCAAATTGATTACTTGAGAATTGATAGGCCACAGAATCAAAGCTGTGAAAAAATGGGCCAAGCCGAGGAGAACCTCCAGCATGTGGGAAACCTGAAATCCATGTGCACCTCTTTTTGTAAACGTGACGGATTTGTGTAACATAATATCATGTAGGCGTAAATAACAACAAGCATTTAAATACCGTAACCGAAATGTTAACGAGTCACAACCCAAATAAATAATTCTAGAGGCCCTAATGCCATAATAAATGACATGAATGTAAATGCCCAATATTCAGAACGAAAGTTGACCATGCCGAGTGAACTTGATGAATTCCTGAACGCGTTAATCCGAGGAGTTTTACAGCGAGGGTTTCTTCAGTTTAGGTGAATGTAGTCCTTCAAATAATACACTTGCACGTATATTACAGCTCGTTGAATGAAACCGTTCTTCCGATCGGCGTATGTCAATCACTAAAAATGCCTAGTAGGTGTAGACTGTGCTCCAGCGATTTCGTATGTGGGGAGACATTTGTCCACAAGGACCTCGCCATGTTGCACCGCAACCAGTATAAAGCATTAGGAAAACGTTTAAAACCATTGCGGCAAGAGACATCCAAGGCTATAGAGTCGTCACCAACATGAGTAGGATCCAATGTTTCAAATAGAAATAATTGTACCAGCGGACCGTAAGATGCACTGAAACCTTCCATCTGAAAACGCATTTTTGTTACAGTTGACAAGGCCATGATAAAAGCAAAGGCTGTCAACGACGCGAACGCGTTTGGTATAGCCATCAGACTGTACAATGGCGGTGGAAATAGGGTATCCGTTCCCATATGGCACATTACAGAAGGCAATAAGGCGAAAACACAAATGAGCGAGAAGCCGGCAGCTGCAAGGGGTTAGGTGATCAGCAATCAATAGAGAGTATAGATGTAATAAGATAAACACACAAATTGGGAAAAGAATCAAAGCTCGTGTCATCCATGGTATGATCTCAGGATCTCTAATGTATCCTACTGTTTTAGGTGTACATCCACCAGGTTCCGCGCAGAAACCCCATACACCAAAACGAATAGTATCTCCGAAGACGGTGACATTCAGGTATGAAAATGCGCTAATAAATGGGACCGAAAATACAATGAGAATTCTAAAATTGCAAATTATCAATGCATCTATATCCAAGGCCGGCCTGCAGGTTCTGGTCTGCGTGCTTACAGCAAAACAAAGATCCGACTGCTACTAGAAACTAAGCGGGTCCTCATTACCCTCATTTCTGTCCTCTTGAAGTCCAGAATGGCTTGTTTGAGGAATTTCTTCTCCACCTAGTCTATGTGTTACTTGGCCATTTACGGACGTTCTCATACGGCGAGATGCTTTGCGAGTATGATATTCCCCCATTCAAAGACATAGGTTCTATGGAGCCGTGCGAATCTCTACCCGGAGGTCATTCGTCGTGGAGAATCCCCACAACACCACACTCGTCTTGAATATAAAGCTTTTCCAATGCACCCCCTTCAACTTTTCTTGGCTCCTTATAAATATATTCAACCGCATCCTTAGAGAGGTCTGCACTGAGATTTCCTGGAGCTTGCTGGGATTACTATGCTACTGGCTGCAAAGAACGTTTACAGAACCGAACCTGAGCCACGGATAGGTTGGACATGTATTTAGTTGGTCTCCTCTCCAATGTCGTTCCCTTGGAATGCAGCCGTTTCCGAACAGTTTGTGCTCAAGTGATCTGGCTTGTGTGGTTACATCGGTGCAAACGTGAATATGGGAAGAACATGGCGTTTCCAAGCTCAGAAGGTGTCCCAAACTGATTCTTACCAACGAAGAAAAAGTGCTTTCAGGATACAACCACTTCTCGTTTGATGTCGATCTATTTAACACAAACACCTCTTCTTGCCTCAACGGTCAAATCTCCGACCGTCAGCGAGTATCTAGTGGCATCCGGCGGTGATTCAGGCGTATGGACCGAAATTTCTGGGAAGAAGAAAGTTGCTATAAAGGCTACCAGAGGCTTCGCTAGTCATGGCATGCGTATTCAACAGAATGAACTTCTTCAAGGCTCCCATTTGTGATTTCTTGTATTATTTATTGAACCATCATTAACGTTTATGACAAGTAGGATCTGGGAGGAGGATCTCGTATGGTCGAATTTTGGTCTTGGGGGCGTTTCGGGGTGTTCTTTGATTTTATTATGATTTCGAACCCACGCAGCACACAGCGTCCCTTCGTTAATATCTCCGTTGATGTCTCAGGGCATAGCTCTCACGAATATCCAAGCCAATCTAGAAATCAATCGGTAGGCACTGGTGAGACAATGTCGTTGTTTTGGGCTTCATAATTCATCCATTGTGATAGCTAATCGAAATCGCGAAGAGCTTGTGTTACTTGCATGTTTGGAAGCCGGGTGTGGAGCATGGAGATATCCGAGCGGTAATTTGTTTTCCATTGTAAATAACATGATGTTACAGGGAAACGCCTCAGTTAGCGACACGGGGATCCCAAAGCTGAATGATTTAGGTCTTTTAAAATGATTAGCAATTTAGCGGGAATATCAACATCTGCTGGCCCCATGCCTGAGGCTCACTACTCTGGATGGCACTAGAATTATTGCACCATGAAGATGTTAGCAATGAAGGCGATGCATGACCATTTGGGATGAATGGAGGAAAGAGCCACAAACCAAGATATTCATCCCAAATGCCCAGACATCCTTTTCTTGCTGATATTTTCGCCGTGCAAAAGTTCTGGTGCCATCCAGCGTAATGAGCCCTCAGGGCCAGCAATCATTGATATCCCTGTTGAATCGCTAGTGGCTCTTGAAAGACAAAAGTCATTCAGTTTGGGTATCCCCGTATCACTTATTAAGATGTTGCCCTAACATCATGCTATGTACAATAGAAAACAAGCATTTATTTTTATCAGTACCGCTCGGATATCTCCGTGCACTACAGCTGGCTCCCGGTTATGCAAGTAACACAATCCTTTTGCGATCCCGATTAGCTATTACAATGAATGAGTAGCACAACACAAAACAATGGCCTTGTCTCGCCAGTCCCAACTGATCAGCATCTGGATTGGCTTGGATATACGTAATAACTGTGCCCTGCGACATCCACGGAGATATCAATGAAGGAACTCTATGTTCTGCGAAGCCACCGAAATCGTAAGAAAATCCAAGACATTCCAAGACATTCTCGTGGCGTAGATTTGACCATATGAGATATTCATTCTGGATCCGCTAATAAAAAGGGTGAGTGATTTAATATATAAACATAGGAGATCACAAAAGGGCACCTTAAGAAGTTCACTCTGTTCAATACGCAAGCCATGACTAGAAAAACCTCTGGCAACCTTTATGGCGACTCTCTTCTGCCCCCAAAGGCTGGTCCATACGTCTGAATAACCGCCGGATGCCACTAGGTACTCGCTGACACCGGAGATCGTTGAGGCAAGAAGAGGAACTTGTGCCAAATGGTTCTGCACCGAGATTGCTCCCTGAAATCTCTTGGTCTTGCTTGTCGTTCCCTGAAGGACTTTAACTCGTTGGCAAGGATTATTTCGGGACACACAATATCTGCTGGGAGCTTGGAAACACCATGTTCTTCCCATCTTCGCGTTCACACTGATGTAACCGCACTGGCCAGATTACTTGGGCACAAACTGTTGAAAATGGCTGGATTGCATGTGAGCGACATTGGAGACCAACTAAATACATGTCCAACCTATCGGTGGCTCAAGCTCCATTCTATGGAGGCTCTTTGCGGCCGTAGCATGGGAATCCCAGGAAACCTCCTGAAAATCTCCGCACAGACATCTCTAACGATACTGGTCAATATATTTATAGGGAGCCATGATAGGTTGAAAGGCTCTGTTGAAAAAACTTTATCTTGAAGAAGAGTGTGGTGTTGTAGAGATTCTCCACGACGGAGAACTTCCCAGTAGAGAGATTCACACAGGACCATGAAATCGACGTTTTGGAATGGGGGAGTATCATACTCCTGAAGCATCTCGCCGTATGAGCACGTCCACTAGGCGGAGAAGAAATTCCTCAAAGAAGCCATTCTGGACTCCAAGAGGACAGAAATGGTGGTAATGAGGATCCGCTTGGTCGCTAGTAGCAGTCAGATCTTGGGGCGAGTCCATAGTGCTCTTGAGCAGGTCAGGGTAGGTTAGTATGCATCCCAGCTAATAATACCACAGTCCACTGTGTCACCGTGCCTCTTGCAGTTTCATAGGCCACAGTAATTTTGAATTGCAGTGGGCATTGTTGTGGAAATGATGTGGCCAGCGAGGATATGTTAGGAGGTCTCGAAAAGTGCAGGACAAAGCACAGGACAGGGTTCAAGACAAAGTTTAAGACAAAGTTTAAGACAAGGCTCATGACAACACTCCGGACAAACTCGTGCAGTGATCGAATGGCGTTTGAAAAGGTTCTGGTCATACTGCAGTAAGTTATCAGAAGTTCCTACTCAAATTAGCACAAGAATATTTAACAAGGTGGATCGTGGTTAGCTTGACGCTAGGCGAGTACAAAAACTGTCGGTGTTTAAAAAGTAATCCTACCGGTTCACTACTCAAAGCGCAGGCAAAGTGGAACAAATTGCCAATTGAATACTTGAGAATTGTAGGCCACAGAATCAAAGCTGTGAAAAAAATGGGCCAAGCCGAGTAGAACCTCCAGAATGTGGGAAACCTGAAATCGATATGCACCTCTTTTTGTAAACGTGACGGATTTGTGTAACATAATATCATGTAGGCGTAAATAACAACAAGCATTTAAATACCGTAGCCGAAATGTTAACGAGCCACGACCCAAATAAATAATTCTAGAGGCCATAATGCCACAATAAATGACACGAATGTAAATGCCCAATATCCAGAACGAAAGTTGAGCATGCCGAGTGAACTTGATGAATTCCTGAACGCATCAATCCGAGCAGTTTACAGCGAGGGGTTTCTTCAGTTTAGGTGAATGTAGTCCTTCAAATAATACACTTGAACGTATATTCCAGTTCGTTGAATGAAACCGTTCTTCCGATCGGCGTATGTCAATCACTAAAATGCCTAGTAGGTGTAGACTGTGCTCCAGCGATTTCGTATATGGGGAGACATTTGTCCACAAGGACCTCGCCATGTTGCACCACAACCAGTATAAAGCATTAGGAAAACGTTTACAACCATTGCGGCAAGAGACATCCAAGGCTATAGAGTCGTCACCAACATGAGTAGGATCCAATGTTTCAAATAGAAATAATTGTACCAGCGGACCACTGAAACCTTCCTCACCGATTCAGGTGATCTAGTACTATGCTAATCCCTCATAAAACAATTATTGTATTTTAACTCCCAAGATGATCTACGTATGTAAACTTGCCGAGCCACAACTTAAACAATGATTTATCAGGTCAAAATAAAAATCTGATGCATATGCGAACTATTTAGAGCGAAAAGTCAAGTGGAGTATCAACTAATATCTGAGCGGCGTCAGTATTAAAATGAGAAAGGAAGATGGATGTGTTCGTGAGAGCTGTGCCCTGAGACATCGACGGAGATATTAACGAAGGGACGCTCTGTGCTGCGTGGGTACCGAAGTCATAACAAACTCAAAGAACACTCCGAAACGCCTCCACGACCAAAATTTGACCATACGAGATACTCCTCCCAGATCCTACTTATAATGAACGTTAATGATGGCTCAATAAATAATACAAGAAATCACAAAAGGGAGCCTTGAAGAAGTTCATGCCATGACTAGCGAACCCTCTGGGAGCCTTTATAGCAACTTTATTCTTCCCAGAAATTCCGGTCCATACGTCTAAATAACCGCTGGATGCCACTAGATACTCGCTGACGGTCGGATATTTGACCGTTGAAGCAAGAAGAGAGTTTGTGTTAAATGGATCAACATCAAACAAGAAGCGGTTGCATCCTGAAAGCACTTTTTCTTTGTTGGTAAGAATCAGTTTGGGACATACCACCTTCTGAGCTTGGAAACGCCATGTTCTTCCTATGTTCGCGTTTGCACCGATGTAACCACATGAGCCAGATCACTTGAGCACAAACTGTCGAAAACGGCTGCATTCCAAATGAACGACATTAGAGAGGAGACCAACTAACTACATGTCCAACCAATCCGTGGCTCAGGTTCGGTTCTATAAACGTTCTTTGCAGCCCGTAGCATAGAATCCCAGGAAGCTTCAGGAAATCTCAGTACAGACCTCTCTAAGGATGCCATCGAATACATTTATAAGGAGCCAAGATAAGTCGAGGGGGAGCATTGAAAGGCTTTATATTCGAGACGAGTGTGGGGGATTCTCCACGACGAATGGCCCCCCGGTAGAGATTCGCACGGCTCCATAGAACCTATGATTTTGAATGGGGAATATAATAATCGCGAAACAAATCGCAGTATCAGAACGTCTGTAAATGGCCAGGCAACACATGGACTAGGTAGAGAAGAAATTCCTCAAACAAGCCATTCCGGACTCCAAGAGGACAGAAATGAAGGTAATGAGGATCGGCTTGCTTTCTAGTAGCAGTTGGAGCTTGGTACAAGTTCATAGTGATGTTGAGCAGGTTAAAGTAGGTTAGTATGCATCCCAGCTGCTAGTATCGCTGCGCAGTATGTCATCGTGCCACTCATTCATAGGCGACGATAATTTGGAACTGCAGGCTGAGTGGATGTGGTTGTGGGAGTGATTAGCTTCGTCTTCTCGAGAATATATAAGATATGAGTACAAAACGCCGGACGAAACACAAGAACAAAGTGCAAGACAAAGCTCAAGCAAGACACTTATTCGATTAGCATTTTGGTGGTCCTAGTCCAATGTGGTAAGCTTTTAAAAATTCCCAGTCAAATCAGCACGAAAAAATGTCAACGCTATATACAAAGGACAAAGGTAACATGAGTTTCCGGCTTTACCCGAGAGACCAGGACTATGACAGGCTTGTTATTCCTACAAAACAATCACCGCGAACTGATGGAGGCCGGGGTTTTTCCCCAGATATTAAGTCTGATTGGCTTTGCATAATCTCCTTCCATACAATTGAACGGTTTGAACCTGGTTACTTTCAAAATCAATTCGATTCCTAGGTGAGGCTGCTGTAGCCGATTGTTGGGTGTTGTGGTTGGGTGTTGTGGTTGGGCATTTGGCTCTCTATTTCCTCAGCAAGCAGGGATTAAGAGGGCACTAGATAAGTTGGAAATGTCATTATTAATGCATAGAGATTATTGGATCATCCTCAGTTCTTCATTATGACGGTTCAAACGCATGCGTTTGGGTTTCCAGATCCAGCGAGGATAAATTAAGTTTTACTATAGACTCCTTCTCCTAAAATTTCAAGCTGCTATTTCAATACGATTGTTCAATTGTCAAGTTCCCAAGTATCTCGTTCCGCTTACATCCTGTCGATTTGAATGGAACAAAGCAAAATCACACTATTCAAAGCTCTTATCATTAACGATTTGGAATTAATCTAGGACTGAAACTAAAAATACAAGAATATAGCGGGATGTTGTGATACAGTTATGTGGGGATACTGTGAAAGCTCGGCGCTGCACAAATAAATAAAAATAAGATAACAAGAGCGCTTATTCAACCGCGTATGAGGTATTTTATTACTGATTGATAACGTTGAGACTTTTGGGTTGTCCCAGACCAATCAGTCTGATCAACACTTCCTGTGTGTCGAGTCGCTCCACCGGATTAAGGCGCCAACATTGAAGACAAATCTCCCAAAGATCGTCCGTCATAATAGCGCTGGCAGTTGGGCGCCGAGGGATGTGGCCATCGAAAATTTCTTTTAGCACTACAGGTTCCAACTTGATATATTCGTATGGTATGCAACCAGTCCCTACTTCCTATATCACGTTAAAATTAATCGACAGGTTCGAGCAGTAGTGTACAAAGAAAGAGCCACAAACCAAGATATTCATCCCAAATGCCCAGACATCGCTGGTCTTGCTGATATTTTCGCCGTGCAAGAGTTCTGGTGCCATCCAGCGTAATGAGCCCTCAGGGCCATCAGACGTTGATACCCCTGTTGAATCGCCAGTGGATCTTGAAAGACCAAAGTCGTTCAATTTGGGTATCCCCGTATGGCTTATTACGACGTTGCCCTAACATCATGTTATTTACAATAGAAAACAAGCATTTATTTTTATCAGTACCGCTCGGATATCTCCGTGCACTACAGCTGGCTCCCGGCTATGCAAGTAACACAACCCTTTTGCGATCCCAATTAGCTATTACAATGAATGAGTAACAAAACACAAAACAATGGCCTTGTCTCACCAGTCCCAACCGATCGGCATCTGGATTGGCTTGGATATACGTAATAACTGTGCCCTGCGACATCCATGGAGATACCAATGAAGGAACTCTATGTTCTGCGGGGCCACCAAAATCGTAAGAAAATCCAAGACATTCCAAGACATTCTCATGGCGTAGATTTGACCATATGAGATATTCAGTCCCGATCCGCTAATAAAAGCGTCGGTGATTTAATATATAAACATAAAAGATCACAAAGGGCACCTTAAGAAGTTCACTCTTTTCAATACGCCTACCATGACTAGAAAAACCTCTAGCAACCTTTATTGCAACTTTCTTCTGCCCCCAAAGGCCGGTCCATACATCTGAATAACCGCCGGTTGCCACCTGATACTTGCTGACACCGGAGATTTGACCGTTGAGGCAAGAAGAGGAACTTGTGCCAAATAGTTCTGCACCGAGGTTGCTCCTTGAAATTTCTTGGTCTTGCTTTTTGTTCCCTGAAGGACTTTAAACTGGTTGGCAAGGATCATTTCGGGACAAACAATACCTGCTGGGAGCTTGGAAACACTGTGTTCTTCCCATCTTCGCGTTCTCATTGATGTAACCGCACTGGCCAGATCACTTGGGCAGAAGCTGTTGAAAATGGCTGTATTGCATTTGAGGGACTTTGGAGTCGGATCTTGGGAGGAGTTCATAGTGCTCTTGAGCAGGTCAATGTAGGTTAGTCTGCATCCCAGCTACTAATACCACAGTCCACTGTATTACCGTGCCACTCGCAGGTTCATAGGCCACAGTAATTTTCAAATTGCAGTGCGCATGGCTATGGAAATGATGTGGCCTTGTCCTAGCGAGGATACATTAGGATCTCGCGAACAGTGTAGGACAAAGCGCAGGACAGTGATCAAGACAAAGTTTAAGACAAAGCTCAGGACGAGACTCCGGACGAACTCGGGCAAGAGTCTCAGCGATCGAATGGCGTTTGAAGTGGTTCTGGTCATACTTCAGTAAGTTGTCAGAAATCCCTACTCAAATTAGCACAAGAATATTTAACAAGGTGGAGGGTGGTTAGCTTGACGTTAGGTGAGTGCAACAACTCACGGTTTTTGAAAAATAATCCAACCGGTTCATTGCCAGTACTCAGAGCGCAGGATCCCAGCTACTAATCACAGTCCATTGTGTCACCGTGCCACTCGCAGGTTCATAGGCCACAGTAATTTCAAATTGCAGTGCGCATGGTCGTGGAAATGATGTGGCCTTGTCCTAACGAGGATACAGGAGGAAATCGCGAAAAGCGTAGGACAAAGCGCAGGACAGGGATCAAGACAAAGTTTAAGACAAAGCTCAGGACGACACTCCGGACAAACTCGGGCAAGAGTCTCAGCGATCGAATAGCGTTTGAAGTGGTTCTGGTCATACTGAAGTAAGCTGTCAGAAATCACTACTCAAATTAGCATAAGAACATTTAACAAGGTGAAGGGTGGTTAGCTTGATGTTAGGTGAGTGCAAAAACTGTCGGTGTTTGAAAAATAATCTAACCGGTTCACTGCCACTACTCAAAGCGCAGGCAAAGTGGAACAAATTGCAAATCGACTACTTGAGAATTGATAGGCCACAGAATCAAAGCGGTGAAAAAATGGGCCAAGCCGAATGGAACCTCCAGAATGGGGAAAACCTGCAATTGGTGTGCACTTTTTTTAGTAAACGTGACGGGATTGTGTAACATAATGTCATGTAGGCGTACATAACAACAAGCATTTAAATACCGTCGCCGAAATGTTAACGAGCCACAACCCAAATAAATAATTCTATAGGCCAGAATGCCATAATAAATGACACGAATGTAAATACGCAATATTCAGAACGAAAGTTGAGCATGAACTCGATGAATTGCTGAACGCAAACAGTTTACAGCGAGGGTTTCTTCAGTTTAGGTCAATGTAGTCCTTCAAATAATACATTTTGAAAGATGAAAGTAGATAGAACGACAAAACTGCACTGACTCTAGTGATGTCGACAGGCCTCCTTAAAGAACAGCCGCTTGCTGACTGACGTGTCGAAATGTATTTGTTTTACCTGGTATTTCAGTTTCTTGACGCGCCGTGTAATTTGTTTTGTTTAATATGTTGTTCAAAGAGTGTCATTCAAAGACTCAGATGTAGGTTACGAAACGAAAGTCCAAGTTTACAGTAGATATATAGGTATTTGCGACGGGTCTATGCGGAAAGCAAGATATTTCTGAACAATGGGATAAAAAGATTCTTTTCCCACAGCGACGTTTATCTAAAAATTGCAAGAATATCTTCGATGATGTCAGGGCAGAGGGCGACGGCTCGGTCACGTGTCACATCGATGTTTTGTTCAGAGCATGAGCGGCTTGATAGTAGATTAGCCACTCTCCAAGCACGCTTCTCAATACGACTTCTACGATTTATCACACGATTTGACACGTTGATACCCATCAGGACGACGTTATGAGAGGCCCTCTTATACCAACATTTGTTGTTACAGTCGCTGCGTTTGTTTTGCTGTAAGCACGCAGACCAGAACCTGCAGGCCGGCCTTGGATATGGATGCATTGATAATTTGCAATTTTAGAATTCTCATTGTATTTTCGGTCCCATTTATTAGCGCATTTTCATACCTGAATGTCACCGTCTTCGGAGATACTATTCGTTTTGGTGTATGGGGTTTCTGCGTGGAACCTGGTGGATGTACACCTAAAACAGTAGGATACATTAGAGATCCTGAGATCATACCATGGATGACACGAGCTTTGATTCTTTTCCCAATTTGTGTGTTTATCTTATTACATCTATACTCTCTATTGATTGCTGATCACCTAACCCCTTGCAGCTGCCGGCTTCTCGCTCATTTGTGTTTTCACCTTATTGCCCTCTGTAATGTGCCATATGCGAACGGATACCCTATTTCCACCGCCATTGTACAGTCTGATGGCTATACCAAACGCGTTCGCGTCGTTGACAGCCTTTGCTTTTATCATGGCCTTGTCAACTGTAACAAAAATGCGTTTTCAGATGGAAGGTTTCAGTGCATCTTATGGTCCGCTGGTATAATTATTTCTATATGAAACATTGGATCCTACTCATGTTGGTGACGACTATAGCCTTGGATGTCTCTTGCCGCAATGGTTTTAAACGTTTTCCTAATGCTTTATACTGGTTGCGGTGCAACATGGCGAGGTCCTTGTGGACAAATGTCTCCCCACATACGAAATCGCTGGAGCACAGTCTACACCTACTAGGCATTTTTAGTGATTGACATACGCCGATGGGAACAACGGTTTCATTCAACGAGCTGTAATATACGTTCAAGTGTATTATTTGAAGGACTACATTCACCTAAACTGAAGAAACCCCTCGCTGTAAACTGCTCGGATTGATAGGTTCAGGAATTCGTCAAGTTCACTCGGCATGCTCAACTTTCGTTCTGAATATTGGGCATTTACATTCGTGTCATTTATTATGGCATTAGGACCTCTAGAATTATTTATTTGGGTTTTGGCTCGTTAACATTTCGGTTACGGTATTTAAATGCTTGTTGTTATTTACGCCTACATGATATTATGTTACACAAATCCGTCACGTTTACAAAAAAAGTGCACATCGATTTCAGGTTTCCCACATGCTGGAGGTTCTCCTCGGCTTGGCCCATTTTTTCACAGCTTTGATTCTGTGGCCTATCAATTCTTAAGTAATCAATTTGCAATTACTCCAAGCGCAGGCAAAGTGGAACAAGTGGCAGTGAACCGGTTAGATTATTTTTCAAACACCGACAGTTTTTGCACTCGCCTAGGGTCAAGCGAACCACGATCCACCTTGTTAAATATTCTTGTGCTAATTTGAGTAGGGATTTTTGACAACTTACTGCAGTATGACCAGAACCTTTTCAAACGCCATTCGATCGCTGCCCGAGTTTGTCCGGAGTGTTGTCATGAGCTTTGTCTTAAACTTTGTCTTGATCCCTGTCCTGTGCTTTGTCCTACGCTTTTCGCGATCTCCTAACGTATCCTCGCTAGGACAAGGCCACATCATTTCCACGACCATGCGCACTGCAATTTGAAATTACTGTGGCCTATGAACCTGCGAGTGGCACGGTAATACAGTGGACTGTGGTATTATTAGCTGGGATGCATACTCTGACCTGCTCAAGAGCACTATGGACTCGCCCCAAGATCTGACTGCTACTAGCAACCAAGCGGATCGTCATTATCATCATTTCTCTCCACTTGGAGTCCAGAATGGCTTGCTTGAGGAATTTCTTCTCCGCCTAGTGCATGTATTACTTGGCCATTTACGGACGTTCTCATACCGCGGGATGCTTCAGGAGTATGATACTCCCCCATTCCATGGTCCTGTGCGAATCTCTCTACTGGGAAGTTCTCCGTTGTGGAGAATCTCTACAACACCACATTCTTCTTCAAGATAAAAGTTTTTTCAACGGAGCCTTTTAACCTATCATGACTCCCTATAAATATATTGACCGGTATCGTTAGAGATGTCTGTGCGGAGATTTTCAGGAGTTTTCCTGGGAGTCCCATGCTACGGGCCGCGAAGAGCCTCCATAGAATGGAGCCTGAGCCACCAATAGGTTAGACATGTATTTAGTTGGTCTCCAATATCACTCACATGCAATCCAGCCATTTTCAATAGTTTGTGTCAAAGTAATCTGGCCAGTGCGGTTACATCAGTGAGAACGCGAAGATGGGAAGAACACAGTGTTTCCAAGCTCCCAGCAGGTATTGTGTGTCCCAAAATAATCCTTGCCAACCAGTTTAAAGTCCTTTCGGGAACGAAAAGCAAGACCAAGAAATTTCAGGGAGCAACCTCGGTGCAGAACCGTTTGACACAAGTTCCTCTTCTTGCCTCAACGGTCAAATCTCTGGTGTCAGCAAGTATCAGGTGGCATCCGGCGGTTATTCAGACGTATGGACCGGCCTTTGGGGGCAGAAGAAAGTTGCCATAAAGGTTGCTAGAGGTTTTTCTAGTCATGGTAGGCGTATTGGACGGAGTGAACTTCTCAAGGTGCCCTTTTGTGATCTCCTATGTTTTTATTTTAAATCACCGACGCTTTTTATTAGCGGATCGGGAATGAATATCTGATATGGTCAAATCTACGCCACGAGAATGTCTTGGAATGTCTTGGACTTTTTTACAATTTCGGTGACCCTGCAGAACATAGAGTTCTTTCTTTGATTTCTCCGTGGATGTCGCAGGGCACAGTTCTCACATATCCCAAAGCCAATCCAGATGCCGATCGGTTGGGACTGGTGAGACAAGGCCGTTGTTTTGTGTTCTGTTACTCATTCATTGTAATAGCTAATCGGGATCGCAAAAGGATTGTGTTACTTGCATAGCCATGACCCAGCTGTAGTGCACGGAGACATCCGAGCGGTATTGATAAAATAAATCCTTGTTTTTATTGTAAATAACATGATGTTAGGGCAACGTCTTAATAAGCGATACAGGGATACCCAAACTGAATGACTTTGTCTTTCAAGAGCCACTAGCGATTCAACAGGGATATCAACGTTTGCTGGCCCTGAGGGCTCATTACACTGGATGGCACCAGAAATTTTGCACGGCGAAAATATCAGCAAGAACAGTGATGTCTGGACATTTGGGATGAATATCTTGGTTTGTGGCTCTTTCCTCCATTCATCCCAAATGGTCATGCATCGCCTTCATTGCTAACATCTTTGTGGTGCAATGATTCTAGTGCCATCCAGAGTAGTGAGCCTCAGGCTATGGGGCCAGCAGATGTTGATTATTCCCGCTAAATTGCTAATCATTGTAAAAGACCTAAATCATTCAGCTTTGGGATCCCCGTGTCGCTAACTGAGGCGTTTCCCTGTAACATCATGTTATTTACAATGGAAAACAAATTACCGCTCGGATATCTCCATGCTCCACACCCGGCTTCCAAACATGCAAGTAACACAAGCTCTTCGCGATTTCGATTAGCTATCACAATGAATGAATTATGAAGCCCAAAACAACGACATTGTCTCACCAGGGCATAAGAAACAATGGCGCTGTCTAACCAGTCCCAACCGATCGGCATCTGGATTGGCTTGGATATATGTGAGAACTGTGCCCTGCGACATCCATGGAGATATCAATGACGGAACTCTATGTTCTGCAGGGCCACCGAAATCGTAAGGACATTCCAAGACATTCTCGTGGCGTAGATTTGACCATATGAGATATTCATTCCCGATCCGCTAATAAAAAGGGTCGGTGATTTAATGATAAACATAGGAGATCACAAAAGGGCACCTTGAGAAGTTCACTTCGTTCAATACGCAAGCCACCACTCGAAAAACCTCTAGCAACCTTTATGGCGACTTTTTTCCGCCCCCAAAGGCCGGTCCATACGTCTGGATAACCGCCGGATGCCACCTGATACTTGCTGACACCAGAGATTTGACCGTTGAGGCAAGAAGAGGAACTTGTGTCAAACGGTTCTGCACCGAGGTTGCTCCCTGAAATTTCTTGGTCTTGTTTTTCGTTCCCTGAAGGACTTTAAACTGGTTGGCAAGGATCATTTGTGTTTGTGTTAAATGGATCGACATCAAACGAGAAGTCGTTGCATCCTGAAAGCACTTTTTCTTCGTTGGTAAGAATCAGTTTGGGACACACCACCTTCTGAGCTTGGGAACGCCATGTTCTTCCCATGTTCGCGTTTGCACCGATGTAACCACACGAACCAGATCACTTGAGCACAAACTGTCGGAAACGGCTGCATTCCAAGTGAACGACATTGGAGAGGTGACCAACTAAATACATGTCCAACCTATCCGTGGCTCAGGTTCGGTTCTATAAACGTTCTTTGCAGCCAGTAGCATAGGAATCCCAGGAAGCTCCAGAAAATCTCAGTACAGACCTCTCTAAGGATGCCGTTGAATATATTTTTAAGGAGCCAAGATAAGTCGAGGGGGTGCATTGAGAAAGCTTTATATTCAAGATGAGTGTGGTGTTGTGGGGATTCTCCACGACGAATGGCCTCCGGGTAGAGATTCGCCCGGCTCCATGGAACCTATGTCTTTGAATGGGGGAATGTCATACTCGCGAAGCATCTCGCCGTATGAGAACGTCCGTAAATGGCCAAGTAAACATGGACCAGGTGGAAAAGAAATTCCTCAAACAAGCCATTCCGGACTCCAAGAGGACAGAAATGAGGATAATGAGGATCCGCTTAGTTTCTAGTAGCAGTCGGATCTTAGTACGACTTCATAGTGCTGTTGAGCAGGTCAGAGTAGGTTAGTATGCATCCCAGCTGCTGGTATCGCTGTACCGTGTGTCATCGTGCGACTTATTCATAGGCGACGAGAATTTGGAACTACAGGCTGAGTGGATGTGGTTGTGGGAGTGATTAGCTTCGTCTTCTCGAGGATATATAAGATATGAGTACAAAACGCCAGACAAAACGCAAGAACAAAGTGCAAGACAAAGTGCAAGAACAAAAAGCAAGACAGAGCAAGATAAAGAGCAAGAGCAAAAAGCAAGACAACCACCAAAACAAGGCGTGATTAAGAACCATGCGCGAGACAAAGCGCGAGAACAAGGCACGAGATAAAGTGAAAGACAAAGCTCAAGCAAGACACTTATTCGATTAGTCTTTTGGCGGTTTTAGGTGGTAAGCTTTCAAAAATTCCCAGTCAAATGAACATATAGAATCTTTGACAAAATCGTGATATTTTAACTTAGTTTGACCATGGAAACTGGGATAGGCTCAACCGGTCCACTGCCACTACTGAAAGCGCAGCCAGGGTGTATAAATTGACCACTTCATATTTGATCGGCACAGACACGAAAAATTGGTGCCAAGCTTAGCAACGATTCTCAGACTGTCTTGTGACGTTCCGGTAGCTCGATCAAAGTATTCTGACCACCATCACTATTTTAAGATGATTGACTCGAACGTAATTCTCCCAAAACTCTCACCGGGAAAAGCCCTTGTTCCAAAAATTTTTAGGACCCTTAGTAGAGGCTTATGTTATATAAACTCCACCAATCAGTCATCGGATCCTTAAGCAAGTTTAACTCGGTTAAGGATCCAACATGTGATTGGCGGGTTTAGAATTCAACAAGCTTTTGAAATAACCGAGTTAAAATCGGTCAAGGATCTAATATGTGATTGCAGGTTTCGAATTCAACGAACTTTTGGATCCTCAAAAGATCCCTTATCAATTTTAACTCTTATAACGATTCAATGGATTATTGTTGGAGGTTATATAAAATAAGGCTCTACTAAGGATCCGGAATTTTTTTGGAGAAGGGGGTTATCCCGGTGTCTTAAAAGATATGAATCTAGGCTTGATCAAACTTTAAAAATACTGTAGCCGAATGGTAACTATAAGCACCCTGAACTAGTGGAGTTCCTCGTTTTTGCCCGAAACGCTTCTCGTACCGGAGAGTTGGATTTTAAGACCATTGTGAAGCTTTTGGCTTTAGTAAGCTAGGAATGTGAAAGGTGATGTTTATATTGTCGTCTATTCATCATGGGACATCGTATTAACTTGCACCATTCCTCCCATCCCAGGCTCTTTAGCCTGGGCCCCAAAGCAACTGGTCCGGTGTTGTTGTGAGTGAAGGAAGCTGGTTTGCAACCCTTTAAGCTGCGGGAATGCAAAGCTTTGAACCTGGGGTTGGAAAGACTATTTTTGGGGACAATCAGTCTCGGCATTGGGCTAGTTTCGAACCATATAAAATACTTGGGTGACTAATAGTATAGATCATTGACGTGGCTCAAATGGGGTCATTATAATTTTACAGGTATACTAGATACGCATATGTGAAGTTGGCTCGATACCCTATCGAGTTGCGCATATCGTGTATAAAGACGATTGAGCGGTGAGTGGTGGTAGGAGATGACAAGATGATGATGCTGGGGAGATTGTGGCAGTGTGAGCAGGGGTAAAACGTAGGCTCTTCGAAATGCGGTGTAAAGAAACATGATCTTGCCAGGAGTTAGTTGAAGGCATTGCTTTCTGTGCTTTGCCCGAAAACGAAATTGAACGGTACAAACAACGAGACATCATAGCCCCTTCATGACCAATGCCCAAAATCTAGAATGTGTTTGTAGATTGTGCTGCTACCCCGGTAATCTGAGTATGTCAACAAAAGACATTGCGCAGTGGCGCTTCCAAAGATTATGCTTCAAGTACGAAAGATCATAGCTGGTAGGAAGAACCCGGTCAAAAGGTCGATATCATAAGCATGTGAAAATTAAATATACTAGATAGTAATAATGATCTCAGTAGTTGCACAAAGGGTGCCAAATGACTGAGGTGCCCAATCTACGAAGCTTGTCTTTGTGCTAACTGTGAAGATTAACGAGTGTAAAATGAGTTGTTATTCGTTACGCTAATTCTCGTATATATATATCGTTCAGGTGGATAGAGTTTATCCACCTAAGTGGATCGATACATCATAAGCCACATCATAATATGGATCACCTATTGCATCATATACACGGCTCCACTCGCTCCAGTTCAACGCTCGTATCTCAATAAACTGAGGGGGCCATTTTTGGAGAACAAGAGATATGTAAGAACAAAGAAAATCACAAAGAAAAACGGAAAGAATTGTGGAATGTTCTGTGAAACAAAGGACAAAGGTAACATGAATTTTCGGCTTTACCCGGGAGACCAGGACTATGACAGGCTTGTTATTCCAACAAAACAATGACCCCGAATTGATTGAGGCCGGGTTTTTTTGCCGGATATTAAGTCTCATCGGCTTTGCATAATCTCCTTCCATACAATTGAACGTTTTGAACTTGGTTACTTTCAAAATGAATTCGATTCCTAGGTGAGGCTGCCGTAGCCGATTGTTGGGGGTCGTAGTTGGGCATTTGGCTCTCTATTTCCTCAGCAAGCAGGGATTAAGAGGGCACTAGATAAGTTGGAAATGTCATTGTTAATACATAAAGATAATTGGATCATCCTCAGTTCTTCATTATGACGGTTCAAACGCACGCGTTTGGGTTTCCAGCTCCCCAGACGAGGATAAATCAAGTTTTTTTATAGACTCCTTTCCCTAAAATTTGAAGGTGCTATTACAATACGATTGTTCAATTGTCAAGTTCCCAAGTATCTCGTTCCACTCAGATCCTGTCGATTGGAATGGAACAAAGCAAAATCACATTATTCAAAGCTCTTATCATTAACAATTTGGAATCAATGTGTGACTGAAACAAAAAATACAAGAATATAAAGGGATATTGTGATACAGTTGTGTGGGATACTTTGAAGCTCGGCGCTGCACAAATAACAAGATAACAAGAGCGCTTATTCAACCTCGTATGAGATATTTTAGTACTGATTGATATCGTTGAGACCTTTGGGTTATCCCAGACTACTGAGTCTGATCAACACTTCCTGCGTGTCGAGTCGCTCCACCGGATTAAGGCGCCAACATTGAAGACAAATCTCTCAAAGATCGTCCGTCATAATAGCGCTGGCAGTTGGGCGCTGAGGATGTGGCCATCCAAAATTTCTTTTAGCACTACAGGATCCAAGCTGATATCTTCGTATGGTCTGCAACCAGGCCCTACTTCCTATATCACGTTAAAATTAACCGACAGGTTCGAGCAGTAGTGTACTTCTTGGTTTGTTACTCTTTCCTTGTACGCTACTATTCAGACTAACCAATTGATTTTAAGCTGGTTGCAGGTCATGCGACGAGATCAGCTAAGATTTTGGTGATTCCATTGTAGTGAGTTTGATCGGTATTTCCTGCATCCTGGGTCATTCCATCAGCTTAAGGTGCCACGTAATTATGTTTTATATATTAGTATTTTATGCTTATGACTATGCTTGTATTTAGCCTACGAACGGACTAAGGATCCTAAAGGACGGCATTGCAGTCAGATGTATCACCAGAGCCATACCCAAACGCATTTGTTGAGTATTCTAGGGGGTGGAGCAGGGGGTCAGAGTACGGTGAGGGATTAACACTTACATACTTGTACCTAAGTGTACTTAAGTACAAGGGCTGACATGCGGTCTATCACTTCGTGTGTGCTTACGGCACTTCATCCACCAGGCTGATACAATGGTTACTTAGCTTTGTGGAAGTCTGTAGCTATGGTGAATCGTATGGATAGTTAGACAGTGCGCAGATACTATATAACTGAAGCCATGCCGCCATCGGGGGGGATTGAAAAATTTCATGTGTAGTAGTTTATAGACTTGATAGCGCCCTATAAATCATAGGCATCCTGACAACGCTTACTTCCCTGATGAATTTCCCGATCCGTTACCCCATGAGCAGGCATCGCGGCAGATAAAGCATTGAGCACTCGTGATTTCACCAACACTTGATGGAGAGCGGCTGAACTGGTTGCCAGAGCAGAAAGAAGCCCAAGGTGAATCTCATGAGACATTGTAGACGTGCCATCATATCATCTTTCTCGTTTTTAGCTAAATCTAATGCTATGGACCATAATCCGGAAATCGCAACACAGCTCTGGCTTACCCCTTCGGACCTCGAAAGAGCGAGTCTTCTATGCTTTAAAGTAGTTTTTCCCCATATTAGAATCATTGGCCGTTTGGGCGAGAGGTGCTTCTGCTCCACAATTGTTGAACAAGAGTTGGTTGGTCGTTTTTAAGGCTGCAGGTGTGAAAAGCTCATTCGCTGTTTGATAGTGTTTTCTGAGGAAAACTGAAACGATCATCTAGAGCCTAAATAAGTGAGCATGTGAGCCATATCTTCTATCAGTCAGGCCCGATTTAATGAGTACTTGTCATTTGGGGGATTTGATATATTGCCTAGAATACATCCACATTCTAAATCTGTCGGGGTAAAAGCCAGGCGCAAATCTCTGCGGATAGACAAGGTAGCCAAGCTACTGTAATATATCTATTGAATTTCCCAGCAGACAGCCGTTGATTTGACGCTGTAATGTAAGTAAGGGCATTTCTCACAAAAAAGCGCAATTGAGCTGCAATTCCCTTGTGGGCCCAGCTTCTCACTAGTATCCTCGATGCGTAGCTGCACCAACCCTATATTGCGTCTGCCCCAAACTGCTTCTTCCGTCCACCCCCGAAATTCCCAACTCCTCTGCAATATCTACAAGTACATTTTCTGTTTTTAATAGTGCTCCATGAACAAAATTTACTCTTTGTCTTTGGCGTAAGTCCTGCTCCTCCGCTGGGGCACAAAGAACTCGGATTGTAGCTCTTCCAATATAACGGCAAACTGTGCTTCGAGTTTCTCAAACAGAACAGAACTTCCAGCGTGTCCCTGCTTTCAATTTGGATAGTATGTCTTCTTGAAACTTTTGTACGCTAGATGAAAGGGATGTCATAGAATTTCGAAATTGGTCGATGCTCCCTGCTGTAGAGATTCTGTTCGCCAATTCTTGAAGGCGATTTTCAACATAGTGAACCCTTGTCTCCACATCCGCTGCTGGCGTGGCTCACAAAGTGATAAAATTCGCAACTGTAAAGCCCATATCTGGGAGTTTAACTCACAGATTCCATCAATTATTTAGGCGTGTACTGGCAGATTACAAGTTATCCAGGATGATACTATAAGCACTAAATATCCCAATCTGATGGAAGCACATGTCTTGTTAACAAAGAGATTGTCTGATCTCTCGTGAGACTAGAGTACGTAGCAGTGTCGTCCAGTACAGCGGGGTGCGCCAAAACCATAATCCAGTTAGCAGTGACTTTGGGAACTTCTCATATGGCCGAAGGCTCTAAGATTCGAAGCTTTGATCACTAATTTCTTCAAAGAAGAGTCGTTGCGTGCGTGTACTTGAGCAACTAAATTATTAGAGAGTTTGCAACTAATATATATTAGCAAACTGAATGGTGTACCTGATATGAATATCAGGAACCAATTCGGTTTGCTAATATTTCATTAGTTGCAAATACTCTCTATTAGAAATGTTAAAGTACTTTTAATATTATGTCCTAAGCTGGATCATGATGCGTCGAGACTAGTGATTTTTGCGATAACCTACAGCTCTTACGTGAGGGTTAAATCGCCCGAAGTCATCCATCTAACCTTCAGCTTGGATAATTAGATTAGTACGCGAACTTAAACTTGAAGGTTTAGGTTTATCCACGATCTCTTTTAAGCGATGAAAAGATAGCTAAACGTCTAAGTTATTAAGTTCCACAAACTGCAACATGATTTGAGCCGGGCCCCTGGCATTTAAGACGACCATGTTCCCTGCTCACCAATTCGGCAAGCGTAATCTAGTGTGCTAAGTCCGAAGTAATAATTGTTCCTTCGATCTCTCTGTCCAAATCCTAGATGGCGCTTCAGGGGATCCAGAATTGGAGACATTTGAAATCAGATTTCATATTCTCTAACCATACATGTACATTTGTTCGGGAATTCCAGGGCCTTTATCCTACGATACGAGAGAAAATATATCGATCTCGCATAGCGAACGGCGACCGTTTAATATGTGGCTGAGAATAACCCAAGTCTGCCACCATCGGACAAGGAGACGTTGCCATTAACATATGCACCCGCACGAGTTGAAAGATACAAAATCAAGGATGCCTTAACATGAGGTTCGTAAGTCGGTGAGAGATGGGGTAAGTCAACTGGAGGCTTACCATGTCCTCATCTGTTCCCGCCCTCCCCACAGGAATGATGCTGGTGGGCACAACGCCACCAACTTGAAATCTTACAGCCATGTCTAAAGATTTCATGCCATTTTTATTCAAAAAAAAAGATTGATTTCTCACCAGTGGGATATATCCCAGGGGCGATAATATTGCTTCTAATACCATATTCGTTCAGGAGATTGGCAAGAATCTTACCAAGGTGTGTTGTCGCTGCCTTGCTCGTGGAGTATGCAATTCCAGTAATCCCACCATCGCGTCTATATCCTGCGATCGAAGAGGTAGTGATAACTTGACTGGATACACCCGGAATCCCGCCTGTCTTGTTTCCCTTATCAAGCAGCTCCAAAAAAGCAACAGTCGCAAAGTATACGGCTGTGACATTGACGTTGAAAGTCTCTTGGAATTCTACCGACGTTGCCATCCAGAGGGCTTTCTGCAATTCTTTAATGTCTTTAGACGACGACGGAGGCACATGAACTTCAGGTCCATAAATGCCAGAGTTGTTAATCAGAAGATTTATATAGCCAGTTTGTGATTCTATCATCGAAACAATAGACAGTAAAGACTCCCGTGAGGTGACATCGCCCTGGATAGGAATTATTTTGCCATATTTCTGGAAACAAAGATGGAGACAAGGTTGTGGATAGATTGACAAATACGCACAGCCTGTTCTTTAGCCGTTTTCTCTAAAGGCTCTTTACTGCAGCAAAAGGTCTGTATTTACAATAGCCTCTTCCGGTTCAATTCACAGAGCAACGTACCGTCTGCCAACAATGTATACGGTTGCACCATTGTGTTCTAGAGCTGTCGCCATTATCAAGCCTATTCCGCTCCCGCCTCCAGTTACAACGGCGACAAGGCCTGTGTGAAGATCATGATGTGAGCCTCTTTAAATGGAGTAAAAATATAAACGTGCCTTCAGCAGAGAATAATTTGGCTGGGTCAAAGGCAGACATACTTACTCAGAGTTTCGTATGTTGGTGAATATTTTCTATGTCTTAACTCTTTTGACTAAATTGAGTCTGAGAAAACCATGTAACTGCGTCACACTGAATTAGGCCATACAAGCTGTTTGCATTACGTAAGGCACACGCTAGAATACCCAGAAATACGTCTTCACATTTTTTATAAAATTTATCTAATTAGTTTACCCACCCCTCGCCCTCAGGTTGATGACAGTAGTAAAGCAAGCATGATTCTTAGAATTAATGGAGACGAGTGATATATATAGCGGAATAGTAGAGCGAGAGTTGTAAATGCACATGGAAACCCGCCCTCCCCGAGCGGTGAGTCTTCCCACGCATACGCGGAGCTAACGCTCTCCCACCACCCAACCATACAGCTCCTCGCACAGAGATATCCCGGATTAGACGAAGCTGGATTAATTTCATCGGTCTCGAAATTGAATGCTTGACGGTCTGCATGAAAGCTGGTTGAGTCCGTGCTGACCATACTACAGTCGAACCTCCCATAGGCCATACCCCTCGAGTGAGGCTATGGGTTATTAGAGGATATGGGTGTCTTAGTAGTAAGTATCTGGTTTTACTTGTGCATACCGATGGTTCATGAATAACAAATAAACTCTCCATGTTCTCCAGCCGGAATTCCCTAACGTTAAATGTTTGAGGGGGGGATTATCGGCACTACTATAAGACACCAGGTACATAGATTAGGATACGGAAACAACGATCTATCTCATTTTAAAGATTGCCTGTAGACTTGGGCTTGCCTATTGTCCTATTGTGAGTATTCTTGACTCATCACAGCGCTTAGGCAAAACTTTTCAATCTCGGAATATCATCTAAAATGTAAAATTCGTGGAGATTATAGAGTTTTTCTGAGAATGTTCAAATTTTTGAAAATGCACAGGAAATTATATATATTCTAGAGAATTCTCCAGGCACTTTCCGGATTGAATTATATAAAAGTTTCTAGGGAATTCTTGGTCTCGGAATGTAATGTGGTCCCCTTTGTCCAGTAGAAGATCCCCCTCTGTCCTTTGTTAGCTGCCAGCTGTGAACTTAAAATATTAATGACATGGTTGGGAGATATTCAGACATTGAGAATGCTCCCGAAACTTTATGTGGTTCAATTTCGAAAGTGTCCGGAGAATTATCCAGAACACATAGAACTTGCCATGTATCTTGCAAAAGTTGAATATTCTCAGCAAACTTTATAGTTTCCATAAATTTTAGAGGATGTTCCAAAATCAATTTGAGCCTCGGCACTGCATCTTGAGAATTTATTTTCCATCACATCGTGCAACCCCTTGTACGACAATTTTACAATTTCAACGGTGAACTCTTTGGTCTTGCATCGGGCTGCTTGAAGCTGCTTGATGTCGTTTGAGGCGAAAAAACAAAAGGGTTCCGCCTGTTGCACCCATGTGGATTTACGCAAGATATCAAAAGGCACAATTTGAATCTTTTCAGGAGGACCTATATTTTAACAAATCGTAGAATCGGAGCATATTCCGAGATCAATACATAAAAGTGCCAGTGTAAAACTTCTAGTATAAACTTTCCTTTCTTTAAGTCGTTATATCGTTGTCACATTGTCTACATCTGAGAGTCGAAAATAGCCCCGTATGCCGCAATTCTTCCTGTCTGCATCCCATAAACAACGTCTGCACCCCTCGTGGAGCATCTAAGAGCATCTGGGCGCGAACCCCACTGACGTTGCTTACATCTAAGAGTCGAAAATAGCCCCGTACGCCGCAATTCCTCGTGTCTGCATCCCATAAACAACCTTCTTCGTTACTTTAGGGTTTGAAATAATAAATACTGCTTCCGCCTGTGCTTCCACCACCAACTTGTAAGTCATTGCAACCATGTCAGGTCGCCCCTGAGTCCTCGTATTCCAAATGACCGCTTGTGGATCAGCTTTCAGGACGGCATTCATGATCTTGGGGCCGTACGTCTTCTCGGGGTTGGGGGTTGACCAGAGGACACGACGTGGCGTGATATCGGCATACATCAAAGATAAACAAGGCCCGATACCTGATCCCGTCGCCACAACTATTATTTTCTTGAACAGCGTTGACGTGTAAAGCAGGCCATGCAGTGGATAACCGCGAATCCAAAGTTTCTTGGGAGGCTCGCTGATAACCTTTCGCGTCCAATCACCAGCGCTGGACACGACGATGGAAAAGCCCCCGTCCTCGTTCGGGATGGTTGCGAATGCGTGCCATTCTAACAGGGGCTTATCGGATACTTTGAGGCCGTAGAATGGGGGCATGTTTTTGTATTTGAAGTGTAGACGGATGGCATGATCCGAAAGAATTTCGGGGTAGACATCCCGTCTACGAAGCCGTGACCATGAAAGCAATGTGCAACAAGTGGAAATGCACAACGTCCAGAAATTGGGACTGGTGACGAGATATCGACCCAATGATGGGGGATTCGCCTCTAGCACTCTGTACTGATTTCCAGCGAAAATGGTGTGAATCCAAAATGTAGTCAGGGCCGTCCATCCAGCATACCGGTGAGTAGCTTCGAAATAGTCGTGGAACAGCACGCGGAAGCGGGGATACGCTGAGGCGAGGATAAAGCAGAACATCGTAACGAGGACGTATGAGGTAGCAAGATTGGCCGTAGCAGCTGGGCTACGGTCATGGAGGAAATCCCTTGTGACGGCAGCGGTATACATGATATACCAAACAACAGCAGCCGTCCCAGCACCACTGTGAGCGCCTCCATAATGGAATGCCTTGGCGAGGCGCCGACGAATGGAGAGGGGGAGGGAATGTGGAACGCAACACAGGATCTCATACACGATATTGACGAAATTCTCCTGTCTGAACAGAATTGCAACCATGAGATTAGCGGACGCAGCGCTACCGATTTGAGGGGCCTGTGGTGCTCCGTTGTTTTTCACCACAAAAGCGATAAACGCGGCAAGGTTTGAGAAGAATATGACGGTGAATATTTTGCGGTATGTTGAGAAAAAGTTGTCTGTAATAAAGACCATTAGTAAAACTAACAATTGATACGGTCGAGAGATGCTCACGTTTTAGGTAGCGGGTCACTTTAGTACCCTCCTTTCCAGGAACAACGTTTGGGTCAACGCCATTGAAAAGCTCAGGCTGTGACGATTCCTTCTCATCTGGGTCCTTTAGACTACCATTCGACGGCGAGTTGTCGCCAGTGCCTGTATCAGACTCGAGGACTGCTGCGGCATTAGACTCAGCCGCACGTTTCTCGACATCGTCGTAGGGGAGTGTAGGGAGCATTGGCAAGCAGGAAACCGGGAGGGGAGGGAGGTGGGGAGGGGGGGAGCTATAAGCACTCAATCCTGACCCAAGCACAAGTGCTCAGGTGCATTAAATATCGAAGAAAGGAATTATGTCAACAGTACCATTAAACGGGTTGGGAAGTGGGTTCACATGCTTGGGTCGGAAACTTTGAAATGAGAAGTCTGTACATTGACGCTGATCCGTCCGCTGTGATATGAGCTATTCAGTACCCAGATACCGCGCTTAAGCTCGAATTTTTGATCTTGACCTGAAAATTATCGATAACGTTAAGTTCCCCCAAAGCCCGGGGTAAAATCACATGAAATAATAATATTTTCATATACGCTCACCACAATTTAATATTTTCGCTGAGTTTTCAGGGGCAACCCTCGTAGATAATCCAGTCCTTGAGGCTGATTGCCACAGCTGTGTTTGTACGATTAAATTGATGTACACAAAAAAGATGGAGAGATTCGGACCCCCTTATAATAGCCAAATCCGCGGGATTTCCAAATTCGGTTTACGGACCTTTTCACTGAATCAGAAATCAGCGTTATTCCGAATTCTACACGTTCTATGCATCTGGCCGCCAGTACTTTTCGCCCAGATTACTACGGCTGGGCAAAACGCCAAATTCTAAGGTTACAAAGCATGCATGAACGAGAAATCCGTCAAACAATCTACTCCACAGACCTAAGGGCGGAAATCAAAAGTCAGAGTACGCCATCCCTCCATTTGACATGCCTCGTACAAATCTTTGGCCCGACCGAACATCGCTTCCAAGTCCAGATAAACCACGCTGCTGTCATTTGCCGAAACTGTTTATTTCATTTAGGGTATTCGAAAGCTGCCGGATCAATCGGTATCTTGATAAGTCCCAACTTGATGTTAAAGAGCTACAACAGAAATATTATTGTCAAGCGAAAGATTAATTCAGGAGAAAGTTATAGTGGTCCTTTGTATGGGTCTTCCCCCATCAAGGGTGGTGCTCAAAATAGGACCTGATGGTATGGCGCCTAACACCTTGGCAATGTGGATTGGACCGCCGTGTCGGCCAGGATGGCAGATGCTGCTCACACATGAATCACATCTGGAGCTGTATCTCACAGCTTCTTCGTTTCATAAATAGATAACATCGATCAAAGTAATATTAAAGGTATTTCCGTTGATTGATATTTTAGTATCAATTTTTTTTGGAAGCATTTGGCGACGCCTAGTGGACCAGGATAATGGCTCGATAGTAGCCAATTAAAGCACATAGAAAACGAAATGGCTATTACATAAGTAATTGATAATGGGTTATTCCGTTGGGATAATGCTTGAGGTTTGGTCTTATTCTCTATGTTGCAGGGATTCTGTACGAAATATATAGGGCTTAGTAAAGTGTATTTAATGTTTTAAAAATTTAAAAAATTTTGAGTCAGTCGACGCTCTTGATCAGTCTTATCTAGATCTACTCAGTATCAACTCCTGAAAATCATTATATAAGTCGTGTATTTTCAATTAATATTACCCTTTCTCACTGCTTTTTCGTCTGTTGAACATTTTTTTTATAAGGTATACCTGTAATGCATCAGTCAACTATTCAGTTTCCTTTAATTATATTTCCTTAGATAGAGGAAGAGTAATTCTCACACCTTGTACAGGGGGAGAAATGCCATAATAATCGAGTTGTGTCAATTTACCTCCCTCCCGGAGCCGATACTCCCTTGCTCCTCAATGAGGCTCGGAATTCGAATTATCCCGTATATACCTGTATACATATAATATCACTATCGCATACTGAGTTGAACTGCGCTTTCTGCCCTTATCCTCCACTAGTATTTAACGTAAATGGCCCACCCTTATAACATTGAGCCTCTCATAGATAATACGCTCAAACCTATTACATAGTATAGTCACACCTGTCGATCTGAATATGTCCAATGTTGGATGATCCCTCAGCCTCCAGGAGATGTCAACAGCAGTAGTGATATTGCCCCGATATCGGGACGCGGTGAGACTCTTATACCAAAAACTGCTGAAAAAAATATGACTATTCTGGCCATTTTTGTTAACACATTCATATTCAACACCAGTAGCGATGTTACTTGTCAGATAACGAAGTCGGGACGCGATGAGACTATTGTACCAAATACTAAGGTGTTAACAAATACATGCGCACATCATATCGGCTCAGCGACGTGGGGATCGCCCACGAAGTTGCTTTCGGATACGCGGGAACTGAGGTGCCTGGTTGTCTGTCTGAACAACCGTTGATGACAACTTTGATCATACAACATGTGGAACTATCGTTTGTGACATTCAATCACTCTATGACCATAGCCCTGACGATAATGGCACTGCAATAGAATCCTCACGCTTAAGATTCGATAAAAACCCACGGTGATTAGCCAAGTCAGCAACCCACGAGGCGCAGCATAAGACTGAACCACTGCCTGAACCAAAATTTAGGTAGCGTTATTAGATTAAAATGCCCTCGTAGTCAATCGTTGCCGGGTCTGCACTGATATTGTGCAATCAAGACGATGGTGGCAAGTGCAGCTTTGAATATTAATGGAGTCCTCAAAGCGCAAGTTGAACAACGGGGATATGTTCTATATATCTATTCCTGGGTCAAAGATTGGCATTGCCGCTCACGTTTTAGAATCTGTTCAGTAATCAAGAGCTCCAAACTCGGTCCACTCGGTCTGAGATCACGGTCTCTCGGAGCCACACGGTCTGCCGATTGCTCGTGTGGTCTCGGGTGTCCAATGTGCCGCATTCGATGGCATGGTCGAATCGCTTGGTTTTGTCCTGAATCAATCTTTCATGAGATACTGGCGCTTGCGAGATCCGGCCTCTTAACTGTCATTTTTTTGACTCTCTTTTCATCCACAGCCCGAGTCACTTCCGATATCACTGTATATATGTTTGAACCTGATAATAAATCTTTGCATAGTGGGTCATGTGAATAATCAAATATTGTCTATTTAATACCCATGATAATAATCAAACTCCACACCCCTCCCCCATAACCTATACCCTGGAGTGTCCACAGAACGGCATGTATTATGAGGGAATCGACTGTAGTCAAAACCAAGAGTCGGCGTGATCGCGATTTAAAAGTATGAAATCACGGATTTCAAGAAATCCAGATCTCTCAGTGTTTCGGCGCTGAACGGACACGTATAATATGTCGGATAGGCGCCTGATCCAGAAGGAATGGTCAATCAATACTTGCCTTGCACTCCAACCTCTTGCCAAGAGGTTGGACTTGATCTAGATTTTTTTTAAAACACAAGGCAGTCGAGGAAAACGGATTTTTCTATTTGCGTGATTATTGTTGTCATAACATAGTCAATTTGTCGACCTTTATCTGATGAGCCTTCTACAAGGTGCTACAGGATCAAACCGCTTGTCTACGCCAAGTTCCAACACTGAAATCTTGACGACTGTCGGATTTGGTCGGAAACTCCTCTTGGTCATATCACATTGCCCCCAAGGTATATTGGTGCTTTTTACTCTTAAAACATCAAACTTCAGCGAACTCTTGGTCTGGTTGAACACCTCCCAAGAGCCATATCATTCGGGGTGGGGTAAATTAAGTCTCAAAATATCCTGTGGTCAAGAATGGAGCAGTGGTTATTTGATTTTTCTTAAAAGATAGCAGTGGCGTCTGATAGTATGTGCCAATATCTCTACTGTGCCCAATGGTCTGACCAGAACAATGGATATCGTCAAATTGCATGATTGCTATGGGATCAAGGCAACGACACGAGTCCCACCTTGAGAATTGTCAGTGTCGAGCATTCGATTACACAGTCTTCTTAAACTATAACTGCTGGTCAAGACCTATACGACTTGCGGGGGCGGATAACCTATGCTGCGACACAGTATAAGCGATACGGGGCTGTACATCCCTAATGATCGTGGGTGTATGGACATCAGAAGGCCTTATCGCTGCTAGATATTCCCTTCCACGTAGAACACGTCATCGCACCAGGCTATTGCTGCAATGTTCGAAAGGGGCTGCGCCGAATTCAACAAGCAGACTGAGCGACCGCAACCAATAACTGCGTGAGTTACGGTGGGAACACTCAGTACTTGTGTACTCCCGCCGGAGCTCCGTTGGGGTTCTAATCTTGTACAGCGATATCAATCCTGAACAATATCTCCGTTGTAATGCACCTAACTCTGTTTCTCTTATCCCACCAGAACGCTCTGTGAGACGAGCCTGTCCCCACTGCTTGTACTCCTGCTTTGCCCTCTTGGACAACTGCACGGTTGACATGTTACACAGTACAGGCTGACGCCTTATGATAAAAATTGATAAGAAACTTAAACCTTCCCTGAACACATCTTGTACCAAGTACGTCTCTAGATTCGGAGCTTTACAAACACTTTATCAGGGCCAGACACAACGAGCTTGGGGTGGGGCTGTGCCTCGGAGATTATAGTGAGAGGCTTGGCCCTACAGGCGAATCGTAGTTCCGCCGATTCAGGATGCCCCTAGCTACCTGTCTGACAACCTGGACGACTGTTGTTATATAATACAATAGCTTAACGGTCCGAAGATATTTTTTTCGGGGAGAAACTCCTTGGGATGCCGGCCTGTCAGTTAACTCAGCGTCAACTAGAACAGTGCAGTGCCACAAATGCCTCGTCCGAGCCGGCCCACTGGACATTCACAGTAGCGAAAATTCAGGCAAATGCACTTCTTTATCTCACGTGGTAGGTTTCAACACCACGACAATCGATCTCGGGTTGGCTCGGAGACACTGCTACAAGCTAATCAACGGTTGTGGCTGCAGCTACTGTGGAGTTCAACGGACATAGATTGTAGCATACCGACCATGGAATCGGCTGCCCCGTCCATCTGCGGAAGTGTAGGGCTGCTTTTTCCATGACAATTTTGGAATATGGATGTGTTCTGAGCGACATATGGAACCCTCCCAAGTGGATTGCGCGGAAGTGCCCATGACATCGAGCCCGACTGATAGAAGATATGACCCACATGCTCACTGTATTCAGTCCAAAGATGATCATACTACGACATTTGATCGCTGCAGTCTTCCTCAGAAAACACCATTGAAAGGTCGCGAGTCAGCTTTTCACACCTAAGACCAACCGACTCTTGTTTAACAGTTGTGGATCAGAAGCACCTCCGCGCACAGGCAACCAATGATTCTAAAACCTACGAGGAAGCTGCTTTGGAGCATGTTTATAGTAAAAGACTTGCTCTTTCGGAGGGGTAAGCCAGATGAGAGAATGCGGGGAATCATGTGAGCAAGGATAGCAGTTGCGACTTCCGAATTATTGTCCATAAAATTAGATTTAGCTACAAATGAGAAAGATGAGGTGATGGCACGTCTACGGTGTCGCGTAGTGCCCCGGTGGGTCGAGGCTGTTGAATATGACGCGCTCCTTTCCGGACTTCTGCTCTGGCACCCGTTCAGCTGTTGCCCATCAATCATCAAGTATTGATCCTCACAACTACGTTTTCTATTTCAAATAGTGTTTCGGAAATCATGAGTGCTCAATACTATGTCCATTCATGGGGCAACGGCTCGGAAAATTCATCAGAGATCTTTTTCGCCCCAGACGCGAACTGTTTAGATATAGTGCTTTTAGATAGGTCCTCGCTTTGGATGCAGCGTTCGACGTCCTGCATGATCTCTTCTGCAGTTTGCAACAGTTTGAGCTGCTCCTTTCGGAAACGCTTCCAGTACACGCGTAGCCCCTATCAACGACTGTGAAACATAGGATCAAAGCCTCGAGATCCGAACGTCCGAATTCGACACCAACTTAAAAGACCAAATGCAGAAATCAATAATTTAATATACACTCAGAGCTAAGAAACCTATTTTGATTAAGTCAACTCATAATAGAACAAAATTGGCTTGGTGGAGACTATTAATTTAGAATGGACCACACTTGAAGCGAGCGTACAGGGGGATCAGATCACATCTGGATTAATAGGTATGAGGGGTGCCAAGCACCCCTAGAGATTTTTGCTGTTCTACTCCTTTTGCGTTTCATTTTAACTGCCGTCTCAACCGCTGTCAAGTCGCGAGGGTTTGTCGGGATCTTTTTCACCATAACAACTCTTATTATGGAAGTGTAGTGCAAAATATCAAATACTACTCATATTGCAACTAATAAGATGTTGGCTAATTGAATAGTTCCTGATATAATTCAATGCACTAATATAATACGATCCATAAACTATTATGGAATGAAAGCAAGCAAAACGAGGAAACATGACCATTGAAAAAAAACAGTGGATAAAACGGGATTTTCACAGTTCGAACGAATTTCCGGTGCTTTCCGGGTTGTTTTCGATCTCAAAGAAGGGTGTTGGAACGAGATAAAACAGAAAGGAAGAGTCAGGAACCGATTTGCGTAACATTTAAGGTTATATATATACTACTGAGTCTATCTTGCAATACTTGAGAAAGTCCTTGATAATTTAATTAAGATAGCTTCCCAAGATGTATTAGAAATAATTTATGTATTAATATGATATATCTACAAGCCTTAGACCGTTTACTCCGCTGTAGGATGGGTTCTAAGAACGAGTATAATTTTCGTGCATTTTTGTTGGTCCGAAAGTCAGGGGTGGATCTGACTTTTTAGCTTCGTCGGGTCCTGGTTATCTATCCGCTGTTTTCGATTTTCGACTTGGAACCATTTTCGGGCAAAAAACTTGTAAAATGCCTCTGGAGTCGTTTTCGTGCTCCATTAGGGCTTAGGTTAATACATGCCTTAATAAATCTACTTACCGTGGGACTCTATTAATTAAGTTCTACTTACCTTGCAACTCCAATTTCGTCGGGATATTTTTCACCATAACAACTCTTATTAGAAAGTATTTTCAACTAATGAAATTATGGAAGTGTAGTGCAAAATATCAAATACTACTCATATTGCAACTAATGAAATGTTGGCTAAGGAATAGGTTCTGGATATGCATATGAGTCATGTAATTCAATGCACTAATATAATACGATTCATTGACTATTATGGAATAAAAACAAGCAAAACGAGGAAACATGACCATTGAAAAAAAAAACAGTGGATGAAACATAAAGGAAGAGTCAGGAACCGATTTGCGTGACGTTTAATGCATATATATATTACTCAGTCAGTTCCAAGGCAAGTATCTTGCAACACTTGAGAAAGTCCTCGATAATTTAATTAAGATAGCTTCCCAAGATGTATCAGAAATAATTTATGATATATCTACAAGCCTTAGACCTTTACTCCGCTGTAGGGTGGGTTCTAAGAACGAGTATAGTTTCGTGCATTTTCGTTGGTGCGAAAGTCAGGGGTGGATCCGACTTTTCAGCTTCGTCGGGCCCTGGTTAATCACTCAGCCACAGCTTTGACCTGGCTTCGCCAGGCCATGGCCAAGCCCGTCGTTGGGGGCCTAGCGCCGCCCGGTGCCGCCTCCGACCCGGGCTTTATTAGTAAATAGGGCGTCGTTTTTGCGCGGTTTTGGTGCTGGCAAAAGCTTCAAAAACGCCTCTGGCGTTCGTTTTCGTACTCCATTAGACTTAGGCTAATACATGCCTTAATAAATCTGCTTACTGTGGGACTTTATTGATTAAATTCTACTTACCTTGCAACTCCAATTTCTATCTCCTCTACAACTCATTGCCACTGTCACTTCATCTCAGCAGCATCCAGCTCAGTTTGTCCTTCGGGATAACCCATAATGTCATATGTCTCAAGCAGGATGTTAGGATACATACAGGGCGGGTCTCCAGAGAAACCTGCGGGATATCCAGTAGGACTTGGCTTCAGCTTATAGGCTGCGCCCTCGCTAGATTGTGTTGTCCAATTTCAGACGGGCGGATGGGAATCCTGGGGAGTCTGGGTGGGGGTTGTGGGTCGAGGGGTCGTAGGTTGGAGGTCGTGGGTTGTGAGTCAAAATTGGTGAGAGATATAGATGCACTGGAGCCCATGGGCTCCGACTAGTGTGAGCGGTGTGATTCAAGTAGGAGTTTAGAGTGGAAAATGTATTAGATTACTGGGGGGAATCTAAGCCGATTTTCTGACTGGATTGTATGTACAACATCTGCCAGTTTAAATAGACCGTGGAGTGAATGTCATACCAAATCCAGTAATGATGAAACAAAACGAGCAAAACATAAAACGGGAATAGTAAACACCAAATTGGTGTTAGGAACGGGATGGAACGGAGTGGAGTCTGAATAGTGACAAATCATAAACCATAATGGGAAATGGAGTGGAAGCGGAGTCCAAATTGTGACAGGTCATTTGACTAAAATGGGAATGGGGCTCTGTTAGAGGGGTTACAGGTTTTCTGAGTGGGGTCCGGTGACTGACACACGGGACGAGGTCAGATATAGACAGAGATGGAGTCTGGTGGGTTTTCCGGTGACTGAAACACAACATAACGAAGTTGAACATAGTGCTCGGAGTCCAGGCAGGATTTCCAGTCGTAACACAGGATATCTGTTGCAATCTGGCAGTTGGTCTTCTTATGTTAGATTATATAATACCAACCATTGTTCCAACTGGGTCCATATGGTGTACAGCTCTGAGTTCAGTGTGTATATGATCTAATAGGAATGGCACTTAGGGTTATATCCTTAAGTACAGTGTAAGACCAAACCTACCCAAGGTCGGATGGTGTAGTGGTTAACACCTTTGTTATGTAATCAAGAGATCCTGGGTTCAATCCCCAGTCTGGCTATTCATTTTCTACATTACTTATGTTCTCTAACATCTTAGGCATCAAAGGGAAAGGAAAGAAAAGGTAATAACAGTAAAAGTGAATAATAAATTTATCACAAAGGTCTGGTAAATTCAAGAACTAGTGAAAACACTTTGAAAACACCCTGGTAAGGATTAATTGAGGGAGAACTTGTTAAGCTTGAGGCTTATGGGTAGGGTCTGGTGGAGAACCTGTGGATAGTCCAGTGTACAGGTAGGGCTTGGCTTCAGCTTATATGCTACACCCTTCTGAGATCATTGTGTCCAATTTTGAATGGGATGAATGGAAGGTCTAGGGAGTCTGAGAGGATGAAGGGATGGTGAGTGGGAGGTAGGTGGGATGGGAAGTCCAAAGCCCAGGAAGATGAGGAATAGCAAGGATGACTGAAGTCAGGGGGAAAGTCCAAGATGAAACAGGGACATACAGACATACACATGGAACATAATAAACTAACTGACAACCAGGTTTCAAAGCTGATCAGGGTGGATATTGCATATATCCTGAGAGCTGGGATCTCTGGGTGGGGTCAGGTCACTGACTTGTATGAGAAGGGAGTGATAGGGACATGTAAAGAAGATCCCAGGTCTCAGCAGGTTGTCCAGTCCTGTTAGGATCCTATCATTTTGGAACCCCACGACCTGTTTTAGCCCCAAAGCCCACCATTGACTCACTGTCAGAACCCCCACCCTAAGCATTAACACTCACAGTGCCCCCAACACTTGTTTGTTATGGTAGTTAACCTTTTGTTTTCCCATTCCATCCCCATCCTGCTTGCCCTCCCATTACTGTTCTCTTTATACATGTAACTTGCCACCTCAGACCTCTGTTAAATAATGTTTAGTATATTACATTTAGTCTCTCCACCTTGTCATCTACTTCTCATGATCCATTTCACCCTTCACTTCCTTAATTGGCCCTTGGTCACCTGTCTTGTCATAGTATAAATCTTCTACATGTATACTACAGTTCTTCAGTTTGAAAATCAACTTAGATTACGCTCAATTAGTTCCAGTTTCTTTCCTCCCTTCTCAATACCCTCAATGACATTCTCAGCAAGCCACAAACTCTTACTCCATGACTCTTAGTATTTTTGGCCCCCCAGCTTTTTTGGCCCCCCAGCTGATTGAGCTAAGTGTTGAACTTCATCTCTATCATACTATCCACTCTGTTTGAAATACCAGAGCACCTAACAGTTCATACAAGGATGCAACACATAAGTTGAAGCCAAGCTCCACTACATTTATAGAGTTGGACCTCCTGACTAGTACAATCTCTATTGTCAGCCTCCTGATTAGCTCATTTCTAATCATTGGACCTCCAACTTAGAGCATCCCTCCCCTTTTAGCTTAGATCTTAACAGCTCCTAACAGAACTTGACATATTTCACCTGGAGTCTGAATGTAGGGTGACTATTTGGAACTGGATCCAATCAGAATATACTGGGGCACTGTTAGGTATGTACACAGCAGGTTTCCAGAGAAACCTGCAGAATATCTGGTAGGACTTGGCTTCAGCTTATAGGCCGTGCCCTTGCGAGATCATGTTGTCCAATTTCAGACAGGCAGACGGGAATCATGAAAATGAGTCCAAATGTAACATGGGGTCCACAGAGTGCGGTCAGAGAGACGATAGTGGTCCAGGTTTGAGTGGGTAAGCTGTATGAAAGTCAGTAACGATTTCCGTGGCATTACCGAGTTCTGTGGCCAAAATCCATGAGGTTTCTTCATTGGTGCCCTCATAACCTGCCCACTTGACCAAGTAAAGCAGTTTACAAGTGCATCGATGCTTGTCAATTTTCGAATCTAAAATTTGCGAGATTTCAAACTTGGGTTCTCCATCAATAATGACCAGAGGAGGCAGAGATTGCACATGATCTGGGATAGTGTTAGCAGTACAAGGTTCTAACATAGAAACATGAAATACCGGGTGTACCGCACACATGCTATCCGGAAGTTGTAGGGTCCAAGAGACTAAACCTACTTGTGCGATAATTTCAAAAGGACCTAAATATTTTTCAGCAAGCTTTTTTGATGGATGGGTAGTCCAGAAGAATTGAGCTTTGACAAAAACATGATCGCCAATCTTGAAGTTGGGTGGTGGGATCCAGTGTTTGTCCACTGAATGTTGATATTGCTCTTGGGCAGACTTTATTGCAGTCCGGAGTTCCTCGTGGAGCTTGTGGAGGTCCGTGGTGAACTCTTGAGTGCGAGCAGAGGCGAGATTTTGTTCTGGATGTACTGTAATATTTGGATTACATATATCCTTTATTTGCAAAGAATGGGGAAACACCAGTAGTGGCCAAAGGTGCATTGTTGTAAGCAAATTCTGCAAGTGGTAGCAAGGATTTCCAATTGTCCTGTTGGTAATTGCAATATACACAGAGATATTGTTCCAATGTCTGATTGACACATTCGGTTTGTTTGTTGCCTTTCGGGTGATGTCCAGACGTGAAATGTAATTTCATGTCCAAGGATTTCCCGAGGGATCTAAAGAAGTGAGATACGAACTCTGATCCTCGGTCAGAAGTTATGTGGGATGGAACTCCGTGCTTGGAAAATACGTGGATAATAAAAAGTTCTGCTAAGGAGGATAATCACACTTTATTGAATATACAAAACTTTACTGAATAATCCTCATATTTTCTAAGTGAGCCTATTCCTTCTGGTCATGACAACTTATTCTATGAGTTTATATTTAATTACCTGAAATTTCATCTTTAAAATATGCATGCCTTTTTAAAATACATACAAATGACATAGTTACACAAGACTATTTGGATTAACCTAGATTATTTGGGTTAACCTAGATTATTTGGGCTAACCTAGAGCATTTGGGTTAAACAAGATTATTTGGGTTATGACTTAATCTTTGGGTTGTAATGTATTCTCTTTGTATACAAGCAAACTTTCAAATATATTTCATATAATTTAAATTTAGTTAGTTTAGAGAGTTAACCAGAACTATCTGGGGTACCAATCCCCATTGTGCAATTTATTCCAAAAGAATAATCTACAGATGATTGTTTGACTAAATTTTGTCAGATATAGGATAAATATTGATATTTTTGCATTCTTCAGAGTGATACCTAATCAACTGAATTTGATTAAATATTAATTTTACAACAAACAATATAAATATATATACTTTAGTGGATAAATAATTTTTAAAGTTTTGGGTTATCCTCCTAACTGCATGGATGTAATTGTATCATAAGTAGGGATGAATATACCTTGTTTTGAGAATCTGTCAACAACGACTAGAATGGTGGAAAAGCCTTCAGAATCTGGTAGGTGTTCAATGAAATCCATAGAGATAGAATTCCACGGATGTTCCAGTACCAGGAGTTGTTTCAAAAGGCCGTATGGCTTGTGTTGCTGAGATTTCGAGTGGGGACAAGTAGTGCAAGATTTACAATAGTGCTTAATGAATCCACGGAGTCCAGGCCAAGTATATTCTCTTCTTATTAATGATAGAGTTTTGTTGTACATAAAATGTCCTGAGAGTAGATGATCATGTTTGTATTGAAGGATCCTGAGGCAGAGGCCATTGGAATCCGGTACATAGATCTGATCGTCAAGTCTAATGAACCCATGCTGATCAAGAGACCACCGGGGTTGATCGGGGTCCACGGGATTGTCTAGGTGAGCTTTAGTTATCGGGTCTAGTGGAATTGCCGATAGAATATCTTGGAGGATATCTGAAAACTATTAAGTATACCAAATTCTAATATACTCTAAAGATCATTTAAATATCTGGAATGTGATTCAAACATAATTTGGTTTTTAAAACTTTCAAAAAGTTTTAAACTCTCTCATACATTACAAACTAAAGAATCTTTCCGGACATGAGTAGACAATAAAATAAATTAGTAGTTTGAAACACTAATACTTTTAAAAAATAGATACCTTTAAATAGTCCATTCCATGCATATGTATATCATTGGCACCTCTAAATACATATGTATTACTTTGGAATGGATCTGTCAATCTGAACAGATTTCTACTTGATTCAACATACCCAGAACATATAGGTAATTTCACTTAATAAAGAAGGCCATAGGATGAAAAATTTCCAATGACATCTCATATATTTTACTAGGAAATAACTACAGTTTAGTTTTTAAAAAACAAATTAACAACAAAAGTATTAGCAAGTATTTACATAAATTGGAAAACTATATACAACAGGTTCTATTAATTGATTCTGAATTGTTTAGGATGTAATATGGTGAATTGTTTCTTATGATTGGTGGTTAACAATATAATACTCTCAGAGGATATGTCACTATTTAAAGATGGATTTTTGTAGCAATTTTGCTTTTATTAGTAAACATTTGATATTATAATGATTACAGACAACCTCCCTTGATGTAACTTCTCAATATCCATAATAATAATTCTACGGACAATGGGATTGATGAGGAAAGTTGTGCAGACTGATGCAGTAAGTTGTTGATTTGTGAAAATAGGTTTCAGGTTGTGCAGGTTTACCGTGGCATAGTTGTTGCTCCCCTCTTTAGGATAGACGTCCCATTGTCTAGTTAAAGTGTCAGGTTTGCCGCCAAGACGGCCGGGTCAAAAATGGATAATCATGTTGAAAGCAGATAGATATTCAGACCTGCGGGCCTGCCGATGGGTCAAAAGGTTTGTGGTAGAAAAGTATTCCAGGTTTTTGTGATCTGTTACAATGTCAATCGGAGTTCCCGAGCCTTCCAAATAGTGTCGCCACGCTTTGAAAGCTGAAAAGATTGCCAGGAGTTCCTTATCATAAATGTTGTAGTTGAGCTCTGCTCTGGTAAAAATCCGGGACAGGAAAGCCACAGGTGGACTTCTCTGTCAGAGTCCTGGATAGACAGAATGGCTCCAAGTGCATAATCCGAGGCGTCCGTTTTGACAATGAGCGGGAAGTCCAGTTTCCAATGCAACAGAATAGGAGCTGAGGAAAAACAATTTTTTAAAAGATTGAAAGCTTTTTGACACTTATCATTAAAATTCCATGGAGTATCCTTACATCTAAGATGGGTAAGGGGTACCGTGATGTCGGAATATCTGCAGATAAACCGTCTGTAAAAATTGGCAAAGCTGAGGAAGGATTGTACATCTTTAACTTTTCGGGATTCGGGCCAAATTTTGATGACTTGCACTTTAGTTTTGTCCATGCGGAGTCTGATGGGGGTAATAAAGAAGAAGAAATTTTATTTTTTCAAATTTATATATAGGCTCGTCGCATCTGAACCTTACCTTCCAGATCACATGACTCTTTGACACATATGTGTAACTGACATGACTTTTGACACATGCACGTAGTCGACAAGAACCTTATTAAGGTCTAGAGCCTCTTTGGGACTTCAGCATAAAGGGAGGGTACTGTTACGACCGGAAATCCCGCCGGACTCCAGGCACTAACTTATACACACCTGCACCCTATACACACCCATTATCAGTTTACCGGATTTCCCGCCGGACTCCGTGTGTCAGACTTGTCTGCGTTTGACTTTGCTACATTGTGTTTCAGTCACCAGAAAACCCACCGGATTCCGCCCCTGTCTATGTCCAACCTCATCCTATGCTTCAGTTACCAGACCCCGCTCGTAAAACCCATCATCCCTCTAATAGAGCCCCATTCCCATTTTAGTCAAATGACCTGTCACGATTGGGACTCTGCTCCCCGCTCCATTTCCTGTTATGGTTTATGATTTGTCACAATTCGGACTCCACTCCATTCTATCCCATTCCTAACACCAAATTTGGTGTTTACTATTCCTGTTTTATGTTTTGCTAGTTTCATTTCATCATTACTGGATTTGGTATGTCATTCACTCCATGGTCTATTTAAACTGGCAGATGTTGTACATACAATCCAGTCAGAAAATCAGCTTAGATTCCCCCCAGTAATCTAATACATTTTCCACTCTAAACTCCTACTTGAATCACACCGCTCATGCTAGTCGGAGCCTATGGGCTCCAGCACATCTATCTCTCTTACCTATCTTGACTTACATCTCGACTCACAACCTCTCGACCCACAACCTCCGACCCACGAACCCTCAACCCACGAACCCCACCTGGACTCCCCAGGATTCCCGTCTGCCTGTCTGAAATTGGACAACACGATCTCGCGAGGGTGCAGCCTATAAGCTGAAGCCAAGTCCTACCAGATATTCCACAGGTTTCTCTGGAAACCCGCCATGTACATACCCTAACAGGCACTGAGGGTGTGAAGAGTGGTGGAAGTTCTGACCATTCTATATATGAAGAAATGAGTAGAATGGGAGGAAGGATGATTTGAGTGGAGGCCTCAACTGTTATAGTTCAAGGCCTGAAGTGTTCACTAGCTCAGATAATGCTACCTATGTGGTAGCTGACACGTTACCCTGATCACCGCTTGCTGTAGACCTAGTTTGTGTCTTACAAGTGGTGGTGCTTGGGTAAAAGTGTGTCTGGGTTTCATTTGGTGCTGAGTGCACCCACAAGTATACACAAGGCTTCAAACTAATGAAATGGTGCAATATTTGAAGAATATAAGGGATAGAAAAATAGGAATAAAATGTGTAAAATATAAATAAAATAAAAGGAGTGTTTTACCACAATGAAACTGTGGTAAAAGTGTTAGTAATCAAGTCTTCACATAAAACATAACCGAAATATGGATCCGATGACGAGTATATGCACATATATTGTAGTGCCGTTAAGGGGGGAGAGTAACTCCTAATTATGAATTTCTCCTTAATGATGCAATTGACTAGAAACTTCGAGCATCAAAAATTTCCCCTTTTTACTCCCCTAATAACTCTCCTAAAATAATTAGAAAGTAAATAAAAAGTCGCAATATTTCACTATATACCTCAGTGAAGTTTACTCACTCACTCACTGAGGTATTGTTAAGAACTGAAAACTGACTAATGTCGGTGGCCGACAGGGACCGATCGGAAGGACTTGGCTTCAGCTTATGTGCTGCACCCTCGCAAATATCCGTGGGGTGTCCTTAGATTTCAGACGGGCAAAGACTAATCCTAAAGAGTTCCTTTCGGTGAGATACCGATCGGGACCGAAGGACAAGTCGAGTGTCGGGCCAAGGGGTCGGGGCCGGGAGTGGGCGAGTGCACGCGAAGGCGGATGGGGGGATTCTTAGTATGAGACTGTTACAAACATATGAGGGTATTCTGAGTCGATATTCTGATTGCCTAGTAACTACAACTACAGCGGGTTCATATACAAGTAACAGGCGTCTAGAAAATACTAATGGGGAGAAGGGTGGAAAATGGTATTAACAATAAGCTTGACTAGGAATGGGAAGTTTATGATTAGTTCGGAGGCTGATGATAACCGAGAGCGGAATTATGATAAAAGGAAATAGTTCAAGGACTACAAATATAGATAGACATAGGTGAAACATAGGATTGAACGGATCAACATAATAAAAGGGACGTATCAAAAGTTTAACCAGACAATACGAGTTATTTTGACGTGGGTGTAAATGGAGTTTGATCATCATGAAAACATATGTCAGCTTCGGGGGCCGATGGTTTCTGAAGTGGTAACTTGAAAATGTTGATAAGTGGTGATAACCTCGGGACCGATAGGGTTGTGACACGGCCGTAACAGGTATATGCGCAATCATTTATTCTTATTCTATTACTTACAAAAACGTCTTATAGATTCATGTTTAGGTATTATAATATAAAGTAAAGTTTACTCACTCACTCACCGAGATTTGTGTTTAGACTCTATCCTTTTGAATTCTTGTCTTCTACTCAACAAAAAGCATACTCCTCACAGAGGAATAACCAAAGGTGAGTGGGACTTGGCGTCAGCTTATGTGCTGTGCCCTCACAACATGTTCAATTGTCCTAATTTCAAACAGACAGACTACTCAGCATATTCTTGGATTCAAAGGTGGCCCAAGGTGTAGAGGTTGAGTAGAAATGACAGATGTATATCTGAGCCAATGAAGTCCTACAAGCAAAGTCAATGAATATCTGATGAGCCAAGTGAACAGTTGCAGATGTCAAGGAGAGAAAATTGGGACTTGCACTGTGAGAGGTATGGCGAAATACACTCAGGAAATATAGTCGGATGTGCTCTTACTATATTTCCTTTATTATTTCTATTTTCTCTCTTTCATTATATCTAGAATTAGTTCGACGACCTATGTATGCGGTACATCGACTCTTGTGGGCGCACACACGCCAGACTTATGTATTCTAGCGCCCATAGTTTAGAACTCAGACACTTTTTACACCGCAACCACGACTTACCCAGACACCCGTTAGTGTCCTGTAAGTTGTGATTGGTGTATCATCTCAACCGTCACAGACGGGCTTTAGCTACTCATTCAAACTGAGTTTTGAACTGTATCAGTCGAAACTCAATCCCTATCTCAACTCGCGTGGATTACATCCACGCTACTCTATTATTCGACTCTCTAACTACTCTACTTGCACTTGAGCAGTTGTCCAGAATCGCACTTAACCAGTCGATTCTGCTTATTCGTTCTAGCTATCTACCTTACTTAGATAGCTACTTCTCTCTACTGTATTGAACTAAGTAGTCAATACGCGTTCAGTCCGTATTAGACTTAGACAGTCAATACATTGTGGTATTGTACTTCAACGGTCGATATTCTTCGTATATAGAACGGTTAGAACTTCTACCACTCTTCACAGATAGGGACATGTAAAGAAGATCCCAGGTCCCAGTGGGTTGTCCAGTCCTGTTAGGATCCCATCATTTTGGAACCCTACGACCTGTTTTAGTCCCAAAGCCCACCATTGACTCACTGTCAGAACCCCCACCCTAACCATTACCACTCACCCAACACTTGTTTGTTATGGTAGTTAACCTTTTGTTTTCCCATTCCATCCCCATCCCGCCTGCCCTCCCATTACTGTTCTCTTTATACATGTAACTTGCCACCTCAGACCCCTGTTAAATAATGTTTAGTATATTACATTTAGTCTCTCCACCTTGTCATCTACTTCTCATGATCCATTTCACCCTTCACTTCCTTGATTGGCCCTCTGGTCATCTGTCTTGTTGTAGTATAAATCTTCTACATGTATACTACAGTTCTTCAGTTTGAAAATCAACTTAGATTACCCTCAATTAGTTCCAGTCCCTTTACTCCCTTCTCAATCCCCTCAATGACATTCTCAGCAAGCCACAAACTCTTACTCCATGACTCTTAGTATTTTTGGCCCCAGCTGATTGAGCTAAGTGTTGAACTTCATCTCTATCATACTATCCACTCTGTTTGAAATACCAGAGCACCTAACAGTTCATACAAGGATGCAACACATAAGTTGAAGCCAAGTGCCACTACATTTATAGAGTTGGACCTCCCGACTAGTACAATCTCTATTGCCAGCCTCCTGATTAGCTCATTTCTAATCATTGGACCTCCAACTTAGAGCATCCCTCCCCTTTTAGCTTAGATCTTAACAGCTCCTAACAGAACTTGACATATTTCACCTGGAGTCTGAATGTAGGGTGACTATTTGGAACTGGATCCAATCAGAATATACTGGGGCACTGAGGGATAACCAAAGGTGAGTGGGACTTAGCTTCAGCTTACAGTATGTGCTGTGCCCTCACAACATGTTCAATTGTCCTAATTTCAAACAGACAGACAGACTACTCAGCATATTATTGGATTCAAAGGTGGCCCAAGGTGTAGAGGTTGAGTAGAAATGACAGATGTATATCTGAGCCAATGAAGTCCTACAAGCAAAGTCAATGAATATCTGATGAGCAGGATGAGCAGGATGAGCAGGATGAGCCAAGTGAAGGGTTGCAGATGTCAAGGAGAGAAAATTGGGACTTTGGGAAATCCAAGGAAGTCCAATGAGTAGTGATGGAGTTGAAGGGATGACAAATAACAGGAGTTAGCGGATATAAATATTACCAGAAGCCAACAAAAGCCCAGAGGCAAATGAAGGTCCAGGATAGTAAGGGGGAGGAGATATTAGAAGAGTCTGGTGAATCTAATGCAATATTACAGATAGATTATAGCTACTTTTCTGCAGTGATTACACAGATTTGTAACTTATTGTACTGCTAATTCAGCAAACAAGAAAAGAAGTTTGGCATACAATAAGACAAGATATGGACATAACAAGGGAGGAGTCCAAACTGACAAATAACATTGTGTACAAAGACCTACTACTATAATAACAAATGACAAATATAAAAAATCACATACATACATATGGTCTTTCGAGCAGAGCCTGAAGGAGAATACTTGTATAAATATAAATTGTGTACAGTGCAGGACCTTTTTTGGTGTTGGAGTTGCAATGGAATATACAGCAGATTAAGGAATTTAATGTCAAGTCTCATGTATCGTTGTGTGGTTTATATATATCCAATTATGATTACCGAAGTAAAGCCTGGGTTTCCTTAGAGAACAACTTTGTGCATTCTGTCCTTGTTCACTGGCATTTACTGTGAATCAAGCTCGTGAAGGAGTCCGGCTAATGCTTGTCGACCATACCCGCATCAACCAGTAGCATGCATGTTAATGGACAAAAATATATGTGGTTTTCATCTAATTTAATCAACGGAAGAACAATAAGTAATTGTCAAAAATGGTTCACGCCGGGCTCGAACCGACGACCTCTCGCGTGTGAAGCGAATGCGCTACCAACTGCGCCAGCGAACCTATAACCCTGGTCCGCCTCATAGGATATATCATACAATGTTTGGGTAAAGTACGTATTCATCGAAATTTATCTTTTCAAGTACGTCGTCAAAACAGCCATCCTTGTGGTCCAAATTATTCACGGTTCCGCATTGTAGAAGGGGACGTTTTTGTTGTTGAAACAAGAGTCTTACATAACCCAACTCGCGCGCTAAAGTAAAAGTGGTGTGTGCGTACCCTTCTGACATCAACCACGACCACGCCCTCAACGTCGCTGGATAGAACCGAGCCCTATATCTTGTAATCTTCCTTGTATCTTTGTTAGGGGGTTAAAGGGCCGCGCATTCCAACTTGTACTATAAAACACGCCTGTAAGAGTCTCCTGTAACGCGCTGCGTTCGCATTTCCTCGCATGTATCTATATTTTTCTGACATCGTTTTTCTGATTGTTTTTTCCTTTTCCCCCGACCTGCCCTCCATGTATTTTCGTGCACTGTATGCCATTTTTTTGCTGTTGAAAAGACCACCGTCGAGTCACGCGCCCATCATCAGCGTCAACATCCACCTGCAACGTCCCACCGAATTTTTTTTTTTTAAGCTCGACACCTCTAGAGATGGCTGACGACGACTTCGACATTTACGGCGATGATGAGTCGTATAATGTCGGGGTGAATACTGAGGTGGGGATTGTGCTCGGTTTTTGCTGAATTAGGATATATCGTGACTGACGTATTTTCTGCGGCTTCTTTTCCCCCTCTCCTCCGGCACCCAAGACCGCAGAATATGAGCAGCACCCTGTAGCTGATCCCACCGAGCAGCAACCGTCCGTCACAACGTTGTCTGGGCAGAGTGCACCACCCGTCGTCGGAACGAAACGACCGAGAGAAGAAGAACAAGAACAGGAGGAAGAGGAAGTGAACAACGCTATGCTTGCTGCTGCGGATCCTCCCCCCCGCCAGGACACCAGTCCGCCCAGTGCGCCCGCGGCAATGCAGGCGGGCAACAACGGCGCTGCAGGCTTTGCAGTGCCCGCGATCGTGCCACCCGCCGCGAATGGCCAGGGCTCTGCGGGGTCAGATGCGCTGTACATCGGCGACTTGCAATGGGTTAGTTCGAGCGCCGCGTATCGAGCATCGATGTATTCTAATTCGCAATGTACCTGTTTTTTCCCCCCTTTGCGTGCATGTTTCCCCCCCCCCCTTTTTTTTCCCACCCCTAATAGTGGACGACGGACGAGGATCTCCGGCAGATTGCCCTTTCGCTGGGCGTGAATATTGATCTGAACGACGTGACTTTTTCGGAGCATAAGGTTAATGGGAAGAGTAAAGGGTTTGTTGAGTGTTGGTGGATGGTTTTGACCGCGATGCTCATATAGATGTGTATTTAGCATTGCGTATGTCGAGTGCCACACCCATGAGGCTGCTGCTACCCTTAAAGCCTGGCTCGACGCAAAGTAAGTCCCCTTTATTACCCCACGCGCAGCGACACTGATATTATCCCCCAGCGACTTCCAAAACCGACGCGCATCCGCTACATTTACCAGCGCCGCACACGGGAACCCCTTCCGCACACTCCCGAAAGGTACATACATCCAAAGTTCTTCTGACAAACACTTATTCTCCCTAATTCCTGCAGACCCCCCACCACGCGACCAACGCACAACAACAGCGCCAATGACCCGCGGTGGCGCGCCGTCAGGCAACACCCCCTTCCGCGGACGAGGCGGCGGTCCCCCACGCGGGGGCGCAGTCGGCGGTGGCGCACCGATGGGTGGCGGCGGCGGCGGTGTCGTCAGTAATGTCGGTGTCGGCGTCAATGTCGGCGGCGGCGCTGGCGGGATGGGCATACCGATGGCCGCGATGTCGCCGATGATGCAGGGTGGCGGCGTGGGCTTCCCGCACCAGCGCGGCGCGATAGGATACACGGCGCGCGGGCGGGGCGGCATGATGCGTGGGGGCGGTATGCCGGGGATGGGCATGCCTGGGATGGGCATGATGGGCATGCAGGGCATGGGGATGGCCGGGATGGGGGGCATGGGGATGCAGATGGGGCGGGGCGGGTTTGGTGCGGGACAGGGGCACTATAATCCTGCGTTCTTTGGTGGCGGAGGCGGCGGCGGCGGCGCCGCAATGGGCGGGATGGATACGGGGGTAATTGGGCCTGAGGGACCAAGAAAAAGACACCGGGTGGACGATAGTGGATAATTCAGGTGAATCGTTTGTGCTTATTACTTCTCTTCTTTCTTGCGACCGTTTTTTCCTCGCTGCCATAAATTTATCAATTTTTTCACGGAAAATAAAAAGTCTTGTTAGATAAAAAATGCTGGTACAGTGTTTATTGCGTGAGACAGACAGCGATGATACTAATGGCATATGCACACTTGGAACGATGGTCAAAAAAAAAAAACAAGAAAAAAGTGATGAAGAAACAAAATACATGGACGAGGCTATAAGGATGATATGACAGAATGAATTACAGCCGCGTCTTGGGTTCAATCTTGAAAGTAACCTCCAGGAGTCCTTCTTCCGCCTGGGTATCATAGGGGCATTGCGTTCTAAAGCTCAAAAGTCTCCGCGCTCAGGCTCTCTCCCTCTCCCGCCGTTCCCGCTCCTTCTTGCGACGCCGCTTCTCCTCCTCGCGCCTCCGCTCCTCAGCAAGAGCCGCCTCATCTTCTCTATACGCCAGACGGGCACTACACACACAAGAACACAGCAATCAGCAAAACCACAACAACACCCAGAAGAAAACAAACACACACCTTCTCGCTTCCTCCTTCAACACCACCCTCGCATCCGCCTCCATATCTATATCCTCCTCATCGCTATACACATCCTCAAACTTCCTCACCCCACCAAACATGGACCAAATCGTCTTCGAGAGTTTCCCTCGATCGAGCTCCGCGTACGAGTCCAAATCCGCTCTGGAGTGCGTCTTTCCTGTCGGCCGCGACGACCCAGCAGCAGCAGCAGCGCGGGACGACGCGTTGTCGCCCGGTGTCGGTCGAGCGGGGGCGGGTGCACCACGTGCCGATGTCGAGGACGAAGACGAAACGCCTGCGCCTGCATTGCGTCGTTTGCCGGATGCAGGGGGCCCGGGCGACGGTGACCTCGCGCGTTTCTTCGCCGCTGGCGGCCTCGTTGCACTGCCAGCGGGGCGCGCAGCATTCGCCTTGGGATTGATGGATTTGAAGAACGACGAGGCGCCATTGCTGCTGCTGACGCCATCGCCGCCACCGGACATGGGAGACGGCTTACTCTTCGGCGTGGTGGAGATTGCGCTTCCCGCGAATGGATTCACATGTGACGTCGTTGGCGTGGGCGATGTAGATGTAGACGGTGTGGCGGACACGGCGCGAGAAGGGCCGTCCGAAGAATGACGCTGTGGCGACGCGCGAGACTGCGATTGTGATAGGGAAGGCTGGGCAGCAGCAGCAGCAAGTTTCTCTTTCTTCTTGCTCTTCCCAAACCAGTCTGAAAACTCCTTTGCATCGTCGCCATCGAGCACCTTGGCCGCTTTGACCTTGGCTCTGTCGCTGAGAATTTCTTCTATTGTGCGGACGTCGCGTTTGACGGTGTTGAGTTTCATGAGCCCCACAGGCATCGCCGTCAGCCGTTCACGAACGCCTTTGTTAGCCAAATCGCTTGGGACTGCGGACGCCGCCGCTTCGGGATCCGCAAGACGAGAAGTAATGGTAACATCCACTGCACCGCCAGGCAATCTGCGCACCACGCGGCCATCGGACAACGCAGTGGTATGGCGCGAGCCACCACCCCGACGGCTCCCATGCGTGGATCCTCCTGCCCGCCGCAGCTGTGCGGCGAGCTTCCGCTCACGCTTCTCCTCGCGGGTGAGCGGCACCGGTCCCGACTCGTCGTCGCTAAACCCCACATCGGCCCTATCCCCCGCTCGCGCCCTCGAAGCGGACAGCGACGCGGCCTTCTTCGGACCGTACTTGAGCGCATCCAGCGCATGTGCCTCGCGCTTCTCCAGTGCCTTCTGGCGCGCGGCCTCCTCCTCCGCCTTCTTCTTCTTGCGCGCCTCCTCCAGGCGCTGCTCCTCTAAACGCTTGAGCCGCAGTTTCGCCGCCACCTCCCGCTCCCGCCGCTCTTTCGCCTCCTGCTCCTTCCGCTTCTTCTCCAGCTGGGACCGGTGGGCCGCAATCTGCGACTCGACGGCCTGCTCCGACTGTGCGGTCTGCGATTGGCTGAGCTTCATCAGCTCAGCGAACGCCGAGGACATGGGTGGCGAGCTGTGGCACGGCGTGTAAGCTCGACGTGGCACACTACCTTTTGTTTGGAGGAGACATGTGAAAAACGCACGCACAAAATTTGGTGGTCGAAAGCTGTAGATCGTTCGTTGTGCTTTAGTGAAAAATATAGGACAAAACACAGTCGAGGTATTGAGACACAGCAAAGAAGTTGAAGAGGGGGTGTATTGGCACGTGATCCCCTTTGAATAACGGGTTTGCTTCCGTGAGGCGGACTTTGAACTCGACCAGACGTAGCCTGACTTGAGGCTATTGTCATCTGTCCCGTGCTCTTTCCACGCAGCTATCGTGACTTTATCGATATTTTATTTGTTTATTTGGTTGTTGAGACAAGAGAGACAGAACAGCGAGGAGAACTCACTTGGGAGGCGTGTTTTAAACGTGCCGCCGTTATAATGCATTGTCTTTGTCGTAAAAATCAAACCTACTCTCCGTGATATTTGTCTCGGGGCTGAGGCGATGTAGGTTATGCACTGATCGTGGCCATCGCAGTTGTCGTCGCGCGAGAGCTTGAGGTTCGACTCGGCAAAGGAGGCTGTGGTCTTCTTCTGCGTATGACTGGATCGTTCTTCAGCACGGCCGACTGTCGCCTTGTACATACGAGTAATAATAAAAATCCAAATCATAAGAAAGCCATCCACGCCAATTTTTTTTTGATCTCGCTGTCATACACACGGAACAGCATGGGAACTTCGAGATTCATACACATATAGACAATATAGACAGAAAACAACGCATTTAAATACATTTATAATCGTAATCGGGGCGAACGTCTTTGGGAAGGAGGGTGGGTCAGAGCGACAGTGTACTGGCATTGGCCCGATATAAAATCACAATACCCGCCTTACGCATAAACAGGCAACTGCCACGACCCTGCCCGGTTCGAGAATCCATCCTCAGAAGCACCAGCACCACGTCGCAGCCGCGGGAAGCTCTCCGATAACGGAGCGTCCTCATCGTCAGCATCAGACTGCCCCAGATCCACGCTCCGAGGGACCGACATAGACATGGACATGGACATGGACATGGCCACACTTTCCCTATCTCTATCCCTATCCCTATCACGACCGCCCTGCCAGAGTCTCACAGCAGGTGTCGTCGCTGAGGAAACACTAGCGGCGCGCGATACCACGCACGGCGACAGCGGCGGCGGAGGACTGAGACTGTTCCGCGACGATAATGACGACAAGGACGTTAGAGGCGAGGGGGAACGTGCGATGGGATATGGCCTGTGTGTGAATGCAGGAGATTCAGAGTCAGAGTCGCGAGCGCGGGCCATACGGTCGTCGTTGTCGTCGTCGGGGGGCGAATGTTTGCGTTTGAGAGGTGGCTTTGGTGGGGGTGCCGTGGGTGATGCTGCTGGTGCTGGTGCTGGAGGGGGTGGGAGTCGGAGAATGACTCGGCGCCGAGATTGAGGTGGAGGTGGAGGTGGAGGCGGAGGTGGAAGCGGAGGCGGAATGGCCGTTGGGATGGCTGTTGGAATGATTGTTGGGATGGCCGTTGGAAATTCGGAAACTGCTGTCGCCGTAAGAGGTTTGAGGGGTGGAAGCTGTAACATAGGTTGTGGTGTCACCGCCTCGAAGAGTCTGGGGTGTGAAAGCTGTTGAGTGGGTTGCAGTGCATCTGAACTAACAACCGCCGCCGCTTTGCCTGGTCTAGGGAGTGAAAATGGCGTTGGTGGTATGACTACCTCGGGTCTATACCGTTTCGAGGGAGTAGAAGGCTCCCGCGGCGTATCTGCTTTCCGCTTTCCCTTGGAGGCAGTTGAGGGAGACTGAGACTGGGACAGGGACTGAAACTGTATCTCGTTCGTAAATTTATCGCTCGCAGCAGCCTGCTCCTTCGCCACCGCAGCCTTCTGTTTCTTCCTCGCCTTCGTCTGCTCATGCTCCCGTATCATCTCCCCCGCCATCTTCGCAAACGACTGCGCATCCCCATCAACCCACACATCAAACACCCCCTCCCACTCCCTCGATGAAAGCGGAAACTCATTATTCAAATATATCGTCCGAATCGGCTCGGACTTGCTCTCACCCGCAGGCGGCGAAGGCGTAGGCGCAGGCGTGGGCATACGCGACGGCGACGGCGACTGCGTCGGCCGCACCGCCTTCGAGAATTCCCGCACGATGCGTTTCGTTCCCGGCACACGCAAACTCGTCCCGACTACCAAGAGCAGATCTGGTCCTCTCCCGGCCCGCAGGCGGGACTTGCTAGGCGAGGCAGGCTCCGGCTTGTCTTTGTCAGGCGCACCAGACGACGAGGTGCCCTTGGCGTCGGGGATCCCGCAGAGGTCACGCCGGACGGCTTCGCCTACTCCTTCGCCTTCGCGGTGCTCTTCCCCGTACAGGACGACGCTGGGTCGCAGCTTACCGATTCCTCGGAGACGTTTGCCGACGAGAGCACGGGTTTGCTCGAGGGATGTACATGAAGGGCAGGGGGGCGGTGTGCCGTCAGCAAGCAGGGAATGTAGAGATGGAGGCGGAGACGGAGACAAAGACGGCGGCTTGGAAGAGGTGGCGGTTGGAGAGGGTGGCGGTGACATTGGGGTTACAGAATTAGGCGGGGGAGGCTCTAAAGGGAATGATTGTGTACAATGCGGGCAGTGTAGTGTCAAGAGTGTCCCGTGGAGTGGTATGCACCTTGGAATGACGTTCAGCTGCGGTTTTGCTGGAAGAACCGGAAGATCCGGAGAAGGCAACATCCCGCTTCGCGGAGGGGAGGCTTCTGCTATCGAAAGCGAGGCAGCAGCATCCTGCAACGGTCGCTTTCCCCGGCCGCTGCCGTGTTTTGCACTATACGCTCCAATACCTGCTTCCTTAGCTTTCACCTTCGCCTTTCCTTTTAACAAAACCCGAAGTTTTTTCTCCTCGAACTCGGGAACGCCGAATGAAAGGCCAGCCTTCATTTCCAGAGCATCTATATTTTGAGTGTAAACACGCAGTAGCTGGCCCCGTTCATCCAGCGTGCGAAGTAGCTGGTGGAAGACCGTGGGCTGGCCTTGGGAGGACAGAGAGGCTAAAGATGCTATCATCCGGTAGAACAAGGCTGTTTTTTGCGTGGACTGTATAGAATAAAAAATGAGTGCCAAGGCATTGTAAGCTATTACTTGAACAGTACTTTGAAAACCGATGCATCGAACAAGTCCTTCCCGGATGATAGAGATGCCTTTGGATTATCGCGCTTCAACGACTGGAATAACCCATCCTGAGATCTATTCCACCAGCTCAATCATAAGTGATGCCACTTGGCCTCATAAAACACACCTAAAATCAGGAATCCCAGCCCCCACAGAGATACCGGCACCACATACAACGGTGATTCTCTTCGCCTTGAGAATTGACTGAACCGCCGCCGTTAAATGTGTCTCTGGGGTCGGCGATGATACCAAGAACGGCGGGGAATTTGGGTGCTTGTCCTTAAGGTCCAATGGAATGTATAAGGTCATTTCCAAAGGACCTCTAAGATGGCCGGAGGGAAGGAAGGGGTGTGTGTTGCAGACGTGCCCTTCCGATTAAGGGTTTCATTCTCCGCCTTGAGACATACCGATGCAGCGTTTTTGACAGGAAAGTCGTACTATAGCTATTATTCGATGGAGTTCGGACATGTCTAAGCTTGAAGAATGAGACAAGAATGGGTTCGTGTGGTTGCCTGGATAAAGTTGAGCTATACCGGTCCTCATATTTCGCTTTAAGAGCACTATATTATATTCCGATTGTGGCAGCGCTCTTACGCCTTTTGTACATATCGTGTTATTAAAGAAAATACTGGGTGGTAGATAAATCAAAGGGTGAAGTTCCTTGAGCCGTTGCTTGACTTTCTATCTATCTATTGTGACTGACTTAATCCCTCGCTGTAGAGAGTGCCACATGGACCAAAGGAGAATTAAACTCCACGGCACAGCGGGGAGACCCTGAATGAGTAACTCTTACGTAAAACTATCACAAGTCTTCCTTTGTTTCGGGCATCCAGGAGGGAAAAATGAGAGCGGACATGAGAAAATGGCAACAATAGATCCAGCTAAAAATGGTTCACGCCGGGCTCGAACCGACGACCTCTCGCGTGTGAAGCGAATGCGCTACCAACTGCGCCAGCGAACCAACACGCTACGTCATAGCGTTTAGGAGATATCTCTCATAACTGGCATTTTGTAATTGTCCAAAACACCAGCTTGTTCCTCACACTTTTCAGTTCTTCACAGCGAATCATTTCTTTAATGATTTTCTCAAGTCTTTTGTTACTGAAGGGATGCAGGAGGTGCTTATCAATTTTTTCTTGTTTGGGTGGCTGTGGGAAGAATAGAAAGCTCAAACAACTCAATAAGCAGTGTTATTTTAGACCATATAAACTACAAGCATTCAAAGAGGATAATTTAAAAAAAAATTATGAATGTATCTGGGCTGTGACATTAGCAAACTATCTTCACAGGCTTAGCAACTTAAATTGTTCAAGTTTCAAACTCTTTTGTGGATGAGATAATAACTTATATGAATTTAACCATATTTGCCATTGTGATTATTGACATGTTTGTGACATATACATATATATAAATTTGATATATGCTAGCTTAACATTATTCACAACTTCAAAGGAAAGTCATTACTTATCTTCTGGCAATTAAATAGCATCTAGAGTATAATGGGAAAATTACATAGATAAAGTCATCTAAACATCCAATAGTGGAGGTGAAGAGGGGTGGAGTGCCAACTTTGGCCACTTCTCTAAGTCAATGTCTGCTGCCCCAGAACCCATGGCTTTAAAAATACACTTGCTTATCATTTTATATGTACATATTACCTCTCTAGAAGCTCTGAGCTTACAAGTAGGGTCCAGTGGGAAAACCATGGATAGTCCAGCTTCAGCTTGTATGCTGTGCCCTTGCAAGATTGCTGTGTCCAATTTCCAACAGGCCAAATGGGTGGCCCAGAGAGTCCAAAAGGATGAAATGGATAGTGAGTGGGGGTAAGAGGGATGGGAAGTCCAAAGACTCTCAGGTGGAGGGCCCTGTTATGACCTGTTTCCAGATACTTCAATCTTCTGTAATTATCTGTAATGTTCCTTAACCTTCTGACTCAACTTCCAACCCAACTTCTGAACATTTATACTTCCCATACTTCTGAACCTCATCCTTGTTCCACATTTGGTAACTTGTCAGTTGACAAGTATTCATTTGTTTGCTTGTTGTATTCCCATTTCGGAATACTTACCCTAATCTGTCTTATTATGATCCTAGTTTGTAGTACAATAATGAAAGAACTTATATTAGTTTCCACAAATTTGTACTCTACCTTTGATCTGATATCAACTTAGTTTCTTATTCCTTCCTTCTTCCTGTATGTGTAAAGGGTATGCATATATGCATACCTGGACTAAGGAATAATAACTGGATTATAGTACTTTATTATTTACCTTTTATTTTCTTTCTTTATATTCTTTCTATATTTCGAGCACACCTTGATTTTGTAGTTCGAAGCTTTGTGTATACGTATGGGCGCTCTCGGCGCCAAAAGAGACAGACAACTTTTACCCAGCAGACACCACCTCGTAAACGACCCAGACGTCGAATAGCGAGAGGTGTCAAGGGTAACGTTTCAACTACCCTTAAAGGTAGTATTCTCTTGCATACTAACGTACTTTGGACTCGAACCGTGAAGGTCGAGTTCCAATCTAAGGTCTTTGCGCTAGTCGACATTATAGTCGACTCGCGCTGTTATTTCTTTACTCTAGATATTCAGCTTCACGTTGATTATCTATTCTACATCTAGCTAGGAGTTGTACCGTGAAGGTCAACTCTTTTATTCGTTCATTCTAGCTGTCAAGAGCAACTGTACAGTTGCTCTTGTGATGCATAGCGTGTCTTCTTACTAGCACAGCTTGTCTGGTAATCTACGGTATTGTACTGTACGGTCAATATCTGCTAATAGTAGTTGAATAGACACTATTCTTCGTATATCGAACGGTCAGAATCTATCGACTCTTCACAGTATGCTTGATATTTGGAACTCTTCAGAACTCTGAATATCTGTAATCTTCCAGCATAAAACCTATCTCTGAAATTAAGGATGTAGGGATGCAGTGTTAGGATACACACACAGGCCGGGTTTCCGGAGAAACCCGCGGGATATCCAGTAGGACTTGGCTTCAGCTTATAGGCTGCGCCCTCGCTAGATCGTGTTGTCCAATTTCAGACAGGCGGATGGGAATCCCGGGGAGTCTGGGCGGGGTTCGTAGGTCGTAGGTCATAAGTCGGGGGTCATGGGTCGTAAGTCGGAGGTCGTGGATCGTGAGTTGAGATAGTTGAGAGAGATAGATGCGCTGGAGCCCGTGGGCTCCGACTAGTGCGAGCGATGTGAATCAAGTAAGGTTTTAGAGTGGAAAATGTTATTAGATTACTGGGGGGAATCTAAGCTAATTTTCTGACTGGATTGTATGTACAACATCTGCCAGTTTATATAGACCATGGAGTGAATGACATACCAAATCCAGTAATGATGAAACGAAACTAACAAAACATAAAATGGGAATAGTAAACACCAAATTGGTGTTAGGAAGGGAAGGGAATGGAGCGGAGTCCGAATCGTGACAAAGCATAACCCATAACGGGAAATGGAGTGGGAGTGGAGTCCTAAATCGTGACAGGTCATTTGACTAAAACGGGAACGGGGCTCAATTAGAGCAGTGACGGGATTCTGAGCAGGGTCCAGTGACTGATGTGTGGGATGAAGATGGACATAGACAGAGACGGAGTCCAGGGGAAGTCTGGTGACTGATATGTGTCGTAATGAGGTCGAACGTAACTAGTCTTGACATAACGGAGTCCAGGCAGGAAATCCTATAAACAGACGATTGGTGCTTGTAGCGCGTGGGGGCATACGGGTTAATGCCCAGAGTCCGGCGGGATTGTCCGGTCGTAACATGCAGCATATAAGCTGAAGCCAATGTCCTGACCCTATCTAGAAGTTTCCAAGTTCCCAGTCATTTCCTGATAGTTCTGGAATAAGTTCCCAACATGGCACTTAACAGGAACATGGTGTTAGGATCCCTGTCATTTTGGACCCCTGCAAGCTGTTTTAGCCTTGTAACCCTCCAGCATCCCACTATTGGTATGTACCTCTGCACACAGTAGCAGCACCTGTGGCACCCCCAACACTTGTTTTCTTTGTATATTAGTACCTTTGCCTTCCATCCCATCACCATTCCACATATACATTCCATTTGCCACTTCACACCTTTTCAGAATAATTTGCTATATTGTATTTGTCTCATTTGGATTTCTATTCCTTTCCCTACTTCCTTTTTACCCATCATCACCCCCACTTCTCTGATCGTCCTTCTAATCATCCATCTCACTGTAGTATAAAGCTCCTTTATGTATGCTACAGTTTCTTTAGTTCAAATATTGAGTTAGATTACCCCTGTCAGGGTAATTGTTACGACTGGAAATCCCGCCAGACTCCAGGTACTAACTTATATGCACGCACACCCTACACACACCAATTATCAGTTTACCGGAATACCTGCCAAACTCTGTATATCAGACCTGTCCATGCTCAACCTTCATTACTTCATGTATCAGTCACCAGAATACCCACTGGACTCTACTCCTGTCTATCTCCGACCCTGTCCCATGCACCAGTCACTGGACCCCACTCAGAAAACCTGACAGCTCTCCAACTGAGCCCTGTACCTGTTATGGTTAAATGACCTGTCACAATTCAGACTCCGCTCCCGCCCCATTCCCGTTATGGTTTTATGACCTGTCACAATTCGGACTCTGCTCCATTCCATTCCTAACACCAAGTTTGGTGTTTATTTATCTCATTTCATGTTTGCTAGTTTAGTTTTCATTATTACTGGATTTGGTATGTTATTCATTCCACAGTCTATATAGTCTGGCAGATGTTGTATATACAATCCAGTCAGAAAATCAGCTTAGATTCCTCCCAGTAATCTCAAGTATATTTTCCACTCTCCTCTTTGAAACACACCACTCTTACTCGTCAGAGCCCATGGGCTTTGACCCATCTATCACTCGACCTCCAACCTATTGATCTCGACCCCCCGACCTTTCAACCCACGAACCCTGCCCAGACTCCCTGGGATTCCCATCCACCCATTTGAAATTGGACAAGATGATCTCGCAAGGGTGCAGCCTATAAGCTGAAGGCAAGTCCTACCAGCTTTCCCATGGGTTTCTCCAGAAACCCTCCAATAAGCTCTGTGCATGCAACTTAACAGTAATATATATAATATATATTTGCCATTTATTTTTTGATTTTAGTTTATTTTATTTTACTATATCTACATGTGCATACAGCAGTGGTGGCTGTTAGAATATGATAACATGATTAATCATAATCTCATATCTCATCTTGTGACTATATAGGTTCTGGCCAGTTCACACATGTGATTGATATATTTAGTTAGAGTTCACTAGATCCGTAGCACGCCATCGTGCACAGACCAGTGCACAGACCATGTATACTAGTATATAGTTAGTTCAGATGAGGAGTAGATCCCTCATCTGAAAGCCTAGCAATATCACTGGCTTAGCATCTACCTGCTCTACTCTTAAGTGGCTACACTCCAACAGTAGAGAGTCCTTGTACTGTGATTCCCAGGCTAGCAGATTTTAACAGTGGCATGGCCAGACAATGGCACCTACATAAGGCTGACACTGCTGCCTGCACCCTGATGGATACAGTGCTTCACACTGTGTGCCCATGAGGCCTCCAGGTGTGCTGGCACTGCAAATACAATCAGTGCCTATGCAAGTGCCAGCACACCATGCAGGCCTACAGTGCCAGGCAGGCTTACATAAGCACCAAGGCATGGCTATGCACTGTAGGGTGCATACATGTCATTTTTAGTATTTTTCTCAGAGTTCTAATAAATAAAAAATACTAAATAAATATTAAATAAATAGTATAAATATGTACTGTAGTAGACCTGTACATACTCATTTCTTTAGTTTCAATCTCTTAGAATTTCCACTAAAACGAGTGTGATCTCCCCTGTCATTGAGCTGTCCCCTCTTCATATTTCTATATTCTATCTTGTGTTTGGTAGCCTTGTTAGTGTTGCCCTAACAACCCCCTTTTAGTTCTCAAGTCCTATTACTCCTATCTAATACTCTTGAAGGCATCTTCAGCAAGCCATGACCCCTTACCTCACAACTCTTAGTAATTTGGCCTCCTGGTTGATTGAGCTAAGTGTTGATCTTCATTTCCTATCATACTATCTGCTCTGTTTGAAATACTGGAGCACCCTAACAGTTCATATGAGGGCACAACACATATGTATGTACCTTATACCTCAGCAGATAAAATAGTAAAAATCACCAAAATATTTGTCAACATGCTCTATCATGTATAGTTTGATATGACATTATGTGATCTCCATATATGGTAACAATATGAATATTTTAATAGAGAAGGTTCATTGGATACCTTTTGTTGCTGACAAGGTTAGGTGGGAAATTACTTGTATTTAGTACTTGGTATAGCCACCCTTTGCCTTTAATGTATCTGAAACTTTCCTATGCATATTTGCAATCAAATCCTGACACACCTTTGCATCAATCTTGTACCATTCCTTCACCACCCTCTCCCAAAACTCTTCCATCCCCTGGAGTGCATTATCATACTCTGCCAACCTCCTCTTCAGGTGGTTCCATAAGTATTCAATGAGATTCAGGTCAGGAAACTGTGCTGGTCATGAGAGAACCCTGAAACCATTTATTGGAACCAAACCTCCAGAATCTGTATGTAGAGATCCCTATCCATCCTTCCATCAATCTTGCATGCATACCCAACCCCCCTTCACAGCATACACCCTCATACCATCAAAGATCCACCACCAAACTTCAGGATTCCCTCAACCAGCCTGTCACTTAAGCCCTCCCCTGCCTTTTTCCACACCCACTTCCTACCATCCAACCCAGGCTATAGATTTTTGTCTCATCAGACCACACCACCTTCTTCCATTGCTCCACAGTCTAATTCTGATGTGCCAAAGCAAAGTCCACCCTCTCCTTCCTATGCTTCTTAGAAAGAAGAAGCCTTTTCTTCTTTACTACAGGCTTTATTCCAGCTGCCTTGAGTCCACAATGCACTGTTTGAGGATGGAGTGACTGGTTGGTGATAGTTGAAAGTGCCTTTGTTATACATATCTACAGCTGTGTCAGCCTTCCTAGAGCTGATAAGACATCATGCAAAACAGATGTTGGTGTAGAGAGCTTGGAAGGGTGACTACCAGAAGCCTTAGAAAAGTGGGAATCATATTCAGAATGAAGTTTAGAGATAGTAGCAAAGCCATAGCCAGTAGAAAGTGAAATAGGTTTGGCAGAATAGCCAGCATCAAGTAGAGAAAGGATCTCATGCTGGGCAGCAGGGGAAAGGGGATGCATAGTTGGAATTAGGAGAATCTTAGTTGTGAGAGCCCTTTGACTTATACTTTAGCACAACATGATCACATAACATGTTGAAAAAACATGAACAAGTGCAAACAATCAACATAGTATATGATTTTCATTCAAGAGCCTGTCAGCAACAAAAGGTATCCAATAAATCTTCTATATGAAAATATTCATATTGTTGACACGTGTATACTGTATGGAGATTACACAATGTCATTATGTTATATGTATCAAAACTATGCATGATATACCATGTTGACAAATATTCTGGTGATGTTTACTATTTTATCTACTGAGGTGTAAGGTATGTAAGTTGAAACTGGATACATTTTGTGAGTCACTGTAGATGATATCCCACAGAAAGTGTGAATAAATCAGATTCTCGCACATTTAGTGGGTATTAGACGTCCTAAGGGGATAAAAATCCGTGTTTTGTGAAATGTAGGATGTACTTTGTCACGGAGCGAACGCTGATGAAGCCGAATTTTATTCATCTATTCTGTCCTACATATTGGGTAAAAAAGATGTGTTGTAGAAATGTCTGATGAAGATCTCGTGTTCACGGCAAGGGAGGGAATCAAGGACTGGAAAACAGGGTGTGTGCTGGGTGCACGCTGCAACCAGTCAGACTTGCAATCGCCCGTGGTAGAAGCTGAGTATGACGGATGACCAGGGCTAGCAAATGATCAGAATAGGGATAGTTTAATGGTGGTACCGAATTATGACTGAGTTCACTGTCACCGATATCTAGAGAAATGTTCCAGTACTCCACAGATACTCCCAAATATTGGTGGTAGAAATTCGGCATGGAGAGGCGCTATCCACAATCACAATGATAACCAAGGGGGAAACAGTGGCTTAATTGTTGGCAGAAACGGCGTTTCCAACCCATCCATTTTCCTCTAGGACCGATATGCAATGGGAATTGCATAGGACCGAAGGACCCGTGAATGGAATGGCTATCAAGAGTAGGAAGGAGTGAGAGGCAGTTTCCAACCGTGGAAAGTTTCTGGAATAGTCGGGTTGAAGGCGACAGTCCAGTGCATCGAGATGTGAGATAAGGTCGACGAAAGCGCTTACTACATTTTCTGCTCGTATTTCAGTACAGGAAAATTCCGGATCAGGAGAAGCTGCTATGAGCTTCATGATTGTCTCGATTATGTCGGCAAGAAGGGCGAGCACCATCCAGGGGTCACATTGGGTCGAGATATGACTAGAAGGTGAAGTATAGTTAGTACATTAGTTGCGAGAAGTGCGTGTAAAACGTGCCGTAAGTGAAAAACAAAACACGATGCAATGCGACCGATCCTATTGGTATTGTTTCTCAGCATTGTGCTGTCCACGAAATACGCCTCCATAACCTCTACTCTCGAATCGAAAAGCCCGTATGTATCACCTTTCACCAAAGACCCAGCCGAAACGGTGGCATCTAGGGCAACATCCAATAATTCCTCGCATATGATCTTAAACCGTGCGTCCTGTTGTGAACATGTCATGGAGAGTCGCATTCGGTTGGGAAAAACCCCTCTCCTGTAGTAGTGTCTTCGGTTGCATCTGTCATTGCTTAACTCAGATCAGTGTGAGGAATACTAATACATATCTCACGGTTGCAGCGAGAGTTCCAAATAGTCGTGAATAACATTCAGTTCGTTGAGCGACAGCTTACGTAAATTGCTCACTCCATGCAACACGATACTTTCAAGCAGGAGGGAAAGCCAGTTATGATACCATCTCCCCGAGCCACTTGCACATTGAGTGATCATTGAGATGAAAGTGGATGCGATCTCGGAGCTATGGGTGTGTAGGGGTGCACTGGTCAGACTTTTATACAGTGTTGACATAATTTCAGTCGACACCAGACTATCATGTTCCGTGTCGATGACCGCGCCGAATGCATAAAATGCATAACCTAACCAAAGTGATGTAGACCAGTGGAAATTTTCGTCACCGTCGTATCCATAAGTGAAGTGCCGGGCTAGGAGTAAAACTTTAGATGCTTGTTTTCGAATATACGATGGATACGATGGCCTGTAAAGGTATTCAATTTTCAAAGCTTCGGTGATAAATTCGTGCCATGGATGACGACTCATACCGCATCAAATCCGCACTCTCCTGCACTATTATTCCCAAGCCTCTTAGAGACAGGCGTTTGCGAAGGTGTCTAGTTATTCCATAAGACCGGCCAAGATCCACAATTTGGTAATACAATAATAGCTTGGTTACGAACACCGAAATTTTTGCACGGTAAAGGATTGTTGTCCCAACTCGTTCCAAAGCTAGACCACAAAAATATCCTGGTTCAATCTCACCATCTGCGTGACTATTCGTTTCGCTAGCACCCCAATCACTATTGGATCTGAAGCCGTCTGGGATAATAATCACGCATGGTGGGTACGAACATGTCGCGTGACCCTGGCACTGTGGGGATGAGTTATTCGTTGATTCAGTAATAATATTATTGATTTCAATGAACAGATGGCCCACAATTTCGCGTGTCCAAATGGATACCTGTTCTTCGGACAGCTGGATATGACCAACATAATCGGTCCCCTGTAAGCATATATCATGGCCTCGTTCATCACAACCCCATCGTTCCTGGAGCATTTTATAAGCCCTGATTGTCCTTGTGATGTTTTCGTTGCTCTGCTGCAAGTCAGTACTTATTGGGACTGCTGAAGGGGAAACCGTAGGCGGCAAATCTTCAATATCGTCCACGTGAGTTATCTCGCCCATCTCGTAGCTATTTGGCGGGATATCGGTAGTGTTGGCCATTAGCGCTCGATTCTGGATAAACAACAAGTTATGCCTCTACGATAAGGAATTGGGCGATGTGTACATTACATTGTGGTGGACCTTATTCAGGCTGTGTTGCAATGCCAATATTTCGGCATATTACAACATACTTTGACAGAAATGCTATGCAGATGAACCAGAAATAATCCGAAGCACCCTTCATTTCCATTTAAGTAAGAGGATCACCTGACAAGGCTCTCTTGTTCCGTGACCACCACCTGCCTCTGGGGTTGGGACCCCCAGTGCTCGTGGTGAGAGGCGGAGAGGCGAATGACAGTGAACAGGTTTGGGGGCCTCTGAATTCACTGCTCTGTCAAAGTCGGCAACCTTCAGCTGCGCACCAGTGTCGTCTGCGGAACGTCACTGGCACCTACCAACCATGACTGCTCTCCGGCAGCAGTCTACCCTTCCAGCATTCACCTATGCACTAGCAATGCAAGACTTCAGTGTGCCTGCAGCCCTTGTCGACGCCTGCTAGCAGGATCTCGGGCTTTTCTTGGGGCTTCGGCCCAAGGCCTCAAGGCCTCAGCTCTATACGTGTATATCTACATGCCCCCCCTTTGCTTACTAAAATCCCTTCCACGCATGTAGCTCACTCGGGACTTCGTACCACCGTAGCATGGTTTCTCTGGGGGCCTTTTCACCCCCTAGCCGCAGTTAGCCATTGTTGCTTGAAGCGGGATACAAATATATCAAAAAAAAAAAAAAAAAGGATCACCTGATCATCTGACGGGCCATGGGAAAGTGCCAGAGTCTCACGACTGCCGTGAACACCTCAAAATGCCCTCAAAGACACATTTGAACAGCATAAAATAGATATAGTTTTGTATATATATAATATCAATCTGTGTACTCCCCTATTAATTTACTTTAAGACTGGGTTTTAATGTGAATTAGCCCCTTTTCTAAGAGCATATACCATTCAAAACATAGCTATGTTTTAGTTTGAAGCCAATGTGTATATTCATGGCAATTGTCCCTTTTCGTGACACCCCTCACAGCAGTGTGCGGCACCCACAGTGAGCAGTCCTGACCCAAACCACACTATATCTTTTGGTGACACTTGGATCAGCTTCTCCATTTCCACTGTTATTGAGCATTGTTTCTTTCTAGTTTATAGAGTCAGACCTCCTGACTAGTATGATCTCTATCATTGGCCCCCCAACTAGAGCCTCCCCTCTCTCTTTTAGCTTAGACCTTAACACATGGGTTCTGAGGGTACAAATAGAGATTTTAACTAATGGAAGATATGAGGGTAACTGGCAGGGGCAGCCAAAGTCTTGGGAAAGTCCAAGATGAATCCAGGAACATACACACATGGGACAATAAACTGATTGGCAACCAGGTATCAAGACTGATTGGAATGGATATTACATATATTGTGAGAGCCAAGATCTCCAGGCAGGTTCAGGTTGCTGATTGATATAAAAAGGGGACATGTAATGGTAAAGATGTTTAAGTACTAAATACATATGATAAGTTTTGCTTCGTGATGAGGCAATAGACATATCACTTACTCTCAGCAGTTAAATGTTCGCTGAGAGATTCACTAACTATACTACACATATATAATAGTACATTCGAGAGGAGATTGAACATCATAACTCATTGCGTCTTCTGGAGACATTTTGTCTCACCTTTTTCATACAAGCACTTACTTCTGCAATACTCATTATACCTAATAAATGGAGGTTCCAGGTCCTGGTGGGTTGTCTGGTCCTAACAGATGATTGGAACCCTCAGCTATGATTCCCTTGTTTCTAATTTTGTAAACACTCCAACTACCTGACTATATTGTACCTTTCATTCAGACTCATATGTTCCATCCTTATTCTTGTTTTAGTCCACTGTTAGGAACCTAATTCTTGGGCCCTCACAACCTGTTCCCACTCTGGCATCCTGACATACAATTTCATGTTGGTGTTTCAAGAGGGACAAATTGGGAAAGAGTGAAATCTTACTCCATGAAACTGATATGACTGAAAATGTAGTGTTTAAAAATGTTATTAAGTTTCTCTGAGTTAGATCACATGTCCTATTAAATACTTCAAATTGTTGATACAGAAGAAAGTTGCAAGGGTATGGGAGGCTTGCCCCCCCATGGGTTCAACCCTTGTTCATTATGTGAGTGAACTCCGAAAGTATGCCTTATGCAATTTTGTGTTGGGATTTATTGCTGTTGAGTTGCAAGCCGTTGAGAACGCTCACGGTTTCGCTATGTTTTTGGCCATATTCCGTTTATTAGTATATCGGCACTCGGCTGTGGTAATTTGCAGTATAATCGGCTGTAATGGATAAAGGACTTTGTCGCCCCGAAAACCTACCGTATATTTTCAACATCTTGTGCCCGTGTCATTGTAATGTGTATCATCACTTATTTGGTCAGTAATACTAATTACAATTTTTGTCGCTCCCAAGTTTTCCACTACGGTTCCGCACTCCAAATCCCACTTGTTTGCTTGTAGGTTTTACCATTTTATTAGATGAAGTCGACGGAGTTCTTAAAGGCGCTATGACCGAGTGGTTAAGGTGTCAGATTTGAATTAGCCACTATCTGATCCTCTTTGAGGGCGCAGGTTCAAATCCTGCTGGCGTCGTTTTTTCTTCTCAGCATCCATTTTGCTTGTCGAACCCTTTTATTTTTACCATTAGCCAAAATAATCTTTTCTATTGCCAGCTCATCGCAGGCTTTTCCTGGGTTTAGAAAAGACATTAATCCCAAGGCACAAATTGCCTTCAGAATGTAATACATGTTTACAAAAAACATGGCAGCGATAAAGTTAGGGGAGAGTTTAGCAGCCTTCTAAGGGGGCACATGAATTCGTCCTGGCCAATCAAGATCAAGACTCGAAACAGCAGAAATAATGTGTTAGAGGCTGATTTATATCTAAGCCAATCTGACTACTCAAAGGCATACATGAAAGAGGGTCAACTTCGCCCCAGATCGAAAGTGATCTGACCTAATTTCTTTTCTTAGTGCATGTCCTAACGCAGTCTTGAAGACAAGGGTTACCAGAACCCGGGCCAAGTACTGATGCGAACAATATATTTTAACAGAGACGTCGGGCCGTATAACACGAAGAACATGCAAATGACCTTCACAAAGTCAAAATAGCAAGAAACAGTAACCTGGAATACACACAACGCGAGTCATCCAGAACACCTGTCGCGTCGTGTACACGTATGGGAAACGATAAACCCTTGTTCATGCCCATCACACACGAGTTACCAAATCACTCTACATAGCCATCAGTTTTCGCCAAGCCCGCCCTATAAACACAGCTTAGACAAGATAAACGAAGCGAATAACAACTACGCTGCGACGGATACAGATTGTATAAATCGATTATAGGCTGCATTATGAATATGACGAAGTCGCGTGGCTTCATCAACCAGATCCACATCGAACTCGGGTTGCACCTGAAGTATGAAGATGAGCGGGTACCATCAAACAAAGATGACTGCGGTTGAACATACCCCGGATTTTGTTTTTAAGCTATCGAATAGCAATAGTAAGCCGGACAACATCACTGAAAGTGCAGCTTTCTGGCGAGGATCAGAACGGTCTTTGAAGACATCGGGTAGAGCCCTTATAAGCTGAGGTACAGTATTCTTCAATCGCGACAATTCAAGTGCGTCACTGGCATCTGCAACGGCGTCTTGTCGTGACGTCGCGGCTATAAGTTTGGGTATACGCTCTGTAGCATCCACATAGTCCAGAAACAGCTACAACAGGTGGATTCAGTACTGTGGGCAAGAGGTAGAGATATCGCCACGTACCTTCCCCCTAAACGACCAGTCATCAACAACTTGTGGGTTAAATGGCTGAAACAACCCCTGTAAAAGCGCAAGATCGTCCCTGATAACGGCATCAGGTGCGAGGTCGTTGACGGCGAGGATGTGCGCTAGGCGCTGTTCATCTGCTTTCAGGAAATGCTCATATGCATCGAACGTTCTGCCCTCGTATTGCGCCAGACAACCCTTTAGGCAATAATTAGTCCCGGTGCATCGCTATAAGGCATTATAAAGGTTCGCGTACCAATGCAGCTTCAATCCATTCTATTGGGATGCTAAGGGACTGAAGACCAACGATTTGCCACGGTTCAAGGATATGGGCTTGTCGCAGTAACAGCTCCTTGATCGCCCTTTCACGCCTGCAGTGGAAACAGTCAAAATGAATGTGCTGGTAATTACACCCCTGTCATCCACCACTTACCCATGTCCATCCTCAAGATGTAATAAAACGAACACTGCTTTTTGCAACTGCCCCAAGGCCTCCAACTGCGCAGCATACGCACATGTAATGTTATCCGCCGTCTCACTATGCCCCTCGGCACCAGACCCTAACTCAGAATCATCTGCTATAAAATGACGGTCTGAAAAGTCCTTGATGCGCATTGCTCGCGAGAGGAGCATGTATATGTGCCACGTCATACGATAATCGAGACTGTTGGGTGAGAATGCACGGGGGTATATAGCGCGTTCGAGGGGTATCTGAGCGGCGGCCAACCGTAAGAGTTCGAATAGCGCATCTGCCTCCTCCAGATCACCTCTGGACGAAGATGCTGTGGCTACAGGGGCACCCTGCGACTCCTTGTACCACTGTAACGGGATAGGAGCACCATCACGACCCATTGTTTGCTCGAATTGTTCAAGAGCGACTTCATAACCCGACGCGCCTTCACTACCTGCACCATACCACAAGGCAAGGCCAAAGGCCCTTTTCCAATCAAGCCCATTTACAACATTCACCTCATTAGCCTGCGTGTTAGCAGAGCTAACAAGTGGTCGCCATACATTCGTTACACCAGAGAGGACAGCCAGACACTTCCGATATGCTTCACTAATCAGTCGATCTGATCCCTCAGTCGTCCAAATAGACAATTGAGTGTCAAGATCAGTGCGAAATTCAGTGTCACCGCCTGCCTGAGAGATTAGCATTGCAAGGTAAGGATTTCCGTCGGCAGCGGCAGCATCGGCCGCTTCTTCGATCTGGTGACCAGTGAGCCTAATAAATGACCGCTGTGCTGAAGAGGCGGATGGATTGTCCCGCAATGTAGCGGCGATGGTGGGAGCTACTGTCTCAGAAAGCCAAACTGCCAGGGCTGTTCGTCGCTGGATAGCTACCAGACGAGGCTTAACGGTTGGTGGGATATACTGCGATGTCGGTTGCTGGAGCGGGTCAAATAGCGCGACGCCTTGTCGCCATACTTGTGCTTCATGGGAATTATCATGCTGCGGGAATAATGTAGCGAAAGTTGAGAATCTGAGAGAGCGAGATGGAAAAGCGACCGGAATAGCAGAATCGTCCAGTTCAACCGTGGAATGCTCTATCTGAGCCTCCAAAAGCCGCGACGCACGCTCTCTTCCGGAATCCTACTCGAATATAATGGGTATATGACACGAAAAGTTCTTACAATTGTCACAAACCTCGTCATCCGCAACCAGAGCGATACTTTCAATTTGAACCACTGAACTGAATTATGCGGATGGTTGTTAAAAAAAAGGGAAAAGTGACCTAAATCATACGGGTACCTTGATAAACCACAAATACGCGCCAGTTGACCATCTGGTCCCCAGCTTACTCGAAATGACCTGCCGAACGCCAAGCCAGCATCTACATACGCGCCGTCCTGCCCCACACAAATAGATTGGCCACTTTGAACACGAGCCACTTTACGCGCAGGACGGTAAGGTTCTGGATCAACTGAGTGATCATCAAAGGATGCACGCTAGAAACACCTCAGACTGCCGTCTAAAAGCAAGGGGCTAATCATGCTCACCTCTGCTTTATCCACCCGCATGCTATCGCCGCCACCCTCTGATCCTCGACTGTGCTTCCTGGCAAGCTTTGCTGATGCATTGAGGAGTTTTTCAGCATGCTCGCGCGGTTTTAGCTTGCTGGTAGATGGGATCTTCTGTTTGCCCGCTGTGAACGCGGCCTGCTCCTCGGGCATTCTGAAAAGCGAAGTCTGCATGACATGGATTCGATGGGGTTCTAAGCCAATCTGCGCAGGCCATGGTGCTGGGGCTGTCGTTGAGTTGCCGTTGCGTCTAGGGTGGCGGCCTGCGGCCTCATCCTCGTCCTCGTCCGAAGTCGAGGTTTTGCGCTCCCTAGGGCGTACTTCATGTGCATATCGGGTCTCTCCTCCTTCACCCTCCACTAACGCAGTTGCGGTTGGTTTTAATCTCCGGCGCCGAGTAGCACCAACGAGTTCGTCAACTTGCATGGGAGGCGAAGCCGCACGACCCTTCCCCTTTCCCGCTGGTTGGTCTTTGGTAACTTGTGTCTCCGTAGGGATATGGGTGCCATTTTGAACGAGAACTTCGTCCTCATCACTGTCTTCGGTGAGACCGAACCGTGCCATTCGTGGTTTTTGAGATGGCCCACAGTGCAAGGCGCGCACAGAGATACAAACAGACACCTATAGTGCCACACGTGACTGCCTTTTGGAATTCTTCACAGGGGAAGTTACTTTACAAGATCGTACTTATTAACAAATATTGAAGTGTACAAAAAGAAAGAAAAAAAAACGCATTGAAAAGCTTCATCTACTTACAAACTTGGAGAAAGATTTGTGTCAAGATTTCGCGTGAGATGAGGAAGGATGAACTTATTAATAACCAGAAGGGGAGGAAAAAAACGACAACAGCAGGATTTGAACCTGCGCCCTCAAAGAGGATCAGATAAATGATCTTATTCGAATCTGACACCTTAACCACTCGGTCATGTTGCCTTGACGAACAGAGGTTTGATCTTACTATCATAGCTACTACAAATTTGTTATCTACCCACCAATGTCTCGGAAGTGACAGATTGACGGGCCTCCGTGAGAACCAGTGGTGCCTGTTAGCGCCTCCCGCCGTCTCTGCAATGCTCTCAAAGACATGTGCAAAGCAGTATTTTTGTCGCATTCCATAAACGCAAGTCTCGTTATAATAAACTATTCTTTAAACAATGGTCTTTTTATTTTCTTTAAGAAAAAGAAAAAGATTCAGAAAATAGCTTTTGTTATTTCTTTCTTGTTTCAACACACGTGCCACAACGGAAAAGTTACTCCGATTTCGGCCGACGGCGGGACCGCAGAACCCGGGCGCCTGTTGCTCTCTCAAAAACTACAAGTTTTTGGGCGGAGCCAGATTGGCATCGTCACTGCTTTCGCTCCATTATCTCCTCTTAGACTTGTAACTAATCCGCCCGTCTCCTTCTTTATTATATCTCTTAGAATTTAGAAATGGGCTTTAAAGAAGGTGAGAACTTCTATTACAACCCAGGTCTAGAATTGTATACATTTTTTATGCCTGGACAGGTGATGCAACCAAGGGAGCTAATCTCTTCAAAACTCGTTGCGCGCAATGTCACACCCTCGGTGCTGGTGAACCCAACAAGGTCGGACCTAATCTTCACGGGTATGTTACAATTTTGTTTGTTATTCTTCTCCGGTCTTTTAACCTGTATCAGATTGTTCGGCCGCAAAACTGGTCAAGTCGAAGGATTCTCCTATACTGCTGCCAACGTTAACAAGGGTGTTATCTGGTATGTTCTTGTCAAAATCGCAATGTAGAAGTATTGTTGTTCATACGATTCTTAAGGTCTGAAGAGACATTATTTGAATATCTCGGTAGGTATTCCTGCATTGGGCGCTGAACGCTGGACTCTTATTATCATAATAACAATCATCAGAAAACCCCAAAAAGGCGTGTATGGATCTTATGTATTTGATTTTGATGCTGATTATATTTCCAGTACATTCCCGGGACAAAGATGGCCTTCGCTGGCTTGAAGAAGGAGAAAGACAGGTGTGACCTCATTACTCACCTGAGAGATACCGTGCGTTATTTGTTGTCTTCGAATTCCGTTGCATATTCACTGATATATTTTTATGTGTAGACCAAATAAATTGGTGTGGCAGTTGCCTATGTCTTGTTGTCTATTGCTCCTACCTACCCCACCTCCTACTTCTTTTCCCTACAACCACCACTCCGCATTTCTGTCCATATACCATCATTATTTACAGTCGTCTAGTAGACATCTTGTGATATATTTCCTTTGGTAGAGGCAACCTAGAGTTGCTTGGATTTCAATCTACGAGATGACGTGTACCGCCTAAAATATGGTCAGTCTGTTACTCCGGCCATCGCTGTCAGAACTTTCATTGGTTATGGTGACATACCTTCTATTCAGGTAGCAATCACATATTGTAGCTATATATATTCGTCATTTATCTGGGTCAATAGATGATCTTTTCCCTCAATCGGTGTTCCAGGTACCTAATAAAAAGAAAAAGGGTCGGTCTAAAATATTGTCCGAATGTAAATCCGTACAAAGTCAATCCAGAACCCGGGATGTCACACTTAGGTAATTGTGACTTTCGTAACGTTCCAGTCTTGAGGAGGACTCCCAAGACCCCATCTTTGTTTCATCCGGTTCGTGATGGACGTTGATGCGCCTGTAGATGATAAGAAGCCGTTAGCATCTCTCGAGGAAGGAAACGAAGATGAAGGGCAGCCGGATCCGGATGAAATACTGCAGCTAGAATCAGGTGGTGGCAAGATCTGGTTAGTGAAGGTGCGCAAACAATCGAGTTCATTTTCATGTAATATGTTTTTACAACGTCGATTTTTTGAATGGTAGATTCCAAAGTTCCTTATGGAACGCTGGTCGACTATCGACGCGGACAACATCCACCTAGCAACCTTGCGGATATGGAACGAGCGGGATCCTAAGACCAGTAAACAAGCCATGTCGATATATATACCCTCAGATCAGCCTGGGGCCCCTCCTGAGGAATATAAGCTTGATATGGTTCAAGAAGCTGTGGAGAACCAGATAGTGATTGCTGAAATGGACAAGGAATCGGACAACCCTGCCAATCGTGCTAGTGTGTATCTCAACTTTTACTGTCTTATGGTCTTTTAATAAATGAGTATATTTTTCTATCTGTATGCAGAAACGACTATCATGTCAGGCCGCGTTAAACACGAAGCGAACGTTCGGCCGAGATATAACGAGAAGTATAGCAATCGCATACGTGCTCGACATGAGGCAGCATCCGAACCGGTTCGCACAATCAAGATGATGGATGACGGTCCTGGAGGACGTGGAACCATCAACATGCTTAGTTCGGGCGCGAACCAACGCACGGCTGGCTTTGATTCATTTGTGGTACGTTATCTCTCTTCCCATACCGAGCTCGCTCCGTCATTAACCTTCTCTTTTCATGGCTTCCAGCGTCCTTCGAAAGGTGGTCGTGGAGCACAACAAAACGAACGATTCGCCCGGATGCCGAAGAACCAACTATACGATGCACTATTCGCCCTTTTCCGAGAGCGTGACCACTGGAGCGCTAAAGAGCTGCGGATACGCACAGAGCAGCCTGAACAGTACTTGAAGGAAGTACTCTCCGGAATTGCGACTCAACATAAAAGTGGGCCGGTATGTTGTCTATTCTATTTTTTGTTTCTTTTGGTGCAACATTAATCCTCTTGTTTGATCCAGCATAATGGTCTTTGGGAACTTATGGCGAGCTATAAAAACGGAGGTTCTGGTGGCAATGGCAAAGTACCATACTCCAGCGATATGGAAGTACCTACCGATGTCAAAATGGAAGGCGCTGACGATGATGATGATGACGACGACGACGACGACGATATGGAGGAGGTAGACTAGGAAGTCATGTCACGGGCTAAAATATTTCAGATATTGGGGATCATGCATTGTATTACTATTCCATGTATGAATCAGACATAATTATAATCAATTGTATCCATGGGTGACGTGACGTGTCGTGGGACTGCGTGCTCTTTTTTTTCAGCAGAAAACATCGGAACGCGTTTTATTGCTTCCTCTGTATTTATTTAGTACTACGCAAACTACAATCAAGACTAACCAAACCAAGGTAAGCAGCGAGCATTTTGCTGGTGAACAAAGAATGTTTATGGCACCTATTGCAGCCTTACACTCATTTATGTATTCCGTAATATACGAGGGCCATTAGAAATATTGATATGAGAGTCAGACACGATTTAATACATAAACAGGTACAACACAGCGATAAATACTATCGCAATATTCTGTTGACCTGGATATATGACAGAATGAGCTTCGCTGAGAATATGAGACTACGCTTATTGCTCTTATGGGGATCCTGGATGAACTTAAATCACAATCTAATATTCCTGGTTGGATTATGGGTGGGGTCTTTGGGGTGGGTGGACATAACCCACCAATCGAGACGAATAAGTCTACTAAATAAAATACCACTGTGATCTCTTATCAATTGATCGGGGTCGAGAGATGACAAGATCCCTTAGTTGCGAGCGGCGGGGAGGCGGTGATATATCAGGACCACGATGATCCACAAGAATAAGAAAATGGTAGGGCTTCCGCTCCCAACAAGAGCCATGTGATTTGAACACGAGCCTTCTTATCAGCACTGGCATGAACGAGGGAAACGGGTGGCGGCTGATCTTAACATTGCATTGGAACCTAGCGTTGAACCAATTTAACAGCTATCTGCCTCGTCGCCATTTACAATGGTTTAGGACTGTTACATGCATTGTGAGTAATAGAACGAGGACGCGACCGTACACGTTCTATCTAATAGGCATTGTGGACTTGCTTTAATATGCAGATCACATACCATTGACCATACTGTATATCACAAGGAGTATTAGCTCACGGCGCCTCGGCCTGGCTTGGAGTGCACCATTAACACTATTGGTAGAGGGAGTGACGTTGACTGGCCGCATCGGGTTTGTGGAAGTAGGAACAAACAGATGTAGATGTCGGATCTGGATTTTTCGATGAAAAATTGCACCCAGTACGATGAACTTAACGTCACAGATGTTGTGTGCGGTGAACTTCGATGTGGCTGGGAGTGTTGACCGGAATGGTGGTTAGACGAAACTTATAAGAGGAGCACAGAACATGTGGGGTCGAAGGTGCCACCCCACGTTGCGTAGTCCTGAATGATATTTTACTGCGTGGCCATCAAAAACGCAGGATGTAACCACCTCTCTGGCAACGAAAAATCATCTCGCGTGCGAGAGAGGTATTGTCAGGGTATGTAAGGTGCCATGACCATCGCCGTCTCGCAGCCTTTTTTTGAAAATAATTTCAGGCAACTATTGGCCACAGCGATAGTGATTTGAAATGCGACATTTTAGGACAACAGCAATGAGCTGGACAAATGAAAAATTGAACAAATTATGGTTGCGGGTGTAACCCACGTTTATCCCTAACTTGTATCATGGATTTGGGGTCCATTAATATTGATCTAACCTGAAGCGTTCCGGCGCCGACTTGGGAACTGCACTGTTAAATCTACCACGGATTCAACAGGAGGGGAATACTTGTAATTTTTAGTCAGGACATGTATTCTTGATATGAACAAGTCTAACATAGGACAATATTCTGATATAATTCACGAGGGCAAGTCTAAAATAATACACTGGTCCGACTCATCTTCTCCAGAAAAGACAAGAGTTACATATTTCGCCGAAAATTCCTTCAGTTGTAACTGGTCCCATTGTCGACACGACTAGTCTCAAAACCATGGAAGGGCTGATTGGTATGTATATAAGATCTTTGCTAAAACAACTATATCTTATAGCTGCGGTTCATATCACGCTCGCGGACGAAGAGATATTTGGAAGAGCCATATCAGTCTCACGCAATTGCGGCATCTGTGATACAAGTACATCGTTCAGTACAACATAGATGGCTATACATTGTATCAAACGATATATTGTCCTATGATGGGTGTTCGAGGTTTGCATTCGGTACAGGTTCATGGTCAGTATCGACACTTAAAAAAACCCTGTGTAGTATTTGCTCAATAGCCCACAGGATTGATGCAAATAAAACCATATTATAGATACACCTGGTGGCTTGCGAGATGAGTGTAGGCGGTTGCTTGCCTTCCTCAAGATAAATACATATATTCTGACCAGATCAACAAGAGTCTAAGGTATAAATGTCCAATGGTCCATTACCAATGCCACCTAAGTCACTATTCCTGGTCCGTATATTCTTCACCTTCCGATATTCCCTTGTGGCGGTCAAGCCCTTCACCTTTTGCCCACTCCCAACCATCAGTGTACGGGGCTGTCCGTAGTGGAAGAAGTAGGGTGTATAGTGGGCTGTCAATTGTGTGTCCAGATAAGCAAACAGGCTCAGAAGGGAAAACTTGAGGAGACGAACTATCCAGTTGGTCCGACGTTAAAAAATAGCTGTAGATTCCTTCGGGAGCTAATAGAAAGATATCGCTTAGGGTTTTAACGGCGGACAAGGGGTAACGTACCCAAGGTCGAACGAGTTAATAAAAGTCTACATAGATATTAAAATAGCATATAAGAGGCAATCATCAGAAAAGGACGTACATCTTCTCGTGATCGAGCAATCTTCCGATATCCATCGAAGTCGTGGCTTTCGACTGACGTCTCCCCTTGAGCAAGACTCCAAACATGCCATCCACACATGACAAAGAGCGCAAAACAAAGGACTACAGCGAGAATATAGCAAAGCAAAAATGCCCATGTAGGGGTCCAATAATTCCACTGCAATGCCAAAGAGCTATATTATTGCACAAGTTGCCTTGATCAAAAACTTACGTTTCCATCGAAAAACTCAAAAGACATCCATAAAGATGGCCATCCCAAAGTAAAGAAAAAAAAAGAGGATATAACAACGTATGCCCTGTAGTTCAACAGTTAGGTGTGAAATATTTGAGGGGCGGAAAATTTTACATGAAAAGGACGAAATGACGTTCGTTGTGAAGGCCCACGCATTGGTTTATCCCTGCGGAAATAAATTCAACGTTGCTAATGCATCACAATGCGAGACTATACATACACTAAAGACAAAATAAACAATATCATAAGGGATTAATTGGCTCATTGACTCACAGGACAATGGTGATCATATTTTAATACACACCGTTTGCATATTTTACAATGATGTGACCTCTCAGGAACATAACATGAATAATTGAGCTTCAAGGTAACAAATAAAAGGCAATCACAGCTCACCTCCGGCCGGTGCACTCCACACTTTTTACATTTATTATGCCGTGCCGCTGTCAATCTCAACTCGTCCGAGTCGGACCATTGCACTCCCGTCTTTACCTGCCGCTTCTTCGCCCAAACCCAAGTATTCCCCTCACGTGTTGTCTGCAAAGCACGAGGGTCGTCCGCGAAACCCGGGGACACCGTACAGACGTAATAGTAGTGTGCAAACATATTCGTGGCAAGTAAAATACAGATTGGAATACTTATTATTGGGAAGGAAAGGGTAGGTGCGATTACTTCGACTATAAAACTTATGAATCTCCTGAGAACTATCACTTTCATCCATGACTCACAAAAGGCAAACGTTCCAATAGACAAAAGGATACAAGCTAAAGTAACAAAGACAGGCCCAGCGGCGCCCGTAACGCGATCAGCTGCCCTTTCCAAGCATTTGAAGCATTTGAAGACAGTTCTTGAGCAGAAAGCCATCCTTTAGACGCCTGACCTGGCAACGACGTCTTGCTTATATAAGCTCGCATAGCGTAACCTAACAGTATGCCTAGCCCACCAACATTTATCTACAAACTTGTGCCATCATCATCCCCTCTTCCTGATACTATCCCAGAGGCTTTACCAGTATCGGACCTTGACCTGAAATCGGGTTTCGTCCATCTTTCTACGGCCATCCAAATTCCAGGGACATTAAAATATTTCTTCGCTCAAGAAGCGAAAGTATATGTCCTTAGAATTCCGTACGAACCCATAGAGAAGAATATTAAATGGGAGGACCCAAAGGCTGAAGTGTGTGGCAATCGGGGAGGAGAGGGCATGTTTCCCCACCTGTACAACGGACTTCGTCTAGGCTGCAATGAGATTGAGAGCGTGCAGGTGTGGGAGAAGACTGGAGATAGCTGGGATGAAGTCTTGAAAAATGCAGAGTCCTGGCTGATTTATTAAAAGTAGGGCGGTCTTTTTATTTGTCGTTTGCATTCATGCAGTGATTGACGCCTCCGAACACTTGAAGGGATGGGCTCATAGTAGGAGGAATACAAGTCCAAATCGATATTCTGAAGCTGTTGAGGATCCCGAATAAAATTAACAAAAATTAACAGTAATTGATGTAGCAGACATCGTTCTTGAAGAGGATACCCATGCAAGCGTTTGAGAGCGGATTTGGATTTTGAGCATCAAAGGCAGTGTTTTTAGGTTAACCGTGTATATATCACCACAGGGTGATCTTATCTCGTTAAATCACTTGTATGATAGTTGCTCACCTCACTTTTATTCTTGTTATTCCCTCCACATAGTGGGCACGACATCAGGGATTTGGGAATGTCTACACTCATTATGTAGACTTCCTAGACTCCCTAGATCTATAGTAAGCTTTTATACCGACTAGTAAATAGGGATCTCGCGAAAGTAGTGCGTCTAGCCGAGCTAGCCAGCTCTCCTAGATGGCTCTAGACAATATAGACGGCATCTTCTCACTTTCCTGATGGACCGAGCAGCTTCTGCACTAAAAGTGCTGCTTCTTTTTGCCAGGTATACTTTATAATTTTTTCATCTTTTTCCTAACTAACAAGTATTACCCCACCTCTCCCTCATGTAACCAGTAAACGCTTATGAGGGATCTGCTCATGGATGGTATCATGAAATTGAAATGCCCAAGTTTTCCTTGATAAGAAACAAGGGACATATTTGTTCATTCGCATATGGAGTGAGCAAGTGGCATGGTGATCCCATTTCATATCATACATATTATTGGCATTGAGAATGCCCCCGGACTTCATATATAAAGTTTCTGATGCATTTTTGGAAAATGTAAATATGCTTGGGCAAACTTTATATCTTCCACGGATTTTGAGGATGTTCCGTGATTCAGAATTTGTACCTCAGCGCTGTGTACACAACCAAGGCTGCCTTATAATTCAAATAGATCTAAATCAATCAACTCTGGCTCGGAGAGGCGTAAGACCGAAAGTAGTCCAGAACTCTCGACTATCTAATGCTCTTCCAAGGCTCTCTATATCTCGTGGCAAAGCACGCACACCATTCTCTTGCATTAACTCGCGTACCCACTGAATTGATAAGATGATATGCGCCAATTCGTCAAGAAACAAGGGGACATACTTGAGGCTGTAAACCGACAGGATCCTTTCCGCGCGTTGCATCTCCTCCATCACCCCAGGCGCTGGCCAACTCCCACACATCATACCTAAGGTGCTTCAGTCTTTTCCGGCTTTCTAAAAGTTGTATAAGGTTCATACACTCTACCGTCTGTCAGAATCCAGCGGCTACCAGTAGCTCTATCAAATTGCTCGTGGATTGCTATGATGGCGTGCGCAACATCTTCGCCATGGATTAGATGCAAACTTGTCTTTCGTTCCAAGACAACTAATAGTAAGTAGACCTTAGGAAGGGAATTAATTCTCGTCGAACCTTATTTCCCAAGGCTTCTTTCGAGGGTGCCATACGGGTAATCCAATTCCTCGGCTGTCGGGTACCACCCCATAGGCCCGACAGTAACAGAACCGTTGTAGGGATTGTTTTGGAAAGAGACAAAAGCTCGTCCTCTGCGACTGCACGAGGGTCTTCCTTGTTGTAAGGGGAATGCCGGTCTGACCAGATCACGGTCGCTTTGCCTTGCGCAGTTGGGCTGCCCTGTGTGACGTTATGGATAGTTCCTCATTAAATATTTGGACATCTTACATCAAAAATTCCAGTGGAACCCAGTTGTATAAATCGTACGTCCGCATCAGGATGTGTCTCCTTATAGAACTCCACTAGACTTTTAGAGCCTCCTGTCCAACGGATGGGAAACGTAATTAGCACTGTGCGTGCTTCTGGCAGAATTCTAAAATCATCCTTCTGTGTAGATTCATTAAATTCAAATTTCAATGTCCCTTCCTTCCCTGAGCGAGTTGTAGCTGCATAAGGTGTATTTTTTTCATTTAAAAGGGGCACGAGAAAGAGCGAAGTCCATCCAGCTCCCAAAATCAAAACGTCGACTGATATCATTTGGGTCATAGGTGTTTTTTTCTGGTTAAGAACAAGAGTGCGAAGTCTAAGAGATTATTATTACATGGAGCGCTTCTGTGACAGGTGCACAGACTCAACCGATGTCACAAGGGTTACAACTTACTCCTCTCTTTCACCAATTCAATATGGATCCAGGCCTCCCTGATACTCAGCATGAATCTACTACACAAGATAATGTATCTGATGATGTGCTTGAAGCTTCTGAAGTCGACACAGGCGATTTTCCTGGTGATGATACTGATCTACAAGTTCCAGATTCCGAAGACGACGGCAGCGATGAGGAGCTTTCTGATGACGATGAGGTAGAGGACCCTCAGAAACCATATGAACCAGTTCCACTTCCCATGCCAAATTTCTCCGAATTCTTTGTTCCCTTACCTGCTGAGTTGCAAACGAATACAGAAGACGAAGAGCCATTACCGCCGACCCTGTCAGAACCGCCAAGAATGATTCATGTTCCAGATCTGCTGAAAGAAATGGATCCGAACGACCTCCCGTCATTTTCATCTGGGATTCAGGTTGTCCATATCGGTCGTGAAACAGGCTTAACTGGCGAGATGCAGGCAACATACCTCCGCCTTCCACCAGGAACTCGCACTACTCGTATGTCTGTTATATCCAAAATATTCTGCATGTTTATTTTGGAGCAGGTCCAGTCGCTCAACGGCTGGGAGATGTTGTCACATACTGCATATCCGGTAGAGGACTTCTCTGGCAGAATGGTTGGACATTTCCCTTTAATGCTACCGATGCTGTGGGATGGAAAGGCGGAACAGGCACCACCCATACCATAATAAATGATTCCAATAGTGACGGCAGCCAAGGAGAGGACCTCGTACTAATTACGGCCCAGGAAGTCAAACAAGGAGAACTGTTTTACTACCCTTTAGACCAGGAAGTCAAAGCCGACATTGAGAACCAATTGTTATGGATGGATCCCCCGCCTCAAGGCGAATCTGGTCCGCATCCTGGAACACCCAGCATATCGCTTGAAGGAGGAAAGACATCACTACCAGACCCAGTACTGGCTTACCGACCAAGTAACGTAATCAATACCATTGCAGAACTTGATGCCATCGGAGAAGGAGAAATGTTTGCCAATGCGACAAGTATCACGCAAGAAACCGGTCTAAGTGGCAGGTTTGGGTGTAATTTTGAGGTTCCTCCACCGGGAGCACGCTCGTCCGGTAATTCCGTATATTCTGGTCACCGATTATTATTTTCCTTATTTTTTTGGATGTCTTAAGAGCCACATGCGCATAGCCTTGAAGATGAGCTCGTATATATAGTTAGCGGTAATGGTATCGTTTGGATCAATGGACATGTGGAACAAGTTCGGGAAGGTGATGCTGTCGGATTTCCCGGTGGGACGGGTATCGCCCACAATTTCATCAACGATTCAAATACCGACGGGAAAGAAGGTGACCCTCTTATGTTGTGGATAATTGGACAGAATAGGGCTAGGGAAGGCGATCTAGTATATTATCCGCTCAAGGCTTCGCAGCCGATCACTTCCAAACGATGGTGGACAAGTGGGTCTACACCTTTTTCCACTGTGCCTGTTTTCTTATATCATTTTGTTAGATTGTCCCAAGTATGTACTAGGTGAGTTTATAAGCACTTACGCATTTTCACATAAACATTTGATTATTTTGTCTAGGTCCTCACGACGGACATGCGACCCATCCATTGGATGCCTGACCTCTAATTTCGGATTCGGATTCTGTAACGACCTTTTAACGAGTTTTATGATCCATTTCTCTGCTTCCGAAGACTATCGACTACATTAGGACACTCCCAATACCGATTCGAGCTTTGTTGACCGTCATTTCGTGTTTATAATCCTTTATAACCATTTATCTGAATAATACCGTCGTTCCTCAGAGTAATGTTTCGTTCTGGCCTTGTGGCGTTGCGAGCATCATAACTTACAGGGAACACTAGTCCTTAACTACTTAACAATATCACATGCACTCCAAATACTCTTCGACGTATGATTTGACCCTGCCATCTATTTGGATTAATATCTCAAGAGTCTCCATCTAGAAGCAGCATGTTAGCAGCTGGTGTGGTGGGGTATGAGCCGTTCTTACCCAAAGACGCTCTTCAATGTCGGCCCCCTCTTTTGACAATACCAGATCACTTTCCTCCTCCACTCTACAGGCTGAAGTGTATCTTCCATGTACCTCGCCTTGTCTACCAGCCAAGGCTGCCCACATGATAGTCCGACTGCCTACTTCTGTAGTTCGGGCTAGGCACCATTCGCCAAAGTGCACGATAAATCTCGTCAGAATGTTCATTCCTCTCGTTAGCTCTGTACGACAAAACCCAGGGTTGACGCATGTGACAGTGAGTGAGCCTGCTGGTGGCGTGGCTAGCCGGGATGCCAAAGAGCGCGTGAAAAATATGGCCATGACTATATTGATTGTATAAGTATGCTAGTGCAAGGAAGGAGTGTGAGGTTGCCAGCCTTACGTTTGACAATTGGGTATAGAGATGTAATTGGCCTTGATGCGACACAAGCACAAGCCAAGTTTCAATATCTTAAAGACATTAGAAGTCTGTGACTTACTGCTTTGAGGCTTTCCAATATTGCTCGTCGTTTAGCTTTTCCAGGATATTGGGATATTTGGCCTCCGGCAGCGATAACAAGACGAAATGTGTCTCGCTTGATAGAATGACAATTCTGGGAGTAGGAGGTGAAGCTGGAGCTTTCATGAGGTAAGGGAGGAGAAGGAAAATGAGCAATGAAGGTCCCAAATGGTTTACTTGGAGGCTGATTGCATCACAAAGTTCAACCTACTTCCTTGCGTGTAAGAAAATTTAAATAAACGAACGATCTTTCCCAGCCGTCAACGGTTTTTGCATAATCAACAAATAAAGCACCGGCATTTCCAACGAATATGTCGAGATGACCTCCCCCCTCCCTCTCGAATCTGTTTGCGAATGCCCGTACCGATGCGAAGCTAGCCAGATCAAGAGGCCATGCCTCCGACCTATCGAAGCCAGTTTCTTCGCGTATTGCTATGGGTCATACGTCATTATGTGTACTACTAATAATTTGCGCGGACAAGAGTGTCTCACACGTTACCGCTGCTGAAGCCTTTTGGGAATCCCTGCATCCAATTATGAGGCGCTGCGGTCCAAGTCTTGCAAAATGTTTCGCTGCTGCTAATCCGAGCCCAGTATTCGCTCCAGTAATAACGACTGTTTTCCCAGTCAGATCAACTTGGTATTGCGAAACTGCGGGTAAAGTAGTCCATTGATCCACTAGGAAGTTCCAAAGCGTGCGACGAACCATGGTAAAGAACGAGTAGCGAAACAAACCAACTTTGGGGATTTGTCGGTGATATTTGTACTGACATCGTGGGAACTTAAAGCACTGAAATAAAATTTGCTAGTTATGTTTAGAAAATTGGGGGTGCTCATCAGTAAGATATTTTTAACATGGAAAGCTCCCGCTGAAACCTCCAGAGGAGAACTCCTCCCGAAGGGCCAATGCTTAAAAACTGATGTCCTGTCGGCCGTTTGGGTGTAGAACCATGATACGTATAAAGGCATGTTTGAAGCATTGATTACATGATGATATGTCACAGAAAATCGTAAAAATAGTATGGATACGAATGGGAAATCATCTCCTTGCCGGGCCTGCAGGTCCTTTTTTCTTCACTTCGTCTTCTTTGCATGGATGTAGCATGATCTTGTTAGAGGCACCAGGCACCATCCCCGAGAAACCTTTTGACCAATCGTAAGAGATAGCATATGCGAATATACTCCCAGTTCTATTGAAACAAGTTGCTACAATAGGCCCGGGGGCAATGTCAAACGCTATAAATAACGTTTAGCCAAGGGAACTGAAACAGGCAAAAAAAATTACATTTCAATCGAGTCCGTTGGTCTTTATCCCAAAAGTGGATTCCTCCTTCAGCTCCTACTCGGTCATAAGTAGAATAATGGTACGCAGAAAAGAAAATAGAGCATACCGGCAGTCGCGAAAGTGCCGAAACCTTGATGAAAACTGATACAGTTCACGGAGTATATTTCAGTAGTTTGTCTCTGTCGATCATCCTTTCGGTGGCATTTGAAGGAGAAGTTCATACTACGAGAAAAATAAAATTGTGTATATTTTAACGCAACGAAGGGTGGCTACTAACGCGTTATCTTTGTCGTCAATATATTGAATCGCAACCCTTCCCTCAATGCTTCCTATTGCATATCCATTGGCTGCTGGGAAACAGGCGATACACCGTGTCTGCCATTTTAATGGCGATATCGTGGTCTGGATAATGATGAATATATATATATATCGTGGCCGCAATTCAGGACGAACATACTTTGTATATAGTTTGAGGGTTATTTAAATCAATTGACAGGATGTGACGCTCCGCTGTTGCGACTATCATCAGAGGATACGCTACATCGAGCGCATAACATCGTTCGGGTAGAGCAACCGTGGCAATCGGGTTGGCAGTTCGAAGATCCCAGTACTAAATTATAAATTCCCAATACATGAACGAGGCGACAAAAAATCACATAAAAAGGCCCACCTTTACAGTTTTATCCCAGCTACCAGTAACAAGATAACCACCACTTGGAGCCTCGACCCACCGACAACATCTAATTGGAGCATCATGAGCTGCTACTTGAGTGGCTTGTCCAGTCGCTATGTCATATGCACGAGCTGTTTTATCGGCACTGGCTGAGATAAGTTTGGTGCCATCCTAGACAGGTAGCATTTTAATAGGGAAGAAACGACAGGGAATCCACAAATCTCGCACTTTTGACCAACAAAGGTCCAATATCGGGCCTTCGTGAGGATACATGGCCTTGCCTCGTGTCTGGCCGCTTGGTCCAACCTCGTAAATTCGCACCTGATCATGTGTGGGATCAGTGAGACTCTAGATACCACTAAGCCGACAAATCGCGTATCACCCATGCTCACATCACGCCATATGTGTATGTGACGTATTACAGATATCAAAATACTAGCTTACATTGCAATCCCAGCTTCCCACAGCAAGAAAATCAGCAACAGGTGAAAATGCTAGACATGAAATTGAATCTGGTGGTGGATCGGCGACTTCAATATCCTTTTCTATGGGAGGAGGTTGATTTTGAGTGCGGGAGAACAAAGACATGGATAACAACTAAAGGGTGAAATTTCGGAGTGACTTTAGTATTAGAGTCAGGTTATCTTGCTAGTAAGGGGGTGAAGTTGTGGCACCACTGGATAGCGTGACGCAGTCACGTGACAGGTGACTTGAATCATAATTCTTAAGTAAGCTGGTTTATTGACTTTCTGAAAGCCCACTAACTAGGGGCGACCCAGTGATATTTTTATTCTGATTGATTCCCAAATATATCTTTTAATGAGTAGAAATGGGAGGTTATTTGATTTTTGAAGAATGTAAATAGTGCGTGACGTGACGTGACAGATCGCGCCAAGTTATATATGTAGCATCGGTATGCCGACTGACCTCAGAGACGAATTAGCCTTAGAACTACCGCTTCTCACTCAGAATAACTCGGGTGATGCATCTCACTCGAAACCCATAGCAACCAAGGCATCCGCCCTCCTGGCGGCCTCTAAATTGGCAAAATCGTCCGCGAACCCTTATAAGACGGGTTCTGCCCCTATTGACCGCCTCATCGGCCCCTTCATGCGACCTGGGTTTGGCCTCCAAATATCCAGTCCCCCGGGAGCGTACATAGAGCAACTTTTGCTTGGGCTGATCAAAAGTGTCACGGCGTCTGGGAAAGAGGTCTTTGTTCTAGGTGAAATGCAATTACGTCGCCTGGGTTGATTTCTTATCAACTATAGATACCCAAAATAAGCTTATTCCACAGATGATATCACTCGCTCTTGGTAACGGTATGTGAGCAATTCGGCCATGCTCTGAATCTGTCCGCAGTGGACCATATCTCATAATCACAGAGGAACATGCTACAATGGTTTATCACCACGCCTGTTATGGACCTCATGAAGTTGTCTCTTTCTTTGACGACTTGAATCAATTCTTATCGACTCATGAAGAGGTACAGTTAATCTATGTTCGCTAAGAGACAACCTTTTTACTGCTGTTAGATTTCTCTCTTAATATGTTCCTCCCTATCCTTTCCGATCCAACGTGAAGAGAATTTCTCTAAGCGGATTGCGCTGGTCAAGCAAATCCGCGAGACTATTGTCAAGGTTTGTAAACAATATAACCTCCTGGTGAGATCCCGATTATATCCTCGAAGAGAGAAAGTAACAGTAAGCTAGGCTGTGATATCGACCAACATGTCAATGTATTTCGTCAATTCCGATGGTTCTCGTGGCACTTTTGATGACAATACTACAGCAGTTATGAAGCCCCAGATAGGTCAGTTGTTATATGTTTCCCTGTAATAACTGCTTATCCTGTGGTGAAAGATCTGTCTTGCAAATCTATTAGCTCGTTGGTCATCTCTCGAGATAGTCGAAAATCTGGGTAAACCCCGTCACACTTTTTCCACTTTAACGGAGTTATGCTTACACAAATGAACAGTCGTGCAGTTTTGACTATCGCAACTACGCAAAAAAAGCTTCGCGCCGAGTTTGATTACGTTGTACGTCTATTACTGGATATCTGTACTTTGGTGATTTGACTTGTTGAGTAGGGGTTGGAGTTTCGGGATAAAGCACCTCAATAGCAATTTGGGGGTTGTGTTCTAATGTATTAACAAGTACTGTATGTCACGCGATCTTGATTTAAATAAGTACGTACCATGCTCCAGCACCCCGTCTCGGACGTTGATCGCGGATAGTGCACTGTATCGTTTCAAGTGTGTCCCCTTTGCCTAACCTAAAATAGTATACAATAAGCACCTCTCCCCACATGCAGAACGTCAGCTTCGCGACTGATTTCTCTCGATATCCATACAAAGCATGCACTTGCAACGATAGAACATCCGATTATTCAGAAGCTACTATTTGCTATTTTTCCAGCTATCATGCCTGTTATTGTCATTGCAAAACCCTCACTCAGCAGCATCCTTGACACACCATAATCAGTCTACTATTGTTTGCCATTCCTAATTGCGGAATAGCTGGGAGGATGAGGGAGAATGATAAGGATGATCGATCACTCTTCATAGCTATTGCATAAATGGCCAAAACAGTCCCGTGGTTTAATCAAAGAAAAAATCTGCAAATATATTAATCACGATCAACGGTCCCTTAAAAATTAAAAGCCCATCCAACCCTTCGATCCATCCATTGTAATCCAGACGCGAACCAAGCAAGTAAACACACTTGTACATTACGTATATATTGGGAAGAAACTCCGTAACACATCTCCAAATACAAAGCAGCTTAACCCATATGGAGGTCCGCTCTCCTCAAGAAACACCTCGATGGCGAGGCCACTGAGGCCAGAAGACAGGCACACGTCTATATTCAACATAGGTGAGTAACTGTGAGACAAAATCAAAAGTGGCATCATACTGCTTATAAGCCTTATAGTCCGGATCGTCTCTGAATCTTTTATCAGTAGCTCTCTAAAAACGGATGTTAGATACGTGGAATGTCAAAATGGCAAAGGGTGACCTCAAGAGGTGGAACACCAGAAACCTATTCTCGAAAATCAGTAAGGTGGTCTTTTCGAATTCCCGAGATGACATACTCTAGTTAGAAGGAACCATGTGAAAATAGGGCTGAGAGCGGCCAGTGCAGGGCCAAGGCGCGGGAATGGGGTGAATTGCAGTGCCCGAGCAGACATCGCCCAAATGCCCGCCCAAACTCCTACTTCTGCAACGTAACTGAGCGATTATGAGCATGTGACAATTTGACTGCCCCGTGGCATAATTTAATTACTTCGGATGGCGACTCAACGACCACAAGCCACTACTGATGAAATTTTCGGAATGTTCCTTTTTATTTTTTCGTTGCCTCCACGCCGTCTTTTGATGATCGGCCAAAATTTCTGCAGTCAGAGATGTCGCGAATAGGGCAAATGAGAGGTAATCAAGGGGCCCTAGAGACACGCGTGGTGTAGTCGGAAGGACATTGACCTTTGGGGATTTCATTGAGTGAATATCAGTGATTAGGGCTGACAGACGAACCAGATAAACAGGGAGGCCGACGAGTACAGTCCAGGTGCCTGTAATACAGAGAATGTTATACTTAATGCAGACTGTCGCACGATTTACTGTGGCGCTAACCCTGGACAAACCAATAAATGGCAAACTTCTTGGGATAATTCTTGACTTTCTTAAGCCGGGAGTCTCCCCCATGTTCAAGAGACCTCTATTAGAAAAAGGGTGTAAACATCAATCATCATACATCTGGTGAATCCCAACCTTCAAGAGAAAAATCCCTAATCGCACCGTCCACAAGCCTAGCGCCGCAGTCACTAGCAGCTGTCGGGATGCAAAACTCGAGATGGGAGGGAAACTCCCGGGAGCTCTGTCCCATAGCATTGCCTATAACAATGATATAAGAATAGATCCTCGGTATCAAAAAGTACATAACATTAACCCTCAGAGCTGGATAATATAGCGACGTCAGCGTTGCACTTAAGAATCCTAAACTGCCACAGAAATCATAGTAGGTCTCATTCCGAAGCGGGATAAAAATGAGCGCGGATATTCCTTGGATTGAGTAGGCGGCGATGATTGGTGGAAGGAGACGAGAAAACAGTGGCATTTTGACTGCTCTCCGTGGATGAGTGAGCACTCGTTCAACTTTAGATTCAAGTCACGTACGTCTCGATAAGGCAGTAATCCGCGTCACTGGGATTTCTCTGTTCGAGGTACAATACAGCAATAAATAAGATGATTTTGTGGAATAAAGTGAACCAAATGTTTTTTTTATTAACCTACCTAGTTACACTAAATTGGCGGTGAGATGAGGCGCCTACTTCCGATCGGGTTAGTCCTTAGACATGGCCTCTGTTCAAATAGCTTCGCACCCAGCTTTTTTCACGACAAAAACACCTCATGTTCTCCCCGCACAAAAGTACATGATTCCCGCGACATGGCGGCGATACCAGCTCTCGCAACTCATTAACAAAGTCCTATCACTTCCTCTCCCTATTCCCTTCGACTTTCTCATAAAGGGTGAGGTCGTGCGGACCAGCATTGGCGAGTGGTGTGCTGAACATGGCATCGGAGAGGTATGCATGTTTTTCTACGTATAATACCACTGTGCTGAGCGCAGAAGTACAGGAAGAAACGTTAGAGATTGAATATATGGAAAGCTTAATGCCGCCACAACGTATGGCTCTTATCGACCAAGACAACTGGGTCTCTGCCGTATCATGTCAGGTTCCAGGGTAAGACAGGGTGCCTTTATCTTCCATTATTATTAACGTCTTTTACTCTACAGAAATATTTTAGCAGGATCCTATGACTACAACGTACGCATTTTCGATGCGTCTCAAAAGCCCATACACACCATCAGTGGGCACACGGCACCCGTAACATCGGTGTGCTGGGTAGGCGAGGAGCATCTCATCGCCTCTGCCTCGCAAGACCGCACGGCACGACTCGTGCGAGTCCCTGAAGCTCATGAGGGCGAGCCGACTGTACTTGCGTCGCTGCATTTACATACCGCTCCCGTATCTAGCGTCGCATCCGACAAAAGCGGCACGCACCTAATTACCGCCTCTTGGGATGCCCTGATTGGTATATGGGACACAACGATTCCGGAGAGTGATCAGGTTCCTGCGGAGGAAGTTGCCGAGGACCGTAAAAAGCGGCGGAAGGTCGAAACAGGAGACCGTCCCAAACGCAAAGTATGTATCATTTTCAATAGTCGGTTTCTGCACTACTAAAAAGTCCATAAAGGCCCCTGAACAGGTCATGAAATCGCACACAGGGCGCATATCGCGCGCGTTGTTTTCACCTTTAGCGTCTAATCAGCATGTAGCTTATAGCGCAGGCCTAGACTCTACGATACGGACATGGGATGCCTCCATGGGCTTATGTACTTCTACCATAGTGCGTCATATGAACAGAAAACTTCTTTAGATGCTGACATCGATTCCCAGACTTTAAGCGAAAAGCCATTCACAGATCTCGCTGTCATTGCAAATGGCAACACAATCCTTGGAGCTTCGACAGACCGAACAGTTTCAGTCCTCGACCTTCGAGCATCGACTATTTCCATCAAGCCCATTGCGTCGTTATGGCACCCGTCACTGCCTAGCACCCTCGTTGCACATGCTACAGACGAGAGGCGTGCGATGAGTGGCGCCTATGACGGTTCCGTAAGGATTTGGGATTTGCGCAGTGCCAAAGCGCCTGTGGCCACCTTCAAAAGCGAGAAAGGGGGCAAGATACTTAGTGTCGATTGGGGTAAAGGCGTTGGTGCGTTAGGTGGTGAGGATGGTGTTGAAGTCTGGAAGATCAATGAAGGAGGTGATGTGATGCGATAGCCACTTTCACGCGGTCTTGATCTCAAAGAGAGATAAATCAAAACTGTATTGCACAAAAAAAAAGAGGAAGTCATGGATGGATGATGGATGGTGGTGATTACATTGATACAACAGGTCGAAAAAAATCGATGCAAACTGTGCTGTAGAATCGTATCATCCAATATCTGATTTCTTTGTTAGAAGACCACCCAAAAGCAACCTTGTCAATGTGCACACCTTTAGTAGAATGACCTGAAGACATGCTTAAATGTCATCAATGTCAACCTCGCCCTCATCGCCAAACTCGAATGTACACTCTCCGTCCTCCTCTCCGAATGTATCAGTCTCGTTGATCTTAGCATTTTCAGGGAGCTCTCCATATGCTTTTAACGAACGTGCCTCATCCGCAGTGTACTTGACAATGACATCTCCTTTGTCATCTTGGAAATCCCTTAGAGATAGGAGAATGATATCGCCCTGATTAATCCACACCTATTCATCATGGAAATTAGTGGTCGATATTGATGGGTTGAACCCCATTAATGCTGTGTCCCACGTGCCTTTTTCCGCATTTTGCCTCGAATATGCGCCAGTCGCTTCTCGCCGTCGAAACATTGGGCTTCCAACCGGCCATTACCCAACATCTTAATCACTTGCGCATACTCTACGCATATGATATGAGGTTGACATGAGAAAGAATATTCGACAGCAAAACGCACCTTGGCCATCTTCTCGGAAAACTAACTCCCGTTTGTCGTCATCGTTCTCATTTTTACCTCTCCGCCTATTTTTTCCTCCCTACAACCCCAACCCCATTATACACTTGATTAGCACCCTCGTGTTACACATTTGAAAACTCTCACCTTCCCCTTATTCTGGGAAGAGGGGCACGATCCCGTCAGATTGCCACCAAAAACGTAAAGACTTTGAAAAACAAACCTTCGGCATAATCTACGATGAAAGTACTTTGAATCGAGGGCTCTTTAAGCTTGTTTTGTAAAAGAAAGGTCTCGCGAGGTGTAGTGGAAGAGACTGAGATGGTGGTGTCCACGGAACTTGTGTAAGTATACAGGTGACTGAGCCGAATATTTGGGCTCCGATTCAAATGACTCCGTCAACCTGTGCTCTCCAACACTAAGGGCATTCAACTGCGGTTCTCGTGTGTATCATCTACAAAAGAAAAAGGAAAATGACCTATATTTCTCACATGACAGCACGCTTTTTTTCTTTGTTTTTAACTTTAGAGACGGTTAGTGTTTATTTCTGTTGACGCGCTTAATTTAAATATCCTAATGAACCCCCCCGCCAGGTCTTCTTGGTTGCGGAACATGCATCAAAATAACGCATGCCATTCTGGTATGCTAACAAAAATACACACACACGGTCCGAGACTTGCCGCCTCAAACCCTAAGTTTAATACCGATAGCGATCTCTCAGTGCACGATCCTATAGGCTATGGGCACTAACAACAAAGAGCTGAAAGTTCTCATCGTCGGTGCAGGAGCCTTTGGCTTATCCACAGCGCTGCACCTCCTCAAACGAGGATGGAAGAACGTCACAATTCTCGATCGGTCGCCGGTTCTTCCTGCCCCCGACGCGGCCAGCACAGACATTAATAAAGTTATTAGAACGTCCTATAGTGATGCCACATATACATGGCTTGCGAAGGAAGCGGTAGCGGCTTGGAAAAATACAGAAGATTGGGGCGGCAGTTACCATGAGTACGTACAGTACAGCGAGCTCCGAAGGGTAATCTCCATTTCTTACCGGTATCCGTAGATGTGGCGTGCTATTACCTGGGGGAGTAGGTACATACGCAAATCAATCAATGCAGAATGACCTTGACAACGGTGTTCGTGTCAAGCAAATACACACCGGCGCTCAAGTCGAGGCGTTATTCCCCACGGGCGTGGAGCGCGGAGCGGTACTCTCCTCCTCTGAGTTTGAAGGCTTCTTGAACCTCGATGGTGGCTGGGCAAATGCAAAGCAAGGCATTGAGTGTGCAATGGCGAATGTGTGCAAGTTAGGAGGGATCATCAAGTCGAATTGCCGAGTTTGTGGATTGACTGCCGACGCGGGGGGAGTTCGCTTAGAGGACGGTACTGAAATAAAATCGGATTATATTGTGGTGGCGACAGGATCCTGGACACCTTCCTCATTCCCCGATTTGGGGGTTAGCGAACGTGTCCTTGCAACAGGGTAAGCACACTTTAAATCGTACATCACTTCATAGCTAATAAGGTTTCCCTCTCTCAAGTCAAAGTATCGCCACCATACAGCTTCTTGAAGAGGAAGCGAAGCTGTACGCTGGTGTCCCAGTGGTGCTGGATTACGCGTCTGGGTTCTATGTAATGCCTGTTAGTAATCTGCTTATTTTGTCAACCATGGAGATTTACCGAGACGTATTGTATTCTTCAGCCAAATGAATCCCACATTGTGAAATTCGGAATTCACCTTGCAGGCTACACCCACACGCAATCTCAACTTGGCAAATCCGTCTCGACACCAAGGACTTTTGTGACTCATGAGGATGGCGCCGCTATTCCCCGGGAAATTGTGCAGTTACTTCGCACATGTCTCAGTAACATTTATCCCGAACTAGGAAGGCGGCCCTTTGCTGGTACACGACTTTGTTGGTACGTGATAGTAGTAGTATCCCATGTCCAAGTTATGGCTCACTTCTGATGATTATCGCAGGTATGCCGATACGCCTGGTAAGTCCTCTGATTTTAGCAATGAGGGTCACGGCAGGCCTTAATCGAGGCTTTAGATTCGGATTGGTTGATTGATTTCCACCCCGAACATCCCACCGTGCTATTTGCGACGGGCGGGAGCGGTCATGCATACAAGGTTGGTCTATATTTTCTTGTTCCCTAGGGTATTTCGCGGTTAACGGTCCAAAGTTCCTTCCTATCTTAGGGCGTCTGGTTGCGGACCGGTTTGAAAAGACATTAGAGCCTGGGTTGGCCAAGAAATTTGCATATGACCGCGTCTTTAAGAATGGCCATATTTCGGACAAAACTCGCCCTGTATCGGTGACTAAAGAAATAGAAGTTTCAAGCCTTTGCACGGCCGAGGATTTGTTACCGCCTTAATTAAAGCGATCCATTGTGCTAACTGGCTGTGAATACCTAAATCGTGACTCGATACCTGTCTTAGCCCTACTGTTTCGGCCAATGTACTCACACAGCCCTGTAGATATAGACGTCCAGATGTATGCAAATAAGGTTGAAATTGAATTCAACTGCGTGTTATGCAGGGAGTAGATTCGGAATGATTTCGCAAGGCTACATATGTTTATTTAAAACGATTGACGAATCTTTTGATCTCCCACGGGATTGACTAGTTTAGGTTATGGTGGCCAGTGATAATCAATCAATGCATCTTAGCCCCGCGTGACGACGAGGCGCGCCAGTCCACAGTCAGGCTTAGCTATGTACCAGTACTAGATATATCTATCTCACTTTTCCCGTCTTGATTCTCCTTTTGTCTCCTTCGTTTCTACGTTTTGCCTATAATTGTTTTCGTATCTTGTAATTTTTTAATCGTTAGTTTTTATTATATATGACTTCCCATTCATATATGCGAGGACAGGTTCCCCGCCAAGCTCCCCAAGTCAACTTCTTGTCTGGTGACACAACAGCTTCATCTCGTTGGCGATCCACAAGCTCCAAGTGATACACCCGGTTTGGATTTCCCGATGTCCTCGATGTCTCCTACACCGACTCTCGTCGCTCAGTCTCAGTCTCATCAGCTATTGAGCACACTAGCGATAATTGGATTGTCAGTCGGTGTATTCGTTTTGTTGGCAACGGTCATGGTGGGCTACATGGTCCTGCGTAGCAAGAAGAGGACTGTCCACCGTGAACGTCAAGCAAGGTATACTGCTTGGTCAACCCGTTCCAATGAACAGAAATATAGAAGCAACAGAGCAAGCTCCAGGTCGATGTCCACGGTATTTAAAAATCATTTTGTACCAATATCACGTCTGCCCTCTGTTCACTTGCGGATGACAATCCCGTCTCCCAGCATCCCCAATCTATTCGTTAGCTCACCGAAGTCTCCTGAGTCTTTCCCTCGCGACATACCTCCACCACAGTATCCTAGACAATATGCGCACAACCAGCCGGTGTTAACAGGAACGCCTCGATTTTTTAAACGAGCGTCGAAATTCAGCTGGGGGCATCAACGAGCGATGTCTATGTCAGCATCAAGTGAGAGCGATTTTGGGAATGCCATCGAGGGGTTTGGTGACGTCGAAACTTTCCCGGATAACCCAAGATTCAGCGATTACCCTGAATCCGTGAAAAGCTTCATACAGCCTGCAACTACCATCCCTCCGCCTTGCCCCTGTGCCGTTTCCAGGCCATTGTCTTTGAGGAAACCCGTTCCTATTATCAATTATCTGCCTGACACCACGTCTCCTCCCCTTCTCGAGAGGAGCGCTGTCTCTACCCTCGCCCCAGCCCCAGGCCCCTCCACTATCCCCACACCCGAGCCTGTAGTCGTTCACCCGTATAAGTTGGCAACACCTACGCCCGCGCCTCTCCGGACCATGAAATCCACTCGCATTCACGAATTCCGCGCCATGAATGCCCTAATCGACTCACTCGACGCTGACATCGAGCACCCCCGGGGTATTTCCGCTGCTGGCTTACAGCAGAACTCAAGACCCACATTTAAGAGGCAGCTATCGGGTCTATCTCGGTTGCGGTCCGTCTTGAGTGGGTTTTCAGGTTCAGCCTCAGCCTCAGCCTCAAGCTCGGCCTCAGATACGTCGGTTTCGCGGGCGAATTCTATAATGAGTTATCGTACGGGACATGGGGTTGATTTCTCGCCTCTGTCGGATTCGGCGGCGGGGGAGACGTATATGTTGACTCAGACAGAGGCTCAGATTTTCCGAGCCCAGATGCAGCGGGGCAACTCGAGAATATCCCGAACAGGCTCAAGGCTGGGTAGCAGCGTGTAAAATATGTTTGGATGAGCAATAGCGTTTGGATGTAAAAGTGTTAATCGTCTTGTTTATTATTTTTCTGATGACGTGTAGGCTGACGGGATGTGTTGCAGTATTTCGAGGATGACGAGGGCGACCCGATCTTGCTCCGAGATTCTCACTTCACGTACAATCACATGTTAATGTTGCGTAAGAATCAATTTATGGAGCACCATACGACCCTCTTATGAACCTTCAGAGTGCCTTTTGCGTCTTGACTGCTGCGGAAGACACCAGCCCCATGTCGTCCGCACCGTATCTGCCACACCCAGGATCAGTCAGGACCGAGAAGTCGGCCACAAGGGGCTATATTTTTCATACTATCCCAGGTGGATGGATGGATATTCACTAGATTATCCTCCCGTTCGTTTTCCGAATCTACTAGAGGGTTTGACACACATTCCTTACGCTACCATAATCCCTTCAAGCATGTATTTTTATATTATCTCTCGTGATCTTAAATCGAAATCTGATTAGAGCCCTCACTGGAGTTTTTCTTTCTTTCTTTTTTTTTCCATCCGGCTCAAGTTTAACCGAAGTGCTTCCCATGAGTACAGATTGAATCTTCAACTAATATGGCTCATTTGCCATTACACATATGCAAGTCGAGATACATATACACTAATAGCGTTATGGCTTGGTTCTAAAAACGGAGCTTGAACCACTACTTTGCGGTGTTATTACAGCTGTTCCGGGTACCGATGGCGGAGTTCCAATTTCAATAAAATTCCGTTTTAGATTGTCAAACAAATGACGCTGTATCTTGCGAACAGGGTGTGATTAAGACACAACAATTTGGGATATATATATAGTAGTATGGGGCATTGTGCCTACAACTTAAATGTAGCTTATTACATGGTATTTATAATTTACTCCTACACCATTGCACTGGCTCTCCTGCCTCCATTTTGGCTTGGATGAGCCCAATGATTGGTGTACACAATATTGTTTACTGCATATAGCTACTTAAAGGAGATGTAGGCTTAATACTTGCTCTATAATGAGGGGGTTACTCTCTACATGCCAGTGGGACTCTTCTTAGACTGCCTTATTTTAGCACATTTGTGCAGAGATAAATTGGGATACTATAAGTAAATATTTAGCTAGCTTTGTACCTATAATTGAGATCTGTATGTAGTTGTAAATGATATGTGTTGAGACAGATGCACCTTGCTAACCAAGTGGACCATCCATGTGCAGTTGTCACACTGTGACACGTCTTCACCCCGCAAAATTCCTCGTTTACACTCACATGAGTCAAAAGAAGATACCCATTGACTTGACTGGTCCTGCTACAGTGAAGAAATCGAGTCTGAAAAGGCAGCGTGATAGTGTGGATCCTAGCAACATTATAGAGGGCTGTAGGTCTCGTGCCCCTTCTGCTCAGGCTTCTCAAACAGATAGCAAGACGGATACCAACAAAAGGCCCATAATGTGAATACTAACTTAAAAAAATCTCCCATAGTTCTATTGTCGCCTGTGCAGGAGAATCAGGATGAGAATTCTGATTGCGATTCTAAGGATGATGCAGGACAGGTTAAGACTAACAATCATGATGTGAACAGTGTTGCGAATATGTCAGATGGCAATGACTTGAGTGATGCATTTGACTATGTTCCTCATAAACAAAAGACTACTGGCAAGCACAAAGTTGCCAAAAAGGTGCAAGATGCACAAAAGGCAGCAGCACCTGTCTTATCTGTTCTGAGTGCGTTGCATATGATTCTATTTTTTTAAACATATTTCACACTCTGATAGATGTTCGGTTTCGTATTCCATATATGGATGGAAGCACAAAAGTCGTTGGGATAGTTGAGGCTAAGGCTAATGAGCCATATGACACTGTCATTGAAACGATATTTTCAACTGGCATGCTAATCCACTGTCATCCTAAGAAGCGGCCCGTACTTTTTGTTAGGTTTACAATGGACAAACAAACTGTCTACAACTTCCAAAATCAAGTGAATTGGGAGTTTGTTTCTAAATTATATCCCACAGAAGTTGCGAAGAAAGGTGACAGTGCCGCTGTAGAAATTAAATTTCCAGACGATGTAAGCATTTGCTCTTGGATGCTGTATTCAAACTGACAACAAGTTTTTAGTTCTTGGCGGATTTTCAGTCATCTAAAGAACTCTGGGTTGACAAGAAGAAGCCTTATAAGACTGGTACCATCAAGACTGCCGCGAAGAGCAAAAAGCGCAGCCCCACCACAAATTATTTTATAGAATCCGATACTGAACCAATCAGTGCTGATGACCTTGCCGATGAAAATGCAGGATACAATGCACCTGTTAGGATACACACTCAGGCCGGGTTTCTGGAGAAACCCGCGGGATATCCAGTAGGACTTGGCTTCAGCTTATAGGCTGCGCCCTCGCTAGATCGTATTGTCCAATTTCAGACAGGCAGACGGGAATCCCGGGGAGTCCGGGCGGGGGTTCGTAGGTTGTGAGTCGTAGGTTGTGAGTCGTGAGTCGTGAATCGAGATAGTCAGGAGAGATAGATGCGCCGGAGCCCGTGGGCTCCGACTAGTGCGAGCGGTCTGATAAGAGTAGGGTTTAGAGAGGAAAATGTATTAGATTACTGGGGGGAATCTAAGCTAATTTTCTGACTGGATTGTATGTACAACATCTGCCAGTTTATATAGACCGTGGAATGCATGACATACCGAATCCAGTAATAATGAGACGAAACGAGCAAAACATAAAACGGGAATAGTAAACACCAAATTGGTGTTAGGAACGGGACGGAACGGAGCGGAGTCCGAATCGTGACAAAGCATAACCCATAATGGGAAACGGAGCGGGAGCGGAGTCCTAAATCGTGACAGGTCATTTGACTAAAACGGGAACGGGGCTCGATTAGAGCGGTGACGGGATTCTAAGCGGGTTCCGGTGACTGGTGCGTGGGACGAAGACGGACATAGACAGAGACGGGGTCCGGGGGAAGTCCGGTGACTGATATGTGTCTTAATGAGGTCGAACGTAACGAGTCTTGACGTAACAGAGTCCGGGCGGGAAATCCTATAAACAGACGATTGGTGCTTGTAGCGCATGGGGGCGTACGAGTTAGTACCCGGAGTTCGGCGGGATTTGTCCGGTCGTAACAGCACCTTACAAAGTCATGGAGAAGCAGCTACTGGAAAAATTGAAAAAATGTCAAATTTGTGGCTGCGATAAACTATGCATGACCAATAAGTACGGGAAATGTGCTAAAATTACTCTACCTCACTTCCGAGCTTGGACTAGTGCCATAGTAAGCAACATATATTTAATTATAATAAGTGCTAATACTACTTTCAGTTGGCTACACCCCCTGAGGCTACACTAGATAGTCCTCCTCATACAGACATCTTTGCCAATTTTCATCATGATCTGGGCCAGAAAGAACTCAGCCGCCGAGGTGGTGCACAAATAGTTGAAAGCACGAAGACTATATCAGCACCCATCTCAACTAATACATTGCAGCTACCTACCAATCTTATTCTCAATGTTGGGACCCGACGCTCTTCGTCCAGTCGGAGCCGTAGCATGTCTTGCCAGCACAAACAGTCACCAGAGCCGTCTAGTGAACTTGACCATGGTGATGGGCCATTACCAACAGTCGAAGAATGGTTTACCACTCTTGAAGCATCAGCGAAGGTTCGCTTTAGTGGATGGGTTGCCTTACGGGACAAATTTGACACTCAAGGAGCATTGGAGATGACGTTAGATATGCTTGGAACATTTGCCAGGGACCATATTATCCAAGGTTTTGGTCTCAATATGATGGAACAGGCTGTGGTTTTGATCAACCTATCCAAGGCTGGACAAGAATATGGCTTCAAAGTCATGTCTAAAAAGCATTAGATTTTCTTTTGCGAAATTTAGAGATATGCCCAAATGCCTACTACACTTTATGTTAGACCAATTACACACTGATTGCACCATATTGTAAAGATAAAATGTTATATTTAAGAGCGTGTTGTAGGGAAGTAAACAAGAGAAAGTGTATTACATGTATCCGGAATGTCCCATCCACCCACATACATGCTCAGGAGTGATGGTTGCCAGTGCAGTATAAAGAAATGAATGGACGGCCCACTCATTTTTGGCCTCAACAGCTGCACGAAAAATATCACCGTGCCAGCGCACGTAAGCCTTGACAAAAGAAAAAGCCTCTTCAATTGGGTTGAGGTCTGGCGAGTAGGGCGGTAGATAGTATAGAAGTACACCTCTAAAGTAGAATGGGGCGAAGGTTAACAATGAAAGTGGGATAAAGGAAATACATACCTTTCCTCACAAAGGCGTGCCGGCGCCATCACTGGAGCCCAATGGCTGTATGCCAAGAATTACGTCCAAGTTGTCGGTTTCATTGATCAGACCCAAGTCAACCTCAATGCTCAAGACGAGGGTGGGGGTAAGCATTGATATTGGCTCATAATGATGGGCGAATTCGTACTCGCTGACCACGCCAGAACTTGATCCCCACGGTGATGACGAGCAGGGCAACCCTCTTGGTGGGATTGTCTTCACGAACGGTTTTGGTCAAAATGCCGCAGCATTCGCTCAGCAGATTAATAGTGATACCAACAACACTGCTACTCCCACACAAGTTATTGAATGGGTTGAGTGAGTTGCGATCAGTTGGGCCAAGAGAAATTATGTCTGAGGACGATTGATCAGCTTCATTGGTAGCAACATGTTTTGTCTTAAGATGTGCAACCCTACCAATCCTAATGCCGCCCAACTTTGCAACCATGTCTATGATGAAATGTAAGTTGATCGCTACTCGTGGTCTTTAGGTAAATTAACCGGCGCATAACAATGGATGCACCTACAACGCCATCGCTGATGTACGTTGACCAGTGCTAAATTTACATGCATTGTTGTTTCATGTATCTTTTTTCACAGTACGCTTCCATAAACGGGTCTTTCACCGTTTGCGACAGCGACGACATGGCTCCCCCGGGTATCTTCACCACGGCTCCCGGCCAAACCACTACCTGGTTCCAACCCTTCTCTGGAACCTTCGTGGTTCCCTACACCACCTCGCCCCTCGCCTCCAGTAACTGTCAAACCTTTGCTTCCACCCAGCTATACGCCGCCGCCGCCGCCTCCGTCTACGCTAGCGCCAGTAGCTTGTCTGCCGCCAGTGTTACAAGCGGCACCATTGCCAGCGCGACCCGTACAGGCAGTGCTACGGGTGCGGCTGCTACGGGTAACGGTGCGACAGCCATTGGTGCCCCCATTGCAATTCTCGTGGGTGCCATGTTCAGCACAATGTTTACGGTATTTGCATGAGATCCCCTGATCATTTGGACTCGAACTCGAGCGTCCGTGGACTGTTTACGCACTTGCATGACGGTAGATTCCATGAACAATATTTGACATTTCAAACCACATACTCTCTCATTGACACTTGTCTACTTTGTTTTTCTTGTGTTTCACGCCACCCGGAAGGGTTTCTTTCTTTAAATGAAGTCCTACACTCCTATGACGAGTTGAATTTGATTAAGATGAAACGGAGTACTAAGTTTCGGTCTTCGGATATTGATTCGCTCTGATCTACTTACATACCCATCAGTATTCCACCAAATCCCTCCCTCACGTTGACTCGCTCTGTGAACCTCTTGTGACATTTATGGCCATTGACAATTTTATTTCATGCCGAGTTTATTAGTTCAATTATCTAACTAGAAGTACTTGCGCATGGAATATGAAGAACCGAGTTTTTTGAAAACCTCACAGAAACGGGCAAGATAAGTCCTGATTGTCGGAGCAAATCCTGGGATTGGAAACATCCCCTCATCCTACTCTTGGTGACGCCTGCTCAACTTGCGCCGCCAGTGCTAAAACTCAAGAGGCAACAGCAAGCTTAAGGAAGGACTCTGAAAGCGTAACGACCTGTTGTTAAGGGTTGAAATAGGTCTATATATATATATATATGCATAATTATTTTAGGTACCTCAAGCATATTTCCCCCATCTACCAGTGATTACATCGTCTAATTTTCAAAAGACCGGCTCAAGCCCATATTGCTAAGTCAAATTGAAGAATGCCGATTTTATTGAGATTTATTCAGACGACTTCCATCGAACTTGTTTTTCCGTGGAGGGCAAGTGGTTTCTCAATTTGCCCTGCCTGATAGAACTGCGGAAAATGCAAGAAAATAGATCTTGTTGCACCTGAATATGTTCTCCTGGATGGTCCATATGCCAAATTATTCCCCCAAATCTCCCTAACTCCTTGACACTCAGCATCACAAGATCCAACTGGCAGTCACTCATTGCTAGGACTGGAAAACCCACCGTCCCAGATCCTACTCTATAAGTCTTTATCTCTTTCACAGTATGACCCACTGACTGGGGTATCCTGGATCCCTTAGATGCTTGAAGATCTTGTCCTGATCTGCCCCTGAACCTGGTTGACATCTGGTTTATTATGTCCCATGTGTACTGTATGTTCCTGTTTCATCTTGGCCTTGTCCCTAGTATGGTCACCTGTTACGACCGTGTTGCAGCCGTTCGGCCCCGAGGTTATCGCCACCTATTGATGATTTAAGTTATCGCTCAAGTCACCACATCGGAAACCATTGCCCCCGATGCTGACATATGCTTTTGCGGTGATCAAACTCCGTTTCCGCCCACGTCAAAATATACTCGTACTATCTGGTTAAACTTTTGATATGTCCCTTTTATTATGATGATCCGCTCTATCCTATGTTCCACATATGTCTATCTATATTTGTAGTCCTCGAACTATTTCCTTTTACTGTAATTCCACTCTTGGTTATCATCGGCCTCCGAACTAATCATAAACTTCCCGTTTGTTACGACCCTGTCGCAACCCTATCGGTCCCGAGGTTATCGCCATTTATCAACGTTTCACGTCACCATCTCGGAAACCATCGGCCCCGAAGCTGACAAATGTTTTCGTGAAGATCAAACTCCGTTTACGCCCACGTCAAAATAACTCGTATTGTCTGGTCAAACTTTGATACGTCCCCTTTTATTATGTTGATCCGTTCAATCTTATGTTTTACATATGTCTATCTATATTTGTAGTCCTTGAACTATTTCCTTTTATCGTAATCCCGTTCTCGGTTATCATCGGCCTCCAAACTAATCATAAACTTCCCGTTCCTAGTCACACTTATTGTTAATACTGTTTTCCGCCCTTCTCCCCATTAGTATTTTCTAGACGCCTGTTACTTGTATATGAACCCGCTGTAGTTGTAGTTACTAGGCAATCAGAATATCGACTCAGAATACCCTCTTACGTCTGTAATCAGTCTCATACTAAAGAATCCCCCCATCCACCTTTGCGTGTGCTCGTCCACTCTCGGCCCCGACCCCTGGCCCGACACTCGACTTGTCTTTCAGTCCCGATCGGTATATCTCCGAAAGGAACTCTTTAAGACTAGTCTACGCCAGTCCGAAATCTAAGGACACCATACGGATATTTGCGAGGGCGCAGCACATAAGCTGAAGCCAAGTCCTTCCGATCGGTCCCCGTTGGCCACCGACATTTAGTCAGTTTTCAGTTCTTAACACCATTCCTAGTCAAGCTTATTGTTAATACCGTTTTCCGCCCTTCTCCCCGTTAGTAGTTTTTTAGACGCCTGATACTTGTATATGAACCTGCTGTAGTTGTAGTTACTAGGCAATCAGAATATCAACTCAGAATACCCTCTTACACCTCTAGCAGTCTTGTACTAAGAATCCCCTCATCCGCCTTCATGTGCGCTCAACCACTCTCGGTCACCGACCCTTGGCCCGACACTTGACTTAACCTTCAGTCCCGATTGGTATCTCGCCAAAAGGAACTCGTTAGGACTAGTCTTCGCCCACCCAAAATTTAAGGACACTCAACGGACATTTGCGAGGGCGCAGCACATAAGCTGAAGCCAAGTCCTTCTGATTGGTCCCTGTTGGCCAACCAGTTTTCAGTTCTTAACACTGAAACATGTTACCACCTCCTCAGCACCCCAAAACCTGTTTTGTTGTAGATTACCCCTTTAGGGTTTCTGTTTCTGTTAAGATCTAAGCTGAAGGAAAGCCCTAATTTGGAGGTCTGATGATTGGGATGAACTAATTGGGACCAACAATAGGGATTGTACTAGTTGGGAGGCCTGACTCTATAAATGTAGTGGAGCTTGGCTTCAACTTATGTGTTGTACTGGAACATATAAGTCCAAACAAAAGGTACAATATAGTTGGGTTGTTGGAGGAGTTACAAAACTGGAAATAATAGCCACACCTTTGTTCAGTCACTTCCAGTGACCAGTCTGTGTCTGTGTCTGAGTGGTGGTCTATTAATCCACTAGGGTCACTATTTTGTGCCCCAATCCCCCTCCCTTTATCATTCTAACACAGGGAAGGTGCAGATGTTGACTTCGAGAAGTGGTGTAAGTCAATGTACAGGAATGGAAATTGGTCAAAACTCAGGTCCTGGGCAGGATCTGGGCATAGGTCTTGACAACCATGTTGTATTGTTCAATGAACTAGCAAACAAACTATGGGTGTACAGGACAGGAAAAATAATTGCTTATCTCATGTAGTTAATGGTCCACTGTGGTCTGAGTGGGGCACCAGGCTTACAACTTGTGTGTTTTGAGGTTAGGCCACTGAACAAGCAGACAAACATTTGATGAGTAAAGGGAAACCAAGAAAGAAAGAGTTGAGTAATGTATAAACTGGAAAAGAAAACAAAGAGAAAGATGCAACAAGTAAAATGTACAACATGATATCTCCGCGACCCCAAACGCGACCCACCAAGTTGGACCCATCCATCCACAAGAGATCTTTTTAAGAGAGACCTTATACAGAAGGCTTGCTCGCCAGTTGGGGTGTTCAAAATAATTGTCTTTTCCCTGAAGATAAGTAGACAGGATAAAGATCGACAGTCGTATCTAATATGCACCGAAGCCACCAGGAAACTCGTGACCACTCTCTCCCGAGTCATTTGTGTATTGTGTGCGTGTGTGGCAAGCCTGTATTACAGCTGTTCCGGGTACCGATGGTGGAGTTCCAATTTCAATAAAATTCCCTGTAAATCGCCAGATGGATCATGCTGTATCTTTCGAACCGTGTACGATTAAGACACAAAAATATGGAATTTGAAAATAGTAATATAGGGCATTGTCCTCATAGCTTCAATATAACTTATGACTCAGTATTTATAATTTATGCTGAAAACACTGTGTTGGCTCTCCCGCCCCAAATTTTGCGTGTATGGGCATAGTAATTTGTGTACATCATATTATATAGGTTATATAAATATTCAGAAAATATGGACACTTAATGTAGGCTATGGAGCGAGGAAAGTACCCTTTACATGCCAGCTGGAACTCTCCTTCGAGTCACTTATTTTAGCCTATTGAAGTAAGGATAAAGTAACGTAGTTCAACAAAATACTTTATCAGTTATTTAAGTATACTTTTCTGAGCATATACGTCTCGAAAAATGATCATTAGACCAGTGAGCAGTAACCACTTGTGACTGTCACCTCATGTGACATGTCAATTTGGCGTTTATGTAACATCCCCTTCACCTCAATGCCACGGCGTATGATAGAACATTTGCGCCAATGCCAAAGATACTCTTCAGATCTCCGGAAATGTGTTGTTTTTCAGAAATACGTTAGAGCCAAGACTGTCTACAACATCGCACTTGACCTTGATATCCCAAAATGAAGCGTTGAACGAATCCTCAAACAGTGGCGCGAGACAGGGGAAGTAGATGCCTCAGAGACAGTGGCAAAGAGGAAGAGAAGACGGATAATGGTCCCAGATGAGATTGAAGTGAGATAATTGTGCTTTTATTTAATTTCCATACTCACTATTCTCACAGTTTTTGGTTTCTTTGACCGAACGATATCCCGATATCTATCTCGATGAAATGCAGAGTTTCTTACAGCATCAGCATGGCATCATTGTGGGAACATCGACAATTTGGGATACTTTGACAGAGCTAGGTTTGACTCGTAAAAAGGTGAGTCTCTGCTTTTGTTATACCAGTTCCTAATCTGATTTTGATACTGGAAGTTATCAAGAGCAGCTGCTGAGCGTTCAGAGGAGGCAAGGTCACGATACAGGTTTCAGATTGCTGTGGAAAGTGCAGAGTGGCTCATATTCATTGACGAGAGTCGGATTGATACTCGAACAACTTACAGGCTGTACGGCTGGGCTGAACATGGGCAACGGGCATGAATATCAGCAAAATTTCAGCGGGGTATTGGGTAAGTGCTTGTTTATTTATTGTATTGATATTTGCTTTATGCACGACCAATAGATATTCCTTACTCCCTGCACTCTGCTCCGATGGTATCCTCTATGCCGACATTTGCAAAGGAGCCTATAATGGCACATCGTTTATACAATACATTGAGGATCTCATGCCATTCATGAATCCATGGCCGGCACAGCATAGTGTCCTTGTCATGGATAACTGTGCAATCCATCATCTGGAGGATGTGGGTGCAATTAAACGACTGCCGTGTCCCGGCTTCGTGCACCATGCAATCTCGTACTGTTCGCTACTACCAACGACATCGTTGGGCATGGGGGAGCTCCACATGCAGAAGTCCGACAAGTCGTTCAGAATCAGGGTTTGGCAGAGGGAGTTGGGACCTTCTGTGCTCGAATTGCAAAGGTTGTATCCGGCTTGAGGTCCACGTGGGCCTGCATTGTCCCCACTGACTTGGTATGGGATACTGTTGAAGGGGAAGTGCTTCGAAACAAGGGGTTCTAGGGAAGTAGTCACTGGGGTTTGCGCATTTACGAAGGCAAGAAGGGAGATAACGAAAAGGGAGCGTAACGACATGATACTAAAAGAAATAGAAGAACAGTGACGAGAGATTTTTCTGGGAGGCATAGCAGCTGCGAACGGCGAACGATATGGGGAGGGGGTGGACAGAACAGAGTGGAAATTCTTGACACTAAGCAAGTATCCATGTTTTTACCTTTGTCTATATTTAGAGCCGAAGCTGATGATGGCTATTAATAATGCTATATATAATTGCCAAAAGCATGACTGAAAGGAGCCTCTTGAGGGCGGAGTGTAAGAAAGAGCTTATAATGCGCAGTTGACATTGATTCCAAAAATAACCTGTGTTATTTTTGGTGTGGATCAATACAACTATTTTTATCACAACATCCTTACTCGTTTCAATTATTTGTTACCCTTATTACGTCTAGAAACGTCTTTAACTTATACAAATCTATCTGATCTATCTCCTTCCGATAAATGGCTGCCACAACCAAACTACAGCATCATCTTCCCACAGAGAAACAGTTGGAAGCTGGCGCCCATGTTTACTTGACTGTGAATACAACCATTGTGTACACATGGGTGTCATTGTCAAGCAACGAATCCAATATACCTACTTCTTCGGATATACATGCGCAAACAGATATGGAAGGAAAATCGAAGCTACGAAGCTGACCTCAGGTATTTGCTCCGGCAAGAGTATATAAGTTACTTGGACTAAAGACTAGGAAAGTGTGACATTGATTGGGAGGAAGAAATTTAAACCGTGAACGTAATGAGTGACAAATCCTAACAAACAATAAATAAGATAATTTACCATGACAGTGTCCAAGTAGATTCGATCCATATTCTTTTAACTGATTCTAACACGCTGACAGAAAATTGACAAAGAGTGAAGGGTCAAGTTGTGAAATATCGGCACTGTTAACAGAGCCATCAAGGATTAACTCTGCCATCACTTTCCCTGTTCCTGAAAAGAGTAGAATTAGGAGCGTATATGTCAGAGCGACGTCATATTATTACCAGGTCCAAGAAGAATTCCCCAGGGACCGTGTCCAGAAGCCAGAAAGCTTTTGCCATGGGTCGGCAATAAGGCACCTATGAGTGGCGCACCGTGTGGAGTCACAGGTCGATAACACAGCTGCCAGCGTCAGCAACCAGAAAAAAAATGTAAGCAACAAGGACACAGCATCCGTAAAACGATTCACCCACCTGCTCAACTTCAACTACTCCGTTAGACAAGACATCACTTACGTTACTGGCGGCATTGACGAGTTTTCTGATAGCCTTAGGATCAATTTTCACGTCCGCAGTGCCTTCTGGAAGGGGTGGACCCTGATTTTCTCCAGCAACGTAAACATGTCCGTCGGGCCTCAAAAAGATCTCTGGCGTTTCGGTCACTTCAGATGCATAGATCTGAGCAAAAATAGCGAAGGCGGGGAGAACCTTCATGGGACGAATAAGTATACTATGTCCCGGGAGATTAGATATGGGCAAGTCCAAATTGAATAACGTTTTGGACACTTGGCTGGACCACGGTCCTGCCGCTATAACCAAGGTATCCGCAACAATATTCTGAATCCCGTTAGGTGTATTGATCGTCAAATATTTAGAATGCTCTTCCCACGATTCTGGTCGACCTTTGATGTACTTTACGCCACCCTCCTGTGCCTTCTTGAACAAGATCTTTGTAAATTGCAGCGGGTGTAGCTGGGCAGTAGTGTTTTCTCCTTCTTCTGCGAGCAACATTAGGTTCTCAAAATTTTGCCCGCGAAGCCATTCTGTGTGAGGTGTGCCTGATTCACTACGGCGTTGAAATTCTGGTCGTGCTGCAAAGATTGGATCTACCAGCGGATCCGTTGACTCCTTATTGACCCTCACGCACAACTCGAGTGTGGTCAGTCGCCGATACCCATAAGCATTCTTCCCATCTAACTCATTCGCTAATTGCTCGTGAAGCCCGTAAGACAGTTCTGCTAGAGAAGCAGTACGGGGGCCATGCCAGTCCAATGTAAGAAATCTGGGGATTCGGTTGCCGATATTAGGGTGCTGAATTAAAACAGGTAAAATACTGGAACATGCACCCTGCTGCCTTCCCGCTGGCTCCGCTGGCAATGTCATTCGCTTCAACGATAGTCACGGACATCGAACGGCTCTTGAACCGATCGTCTTGAGACAGATAATAGGCTGTGCAAACACCGATAATTCCGCCTCCAATTATCACAATATTATCGGTCATAGCTCTTAGATCGCTGCAGCGCTTCAGGTCGATCGATATGAAGTAACTCACGTGATTTAGAGTATATCTACAGGCAAGAGTGTATTGGAATACAAAGAATCATAGTTTTCCATCTAGGTTAATAAATAATGTAGCCGCTATTATAGTACACTGGATGTCTTTATGTAAGTTAAGCTAAAATCTCCAATTGCTCACCAAATTCCATGATGCAACGCTCATTATTAAATTTAAAAAAGTGGATCACACATGTAGTATGAATATGTGGACGTTTGATCAAAGTACGCCCATTATCACATGCCTGCCACTTTCGCTTTGGCGCACCGGCAGTCCCCATATTAGCCCCGGGCTACACATATGTCTACTCGGATATATTGACGGCGCTGGGATATAACCCATAACAGTGATTGAAGCACAACTGAGTCTTATGTCCAATACAACATCTCATATGTGAAGATCAGCTGACCTCTCCTATTCAAGTCATGTATCTGATTGACAGCTTATCTCCGGGTAGCCTCCATTCCGAATCACCACCCAAGACTATCTGTCCCTCCATAAAGCAACGAGCGTTATATATCTCAATCCCTAGAATCATATTCAATTCAATTCGCTGTGATATACTTTCAACTCCTTACAGTTTTATTTATCATTAGTCTCAAAAGCTGTGGTTGATATAGTGTTGTGGGTATACCCACTTGTTGAGTTCTAGCTGCCGGCTAGCCGACAAGGTGACAAAGTTGGCAAATGTCGAATCCTGCTTAATATCAACTTGAAATACAACCCATCTTGAATTAATCTCTCCTAAACCGGAGTCCATCTCGAATGGTATACTGCTCGGGGCTTCAAAAAGATCACACCGACAACCGACAGCGAAGGCTAGTATAATATAATTTTCATTAATATTTACTCACCCAGGGCCATTCGGTCGACAGATGGGACGCTTATCGATTTCTTGAGGTTCTCATATAGCTCATAGCGTTTCTAGGACCAAAAAACTTTGACCTGTGTCCCTCTTGAGGCCACCGTGTTTCTCTTACTGACGTGTCTATATTTCTCACATTACTTCACACATGCCTCTCCTCTTCCAATCCTTACAAGCGATGGAACCCCTGATCTGTTACCAGGATGTGGTTGTCCTGATCAACGAACCGTTTGGGACATAATATGGAACTGCCTTGCCACCATCTTTGCATGCTCGTGGGTCTCGGTCCATCCGAATATTCCAGAACCCAATGAAGCATGGTGGCCTGTCATGTTGAGACGGCTAGAACTCATGTTTTGGGCGATCATCTCCCCTGAGTTGATCGTATATTGGGCAGCGAGACAGTGGGATGGCGCCCGACGTCTGAAAAGAAAATATCGGCGTACGTCTTCTCCGCTCAATCTCTAGAATACCCTCCTAACTAATTTTGTTGAAGCAGGTCTAAAATGGACTGTGACCCAAGGTCATTTTCTTCAAATGGGGGGATTTATGCTCTTCGACGGGAAAAATGCCTTAGCTACACTATCTCCTCAAGGTTTCAAGGAGCTTCTTGGAGAGGGAAAAATAGAATTTCCCCCGATTACTAAGGAATAAATTCAGGATCATAGCAAGGGGGACGCCTTATCAAAAAGACTTGTCATCGTTCAAACAACATGGTTTCTTATTCAGTGCATTTCCAGGAAGGCACAAGGATTGGATACGACACAGATAGAACTTCTCACCCTCGCATTCGCCACTCTCAATGGGATCCTGTACTTCCTGTGGTGGGACAAACCGTTAAACATTCAATGCCCAGTACCAGTTCAACTGCTGGAGACACCCATAAAGTCCATCGAACATGATACATTGCCAGACACGGGTAACGTTGTTAACTTTTGGAATCACCAAGAGAAAGTAGTAATATAAATTTTCTAGAGACATCCCCGACAACATGGTGGAAGAAAGGTTGGATTCAGGTCCATGGCACCGTTAGGTCTATTGGCACATGGTCAAGATATACAACGTCGCGGCCATTGAAGACATTTGAGGGCAAACCTTGGTTCATGGCGCCATATATCATCTTATTCCACTAGCCCAAGTCGGCGCTCTTGACTATTTTTCGTCCATTGAATGACTTTACAATGACTTTGCGTCGATTGAATGGCTTTACACAGTCACAGATAAGCCTATCGGTCGAATATGGACGGATGCGGGTACCTTTATTGTACGCCCTTGGAAAAGATGGAGTTGGGCCGAGAAAAATCGACATTCCCTTGCCAGTTCTTGGAATAGTATTTGGAGCCATTCATTCATTGCATTGGTTGGTTTTACACGTTCCCAACCTACATAGAGACACTCCTTTGGCGCGTTTGCTCCATTTTGGTGACTATCATCCCGGGCCTTTTCGCCCCTGTTTTTGGATTGGTGGGCGATTGGGGCAACTCTGACCTGTGTCTTCGCACTGGTTCTGCGTTATTGATCGCTATTCTCCCGGTATATATCCTAGCACGGCTTGGTCTACTAGTGGGGGCCGTCATCTCACTTAGAGCCCTACCCCCCAAAGCATACGCAAATGTAGACTGGACATCATTTCTTCCACACATCTGATTGGTAAAGTGCATTTCTTTCTTTTTGAATTGGTGAATCAGTGGAAATTGGGGAAGAGTCTCTGGGATATGTAAGCACCTAAGCCACTCTAACTATTTGATGTAACGAATCATAAATGATAAAACAACAGACGAGAGTGAGCCTTCAGGCACAACATATATATTTAATTAGGCTACAACCGCTAAATATCGGATGTTTCAATGTAGTCAGATCAAGTTGCGTGAAGGTGGTACCTTGGCCCAAATCACTTTCTATTAATTATAAGTGACTTAAGTGACTGCCTAAATTCCAGATAATGGAACAGTAAAAACATTATAAAGTGCGGCCGGTAGACGTACAAGTCCAGCAATAACGTCAAATATTAAGTTGTTGAGGTCCTGAACGGAGTATGTCATCTATAGATCCATACCCTACCATTAGATACCCACGGATAAAGAAAATCCAACCCAGGGGATAGAAAAGTCACAACCACACACTCGCCAACTCGTCAAACATGCCACGCTCATTCCCCTGCCTCTCACCAGGGGCTATACATCCATTCCAAGTATACCTCACAGGCCGCTACCTCATATGTCCCAAATCAATATAAACCCCTCCCCGGAGTCCACCTATTAACAGTTCACGCCTCCTCCTCGAAAAGGCCTGTGTGCTTGACGAATGTAGATGGCGCGCGTAATGAGGGCCTGGCATGGGACAAGGGGTGTATGAGACTTGGAAGAGGAAGAAGGTGCAGACGCGGACGCGGTTGCTGGTGCTGGTGAGGGAGGGGGTGGTGACGGTATCAACGGTACCCGCCAATCTTCAACCACTCACCGCAAATGCCTCTCCAAAGTCGGCTTCACAAATCTTCTCGTCAGCCGACCATCGTCGTCACTAAGCAAGTCCCCACCCCAATAAGCCGCGCCAGCGCCCCACCCTCGCGGGGCACATGCATTGCTTCTGCGCCTGTAAGCGCGTCTATGGCTATAACCGGGTCGGCGTACTGAACCACCACCACCACCCCCTCCTCTCCATCCAAATCAATTCTCCTAACCACATAATCCAATATCAACGCGCCAAACACCCCTACGGCATTAACGCACATAGCGATGGCGCTATGTATGAACTGGACACAGCGGGACTTCCCTTCGGTCGGGTCGTGGCGGGTGTTTACGATGATGATGTAGTCATTGTCGCTGGTATTCTCATTGGTATTGGCGTCACTGATAATGCTAATGACGTTGTTTTGCATCATGGGGTGGATTTTGTGGGGTTTGTGTAAATGTTGGCATTGGTTTTGGTACTGGCGAATGGAGTCGAAGCACGTGAACGAACAAAGACGTTTCCGGACTCCGTGCACACTATACTATAAGGTCGACCCCTGACCCCTGAGCCGCACGATATCTTACGAAAGAAAAGAAGAGGGAGTCAGCATAACGATACACGGGGAACGGGGAAGCAGACTAGACTAACCCTCGCCGGATTAATAGATCGTTTCGCAACCCCAACACACGCTGAGGCTTCACAACACCCCCCTCTCTCGCTCTCCATAAATTCCCTTCGATCCCGATCCCTACCGCCCCCCCTCCTCCCCCCGCCATGCAGAAACCCTAGCAACAGGAACGCCAAACGTCCAAACATCGCCATGCATTGACAGAACCCCAAACAACTCCTCATAAGCTGTTATCTTCACAATCGGCGTTCTGGTCGGTAAGAATGATGCGTAGGGGTTCTCGATCGTAAGCTCATGCCAGGGTGGATAACGATCTTTACTACTCTTATTGTCGGCCCTATGTTAAAGCCTTTAATTACTCGCTTCCTCCGTACACATAGCCAGTCGTCTGGACAGGTGTCAAGGGAGCATACGAAGTTCCACGTTAGTGGCTGTCTTGACACTGTGAAAGGATTTCGTATGAATGCTTATGCTGGGGAAAACCGGCGACTCCATCTCACAATAAATAGCGATGCGCCATGCGCAACACTGACGCCTTAAGGCGACTGGTATCCGCAAATTTATAAAGTTTGTGGTGCTTGAGCCATCAGTACCGAAACCAGTAGGTTTCGGCCTCCATCACCTGGCTCGGCAGTCCAGCGAAGAAGGAGCATGTCAGGGAAAAGGCATATGAGATGGCGAGCATTAGAGATCAAAACATAAGAAACAGTTTACTTGAGGGTAAAACGAGGTCGTTGTTCAACAGAGAGTCTAATCCCGAGAGCCGAGAAATGTGAATGAAGCTATCCAGAATCTTCTAGAACTGACGCCGAGAGGGAATCGGTGGTTCCACCTCACAATAGCGATGCGGCGCCAGGGCGCCATGCACAACGCTGACATCTTAAGGCGACTGGAATCCGTAAATGTATAAAGTTTGTGGTGCTTGAGCCATCAGTACCAAAACCAATAAGTTTCGGCCTTCATCACCTGGCTCAGCAGTCCAGCAAAAAAGCATGTCAAAGAAAAGGCATATGAGATGGCGAGCATTAGAGATCAAAACATAAGCAGTTTACTTGAGGGTAAAACGAGGTCGTTGTTTTCAACGAAGAGTCTAATCGCAAGAGCTGAGAAAAATGATAATGAAGCAATCCAGAATCTTCCAGAACCTGGCGCCGAGACTGTGTCCCCAAAAGAAAACATGTTTCAATTACCAACATAAGCAGAAAGTGGATGGACAGTTTGAATTTATATGCCTTGACACGGTCCTATAGGAGCAACGCCACTTGTTACATAGAAACAACAGAAGCCTTGATCCTCGAGAATTGAATCGAAATAAAGTGGTGCTGACGAGAAGAAAGAGCATAACAGCCACATTTTAACAGACTTCCTATAGGTGAAAGTCACGCCCCCTTGTCTCCAGCCGTCAGGTTATGTCACTAGCAGATGGATCATTCCCGGAGAAATAATGATTCACAGAACATATACGTATCGGGATGATATACAATCGCGTTAGACCCTGAAGAGTAAAAGCTATCCAGACTAAAGAGACGAATAATGCGGAGATCATGGTAGACAGGAGGACCCATTGCAGGATAATCGTTTTGGAAAGGGAGTTGATATGAGGACATGCCTTGAATTACGAGTTATCGTAATATTTATATAGGGCTAGGTGGCACCAATTCTGGCGCCACTCCGGAGAGAATTACATAAAAGAATAGAATCACCATGGAGACAAACAATATCAAATAATAACAAAGTCTCCTTTGTTCTTTGAATTCCTTGTTCTTTGAATTCCTTGTTCTTTGAATTCTTTGTTCTTTGAATTCTTTGTTCTTATAAGTCTCTTTGTTCCAGACTTTGGTTGTGGTGGTGCGTAAATTAGTTCGAAGTCCGCATTTGGCAATAGTAAGTGGCATCGGATGGCGCCGAAAAGCAGCGGGCTGTTGTAGTGGTCACCTTCGATGAAGGCCATCAAAGGTAAGAGACTTTGACCATCTACTATTGTATAATAAGCTCGGGAGCTGATATGTTTATCAAAACCTAGGCGTGCTGCTCAAATGGTAGGTAGTTTCCTGCCTTTAAGCCTTGCAACATTCTCGTGACCAGAACTGCCACCCGTGGTCTAAAAGTGATCCCGCAATGAAGCAACTCCTGGTAAATATGGATGAAAAGCAACACTTCATAATTTAAGATCTCGATGATAATAATTTGCTTATTAAAGCTGATGAGGAAGACAGAGTTCGCAGAGAATTGGAGGCGGAGGTTTGTTTCATAAACCATTTGTGGTGTGCTCCACGTTTCAAACATGTCTGGCTGACTTGCTATTTGGTTAGTCGGAGAGAAATACATATAGCTTGGATACATAGCCTTGTTGTCATCAGGAATCTGACTTCGATGGTTCTTACGTTGGGCGAAGAACCTGGGTAACTTTTCGTATTAGGCTGTCATAAAGAGTATCTGAACAAGTTGTTCCGATCGTCATTTCGCTCATTATATCATCTTAACCACTGCATGTCCATACGAGTCAATCATCCAAGCAGACCAGTCCGGAATGAACTCAGATAACATTAATTAGCTTCTTCATATATTCCTTAATAAAAATGCCTCAGGAAAATTCGGCTGGATTGCCACACTTGCATCGTTGTTTTCATGAGGCGTTTCGTTGTTCCACATTATCCAAACAAATTTATTTTTTCACTATGTTTCATGAAAGATCGTACGTAGACTTCGAAGTCGTCCATTCTCGGCCCAGGCCACTTAACAAATCCAGAGATATTCAACATGACTTATCGATTGGATTGACAGAATAATAACATGATAATTTAATAGGGATAGGGTAACTGACAATCATATCATACATTTTACACAAGCGGACACAGAGCTCGAAGAAGAGAAATCATGGATCTGGTTAGGTAGAATGTGCAGTGGACACTTGTCTATTCTGTATGCCTTTTCTCTCTCTGCTTCTTCACAGGATAGATTATTAGCGATATGGGACCATAGATTCGCCGCTTCTTCTCCTTCGGAGGGAGTGCGCTGTAGGGCTGCCAGCGACCGACTCACCCTGCCCTTCAGCCACACGACCGGCCTGGCCGCCCCCACCTTCCGGAGCTGCACGACCCCGAGAAGGAAGATCAGTGTCCGGGATTTTCGAAAGAAATAGCACCATTATGGCTGCTGGCGCCGTCCAAGGTATAAGAGATATAAATGCCCAGCGGACACCAGCACGGAATCCATCGCGAACGTGCTGAGCGAGCTCCGGGGGAAGGCTCGAGATCACTTGGATAGAATTGATATCACCTAAGGATTCCAATTGTTCTGTCTGATCTAGAGGTAATGTGCCCGAGTTTATAAGGTCTTTGATGAATGAATGGACTTTTGCGTTTAGGATCGCGCCACACTGGGCGAGTCCTACCGTTCCACCAAACGAACGGAACTGATTAACGCATCACTCAGATTTTTCGATGCATGCCCACAATAAGGCAAACTTACGAATAGATTTAGCCCCACTATTATTGCGACCCTATTCTCAGGTTGAGAAAATCGTGCATGGATGGCAAGGGGACCGAAAGTCATGCCTATTCCTACGCCACACAACACAAGGAATCCATCCACCACGCCTTCGTTGTTATGTTGCATAGCAAACGATAAGAAACCGAGGCCAATTGGCACAAGCGTCATACCGATTATGATTGGAATTTTGGGCTGTGTGTAATAACAGTATAAGCGAATAGCCTTTCATGGGTTGCGGTACTATCTACCTGGCGGAGCCTTTTGATGAGCCAGATGGACGCTATAGTTCCCACTCCCTGCGATTGGTTAATGTCCATGTTTGGAGGCTGCTTGTACAAGACTTACCATTCCGGGCGCAAAGAATATTAATTGCAAGCCTGATGACGACGGTGATTTATTCAATACAATGGTGAAGAAGATGGAAAGGAAATAAAAGTTGACCTGAAAGAAAAAAATGAGATTCAAAATGAGATGCACAATTCCGAGCCTCGTCCAATACACGCACCAGCATGACCATTCCAGAACTAAAAGCGGCGAATTGTGTTGCGCAAACATCGTAATTCTTGAAGATATCAAGAGGAATCATCGTCTCTGGTCTGGTCCAGGAGATAGACCTCGGAGGGATAATCTTCTCGGTTGCATCAGTCTGACCAGCTACATATGTATCATCACGATCGGCAAACCACTCCCATATTACGAATGCCACGAGCAGGAAAATCCCAAGCACGAGAGACGATATTACTTTGCCGTCATTCCATTTCCCGGTCGAACCCCAGTTTAATCCAAGCAAAACAAGTATGCCACCAGCAGTAAACACGGAGGCGCCAACTGTATCAAGGCGCAGAATTTTCTCACGGAATGTTTCCTGGTGCGGGGGCATATCGACCCATGCACCTTCTTTTGACTTGTAACGGCGGCTTTGCGGAGGCTTCGCAATTCCTCGTAACAGAATGAAACATAAAATTATTGATACAAACGTGCACGGTATACTGTTAATAACAAGAGAAAGAGAGATCCGTTAACCATCATTTCCATTGGATCCAGGACGAAAAGGACATACTTGATACCAAAAACCCAGCGGAAATTGACACCTGTTAAGACGCCTCCTAGGTATGGCCCGATGCTGAAGCCGATTGAATATAGGATGACCAACATAGCAGACTGGAAGTTGTTGGAATCTAGTGATGTTGAATCTGAGAGAATCACCCGTACAACCTAGGAAAGTGAATAAATCCGGAATTCAGTATCGAGTGAGCCAGAGAGTTGGACGGCGCACCGTGAGAAGTCCTGCGGCCCCAATACCTGCTATGCCACGTCCAGCAAGCATCATCGGCATGTTCTATTATTCGAAATTATGTGTGTTCTGATTATTAGTGTTCTGAACATTTACTCACCTGTGCGCCCGTGCTCAAAGCGCATCCGATAAGGAACATGATTAACGACAGTTGCATAGCCCAATAACGGCCAAATACATCTGACAATGAGGCGAAAATTGGAAGAAATACAGTTGAAGTGAGGATGTAAACAGTTCCGATGTAACTAGAATCCCATAAGTGTGTTAGAGCTGTATCATGCCAGTGGTTCAACATACTGACCTTTGCAGGTCAAGACGGTTGAAGGCAGACTAGATCGGAAGTTCATATTTAATCCATCACAGTATAAAGATGAGACTTACCGCAATGTATGGTTGTGCGGTTGCGACAACTTGATATTTTTTCATGGATGAATCGCAATAAATGGCGATAACTGGCTGTACAACTTACCAGTATAATCCAAGGTTTCTAAGAAAACTGGCAAGAGCAGTGTGCCCCCGAGCTTAGCACGGTAAATCCACACTGCACGCCGTTCATTTCGCGAATTTGAAGCAGGTTCGACTGTCGCTGCGGTTGGGTTCGAAACATCCGGCATTTGTATGAATCCGATTGGTTGCAACTTCAGTAGATTTATCCTCGGGAAGGGTTGAAGGTGAACTGGCCAGTTCAAGGAAGTTTTAGATGTGGACTATGAAGTTGAAATTGCTGCAAGGCTTATGTATTTACACAAGCGAAGGGTTTGGGTATCTAGCACCATACGCCAACATAGCATCTAGGTACATTGCTGTCTAGCCTAGTGACATCACACAGCAGATTAGTCTCCTCCGAACTTCCCCAACCTGTTATGCTGAGCTGGGTTAGATCCTAAAACCATCTGTTATAATCTAAATATACATAGAAAATGTTTTTGATAGACTGGCTTTAGGTAAAAGGGTTCGATGGGAGTTACCCGCGATTCCAAATACGGGAATTTCGGTCTCACGGCCCATTCGCATGCCGAGTCTCTTGCAACAGTATCTGCATGTGACTACTTGCATGGCTATACCCATGCGACGAGAACCGGATATGGTAAAAGTAAAACTGCTGCTGGCGAACCATTGCAAATAACTCTTGGCCACCGTGGACATATGTTTATGTAAAACTGAAGATACTGGCATACAGAATGGGTCTATACTAGATACGCGGAACTGAGATTCCCTAAATATTAGATAAAGTTTTTATTTTTTGAGCTCCAGAAAGGTTATAAATTATATCAGAGACCCCTACCACAGCTGACGAAAATAATTCGTAACACGTTACAAAAATAACACATGCATCTTGTTCCGTCGCTATCATACCTCTCGCAATCCTTATACACAATGAATGGCAAGGCTCCCTGAAAGATCTCCACCAGATTTCCAACTTGTCGAGAGGATGGATAACTCCTCAAGCACCCCGTGAACCGTATACGTCACTTCAGTGACGTTTTCGTGTCAATCGCCCCCAAGCCCGTGCAATAGGTGAGTCGTTGCGGGAGAGTGGCAGGAAATGAGGAGGGAGGGGGGATGTGTGAAGTGCCGGGAAGGTAAGTAAGAGTTAGGTGAGCGATTGGGCCTGAGTAAGTACCTTTACTCGACACACTAACATGTTCTATCGTCAAGGTGAGCGGGGAGAACCACAGCACCACAGCCCACAATGTGATGCGTATGTGCTTTGAGCAACTTCACCCCTTCCAAGTTCCCCTTCGCCGACTTAGTTACTATTTGTTGTGCATATAGTTAATGACTAACTGCTTTTAAATGTTTGAAGAAAACCCTGCATCTGATTTAGACGTACTCAAGAGATTTTGAAAAATTATTACTATTTCAAAAATGATGACTGATCTCGAAAAGAATAAAAGTTTCGCGTTCCCTAGGACAATCTAGGGCCGTGGATGGTAATTTTCTTTCTTTCAGCGTGACACCCCGCCACACACTATTACATGTTCACATATTGACAACCCTCTGCCATAGAATGTATCATTGTAAATAAAGGCCCTAGATAGAGTGCTACGAAAGATTTCGAAATCGGTCGTCATTTTCCGAGTAATAAATAAGGTGTCTGGTGTCTCAGCAAGGACTTTTAGAAAGAAATTAAGCCTCATGGAATTCAATACCACCTTCCTCGAAAACAATTGCAGAAGGGCCGCCTGGTGTACCAAGGTCAAGGAACCCAACATTTTCCACTGATACCTCAAAGTTGCAACCATTCCTTATCCAATACAACCTGAACTTCAATGACTGCCCTGATGAATTTGCCACCAACAGAAGCAAGGTAATATTCACTTTATCCTTTCTGCAGGGCACTGCCATGAACTGGTTTGAACTGGCACTCAATAATCTCAATGTTTACCAACCCGGCTGGCTCAACAATTACACATTCTTCATTACAGAGCTGAAACTTAATTTTGGCCCCCACAATGCTGTTGACACATATTAGGCAACATTAAGATGAAAGACAGCCAGCAGATCACCAAATATATCACAATCCAATCAGAAAATTGACTTAGCATCTACTTGTCTTTTGCATTTTGCATACTCTCACAACCTGTGGATTTCCTGTCCACTCCTGTTTGAAATTGGACAACATGATCTGCAAAGGTGCAGCACATAAGCTGAAGCTGAGCCTATTCCCAGAACTTCTGCAGGTTTCCCCTGGAAATCCACCTGTGAGCCTTGCACTTACAGTGGGTCAAAAAACTGCCCCAATGTTTGTGCATTTTAGAAAGATTGATATTGTGTGAAGGAATGACATCAGCAAAATTTCTGAAAAATTCACATGATATACTAGAACATGTTGGCTATCTACCAACTTAAGAAATCATGTGATTCCAATCAAAACTCATTGCTCAATAAATCAAACAAAATAATCACTCATTGGGGCAGTTTTTTGACCCTCTATTCTTTTCTCTGATTTTCAATGTTACACACCAGTATCAGGTAGGAGTGGGTCATGTGTATCATCAACATGTCATGTGACCTTATTTGTATCAATTTGGCATGTTGAACTTTGTTCATTCATCTCCTTGACTCCTTACCACCACTATGAAATCTATCTCTGCTGAAAAGCATTCTTCTGTTGTTTCTCTCCTCAATGAGGGGTATTCCCATCGTCAAATTCAAGCTAGGACTGGCCTGGGGAAGGGTACTATTGGCAGGATCAATAGGGAGCTAGAGAGGGATAAGGAAAATCATCCTGGAGGCCGTCCTTCCAAGCTTTCCCCTTATGATAAACAGTCAATTATCCGTCAAATCAGCTCTGGGAAGCTTGACAATGCTGTCCAAGCCACCCAATTCATAAATTCCATCATATCTACCTCTATCACTCCTCAGACTGTTAGGAATGTGTTGAAGGAAGCTGGCTTTAGGTCAGCAACAAAGAAGAAAGTCCCTATGCTCAAGGGGTCTTATCGTCAGCAATGGCTAAAGTTTGCCCAATACCATGAAAATTGGACTATGGAGGACTGGAAGAGGGTGTTGTGGACTGATGAGACAAAAATAAATAGGATTGGGTCAGATGGGAAGGTATATGTTTGGAAGCAACAAGGGGAACCAGTATCAGACAGGACCACCACACCAACTGTCAAACATGGAGGGGGGAATAACTTGATGGTTTGGGGGTGTATGGGCTGGAATGGGGTGGGGAAGCTGATAGAGGTGCAGGGGAACATGAATGCAGTGCAGTATTGTGAAATTTTGGAGGAGGGAGTGGAGGAGAGCATTGAAAGTTTGGAGATGGCTGAGGATAAGTGGTACTTCCAACAGGACAATGATCCAAAACACACCTCAAAAAAGGCAGACCAGTGGTTTTCTGACAATAACATCATTCCCATGAAGTGGCCTGCCCAATCCCCTGATCTAAATCCCATTGAACACCTCTGGCAACACCTCAAGGCCAAACTCCAACAATATGACATACCACCCAAAGGAGTATATGAATTATGGGACAGGGTGGCAAAGGAGTGGACTGAAATACCACCAGAGGCATGCCAGAAGCCAATAGAAAGCATGCCTAGGAGGATACAGGCAGTTTTAAAGGCAAAGGGGGGTCATACAAAGTATTAGATTGTAAAATAATAGAGGGTCAAAAAACTGCCCCAATGAGTGATTATTTTGTTTGATTTATTGAGCAATGAGTTTTGATTGGAATCACATGATTTCTTAAGTTGGTAGATAGCCAACATGTTCTAGTATATCATGTGAATTTTTCAGAAATTTTGCTGATGTCATTCCTTCACACAATATCAATCTTTCTAAAATGCACAAACATTGGGGCAGTTTTTTGACCCACTGTAACAACAATATAGCAAGGTGTACTAAAAAAGGTGCGAGGTGGAAAATGGGGTATATAGATATGTGGAAATAGTGATAGGGGAGCAAATGGAACAGAGACAGGATGCTAAGGTGCCTCAATACAATGAAACAAGTGTTGGGGGTGCTGCAGGCAGTATTACCATGAGTGGGAATACCAATAGTGGGACAACAGAGGTTTACGAGGCTAAAACAGCTCACAGAGGTTCAAAATGATAGAGATCCTAACATGGCTGTCTCTTTTTCTTCTTTTTTATAGCTTGCTCTTTGATCAGGGTGGAGTACCTGACTGATAGATCAAGGCTATTGCATAAGTGAGAGGTGGACCTGCAAGGTGTTTTCTGTAGTCTCACACCTCTTTCACTTATGTATACAGTGTGAGTGGCTTAAACTCACAGATTACATTTTAATACCAGTTAGGGATATATATAAGTGTTAAATCCTTATCATGCCCTAATAAGTACTTAGAATGTTGATACAGAGGAAAGTTGTGAGGGTATGTCGGGGGCTTGCCCCCACACGGGTTCTCCTTGTTCTAGATAAATGTTGCCGGACCTGAGGCTCAAGGACGTTGTCGGTTAAGTAGATGGATGACGTCAGTGTCACGCGTAACACAACCCCTCCTCTCACTAAAGACCCGAACTAAATATGTCAATTATTGAAATATCCTCCATTTTGACGTTAAAACAGTTGTATAAGAAGGGCACACTGTTGAAGCCCAAGACCGTGCCCCTCTATTCTCCCAGCTCGTCCTTATTGGATAGGGTTGCGCTGCTGTACGTGATTCAGCTGAAATTCTGAAGACGTGATTCAAGGCGGTCATATTGAAGACAAGGAGATTTGACAAAGGTCGCGGCTGATGCAATAGTCAATGCTGCAAATGAAACTCTACTTGGTGTGTTTTCTCTTAATCGATCGGGGGCGTTCATTGAGCACGGCAATGATAATAGGCGGAGGAGGAGGTAGGCTGCGAGGACTCAAAAAACGTGAATTTAATCAAATACACGTGTAGTGGATGGTGCTATTCATAGAGCAGCTGGTCCCCAGTTGCTGGAGGAATGTCAGTTCCGATTTTTCGATTCATGGCATGCTCTGGGGCTCTGTATTGACGCGCTCTGATAAGGCGAGACCTTACATGGCGCAGAAACAGGCCAAGCGAAAATAACTAAAGGTTATAACCTCCCGGCGTGCGTACAGCTACTTATGCTACTCTAAACGCCAATTTGACGAGATGTCTGATTAGCAAACATGTCATACATACCGTAGGACCTATATATTCATCTTCACGTGTCGAAACCGTATCGAAACAGCTAGCGTCATGCTATCGAAATTCGTTGAAGTTGGCGATTGATAATTCACTCTCTAGTATAGTGAGTTACCATATAATCCTTTTTTTTTTTTCATATGGAAATCTGCAAACTTAGGCATTTTGCTGCGTGTCGACTGGCGTTTACGAGTATCCCATCACCGATGCTACCCATATTGCCTTGAAAGAAACCAGGCAGTTTCTAGAGTCGCCAGAAAACGAGATGGCACGTCCAATGTGTTCAAAGACTGTCATCTAATATTAAAGCCGCCTTGGCATCAGCTCACGAAGTTAATTTTTGTGGTTTGGAACGACAGGGATAGAGATGTCTACTAGTGAGTTCTATGCCGTTGAACTGGTAACACGCTGTACACCGTTTTAGTGAATTTCTGCCTCTCTACTTTCCATTTGATGAGTAAGTGGAGTCAGAGAAAGTCGGAGGAGAGGGAAGAAAAAATCGAAATTGTGTCGTGAGATTGTTATATGAGAGAAGGTATTTAATCTTCTGCGATCGACAATCAGGTATGCAGGGCTAACCTCTTTCCTACCGAAGAAATGCTTGGACGATAAACAATGTCTATCAACGGCCCCCTTACGTGTTCTTGTAAATGATCTACTGATTGTCAAACGTCTATTTTACTCTTCCTACAAGTTCTGAATCTTCGGCGCCCTAAACCTGAACCTTAGCACAAATGGGCCACCTTTACCCCGTAAGTCCGACCTCAATTGCTCCGTTGCATCAGCTGTGTCTGAGCCGCGGGGCGACATATGGGTCCTACATTCAATAGTAATGTGTACTGGAAGGTGTGCTAAAGATCCCGCAGCTGATATGACACCAGTTCGATCACATCGCTTTCTCTGCACCGGAATAACCGAAAGATGATCGGATCCTTTGTAGAAGTTGTGCGTGATATTAACCCTACCAATCACAATTTAGATCCCTAAACGACTTAATGTTAAGGATCGGAAAGTGTTTAATAGTTGCAGGTCCTTGGCCCACTTTAGATCGTCTAAGGATTTGATGAGTGTTTGTTGGAGTTTATATTTACATCCTTACAAAGAATCCACAAGTCTGCCAGATCCGGAACTAGGTAGCGGCGTATTGACAATGACCAAAAGGGTGATCGCGTAGTCCACACAGAGCCTCCGTCATTCAGTATGCAATGAGATGTGACAGGGAAGTGAGAATAGGTGATAGGTCTTCAGTCCGTAACAATAATTATAATAATATTGACAGTCTTATACTATAAAGCTTCAAATTGTCTTTGTAGGAATAATATTGTCATACGACCTGCATCATAGGAATAAAAAGAGAAATACAGTTTTACAATGTCTCTATAGAGGTATACAACTCTAGAAATACTTACATAAAGTGACAATAAGAAAAAAGCCAGGTTTATGCAACACATTCCACTCAAACTCCAGCTTCTCTAACTCCCTGTAAAAATGGCACTAAATTCGTCTGCCTGCTCCTTTTCAGGCTGTCACCGGACAAAGATTCAGCCTTCCTAGATTGATTCTTTTTTTGGGGGGAAAGGCGCAATTGAAGTGGCCAAGTTGCTGCTCCGATTGATGGTATTACTTGCCCCATTTTGAGCGCCTTTCGGATGTTGCGGGTGGGGTTTTCGGCCGACCTCGAGATGGAGGCATGGGCCGACATCCCTTCTGGATACGAGTATTGCTTTTCTGTCGGCGTCTTATTGGAGCCGTCAATGTCGGAATGTGAATGAGAGAGCTAATCATCGCCCAAGATAATGTCGGGGACGTGGATGATGGAGCCTTGATCGCTGTTTCCGACTAACATCTTCTAATCATAGATCCAGGGGTGGCGATCTTGACCACGAAACACGGGGGAATCTGCTCGTAGAACACCGTCGGATCACATACATTCTTGACGCAAATCAAGACATCGGTCTTGCAGTCTATAACCTGATTATTCGACGCAGAGATTGTTTGAAACAGACAGCGTTTCTAATAAGATCAAGATACTAATTTTAAGCACTTGCATAAAAATTATAAGAGAAAAACAATAAAAATAAAGTGGTTTCCTTGTTGGTCTTTGTTCGCCGCAAGACCGTCTCCAGCATCCGTACCAGGGCATCTTTCGTCCATTTTCACGGCCACGATCAGACCCTTGTACCCTTGTTTCTAATTACACAATTTGAATATTGTTAAAACAATGTTCGTAAGGACACATTAATATATAGGATACTATTCAGTAAGAAAATGGCGCTAGATGTATATATATAAATAATAGAGAAACCGGATCCCTCTATTTTCAGAATAAAGTGCACTCTGGGATTAGGGTATTGTTATGACGAGGTTAACAGAAAAACAAAGAGGAACACCGTGAATTGGACCCCTAACACAATTGGGACACATTATGTAAGTTCCTGAACGGTGTTCTTGTTCAGCCCTGATGCATGTCCTACAAGAGTAGCAATTCAAACAACGTAACAATCGTTGATTAAACGCTTAGCCTTTTCGAAGCTCTCGGAGTCGGTCGCATATCGATGCGAACGCCAAACCAACCAACCCAGTAATGCCACGACTGCCAGCGCTCCACCCGCCATTGAAACGGTCGGCGATGTGGCGCCGCCTCATCCGCTGCGATGTGTTGAAATAGATTATTCTCGTTTAGAAGTTTTGTAATGTCAGTCTTGCGATGACATTCATGATTTTTCATTGATTTGATGGGTATATGTTCTCCCTGTATATTTGCTTAGATCGTGAACGGAACAGAACAGCAATCGGAAACCACCTGTAAGTTGTAACGCCTTCAGTGATTGATTGTAACTCATCGCAATGTGTAAAATGCCAGTATAATCTCATTGATATGCCATTATGGCAATTATACCAATTGTATTAGATCATAACCCAAAAAGAAGGGCTATCATTTCCGTTAGTACATCTCAGCGCCATCTCAATAGCAGTACCCCTGGTCGGCGTCATATTATATTGTCCTTCTTCATTCATATAAGGCGTAAGCACACCATTAGAATTTCTCGTTGAGGCAGTGACTAGCGCCATATCACTTACCTATTAGATGTAGATAGGACATGGCTATAAGAAACAGTCTGACACCCTGCTGTCTACTTACAACGCCTACCACGCAGCTATTACCATGGCCAAAATCCCTTATCAGTCCCACATAACCATTTTGGAGGCAGCTGCAGCCGCATTTCCTTCGTGCAACGCCTTCAAGATTCCGGTATACGACGAATCTGGAGAAATTATCGCGTGGAACGATGTGACCTACAAGCAGTTCTACAGCGATGTGGAGAGTATGGCAGCATATTGGATAGCGACACTTGGACTCCCTTTCGGCTCGATCGTTGCAGTCCGGTATGTTCCCTCCTTCCCATAGTGCGCTGCATACCAATGATTAAACCCTCCGACACAAAGGCTGGATGGAACATCTTATCCTGATGTCGTCACATTTTTCAGCATCTCAAGGGCCGGCTATGTCCTCCAAACTATGGGTTTATCGATAGACAACCCCGCCCTAGTGTCCGAAATGCTCGCAGAGACCAATGCCTGCGTTCTCATTTCTGACGCATCATGTGGCGAGTTTTCTGCTGGGTTTTCAGTTCCCGTGTATCCCGAGGCTGATGTGAAGAGCCTCGCGGACGTCCCGGATATGGGGATATTACCACCACTCGCCAATATCGGAAATGCCGACGACATAATCATGTTCTTTTATACCAGCGGTTCTACGTCTGGCCGCCCCAGATTAATCCCTTATAGTCGTAAATTCGTACACGGCCTTGTCATAAAATTGAGCCCTCAGACTCCCATTGGCCCAGTGCGCCCTATTACAACCAGCATCGGCGTATTGATTCATGCTGCCCAATTTTGTCGTATGATTTTCTCTCCCTAAACTAGATCCCTGGTGATACTCAACGTATTTTAATTCAGAGTTCATTTCCCAATTTCCATACGGACCGTGTCATATTCTTGTACGACTCGACTTTCCATCCAACGTCCTCATCCAAATGGTGGAGCAATGCGGGCTGACCAAGCTTAGCATATTCTCTAACCGCCTAACGAAACACTTGAAAAATGCCCATAGCGATCCCCGGCTTCTGTCTGTCCTTCAGTCCATCGAGATAAATTGCACTGGAGGACAGGTACCGAAGAATGATATTGACTGGGCCTATGAAAATGGCCTACACGTCGTCGTAAGTATCTATTTGGTCCCGTTGTTTTGAGACTTTTAGCCAACGTGCCACGTTAATTCAGATCACATTTGGAATGACCCAAACAGGGGCGCTTTTAACAACGGGCAATGCGCGAGGGGAGAAGCCGGTAGGATATAGAACACTGGGCCGCGAGGGTTACCATCACACCTTTGTTCCTGTTGAGAACGCCTCTGAGATGGGCGACGAAAAGCTGCTGGAGCTTGTTGTCCTTTCGGATTCACCGGATTGTCCCGATGTCTTTTTCCGCGCGGCCGATGGTCATTACCATTCTGGAGATACGTTTGTCGAAATTTCCCCACAACGTTATGCGTCTCGGGGCCGTGTTGACGATCAGATCAAGTTGTACGCAGGTGGTCTATGTAATGCGGGGTACGTGCATGTTTCCTTGGGGGCGGTGTTTCGATCAAACTTGTAGCCTGATTCCTCCTATCTAGGGCCATAGAAGAGCAATTGAACCAGCGCTGCAGCACTGTGATCACAGATTGCATCGTCGTAGGCTCTGGCCGTTCTGCCCCGGCTCTCATCGTCGAAGCAAACTCTCACATCCTTGATATCGCAAAAATTATAGCAGAGGTCGCTCAGAGCGTAGCAACTATCCAAAAGGGGCATCATCAATTCGAGCGTATTGCGTCTAATCGCATTTTAGTCGTGGAAACTGGGACATTACCCCGCACTGTGAGTTCTGTCTGGACTTCGTCGGTCACCTCACCTAACATTGTATCTTCAGGGCAAGGGAAACATTCGACGCGGGGTTGTGGAACAGCAGTTCAAAGGGCAGTTAGATGAACTAGATAGCTAAACCTGGAATGATCCAATTTGTCTTGACGTGCCTGGTAAAACTACATTTCCAATACATTATAATACTGCCCTACGTATAAATGCTCTGGTTGCGGGATGATGTATTTCTACTTATTGCCATATCTGTGCTTCTGAAAGTCTTGTTATATACCAGTATTTTATATATTAAAGGGACTCGCAGACTTACTGAGTATTGATGAAAGCCTGTTGACAGATAGGCTCACTCGGCCCGTGACATGCGTGATAGGGCCATGGTGTATTGCTTGAGGAACTAGTAAACATGGCTGGGCAGCGGGAAGAACAGGCTGATTACATAAGCATAAGCTCAGTTGGTATGCCCCACTTGGCACGTCCACGAGAAGTCAAGGACGAGTTTGCCATTGTATTAGAGTGTATAATCCACCGGACCTCTAGCGTATAGTATATGCAAGCGCACGTCAGTATTGTTGTCCATTCAATGGCTCGGATAGGCTCTATACTCACCGAACGTTCCGACATGGTCTCATCTCACGACCTCATTGCAATGACCACAGCCTGGTACCTCCATCGTCTCCGGATCGAGGCATCGCGTTGCTGGGAAATTGAGTACCGGCCGGCAAGATGAAGGCTTGGCTGGGAGGGAAGTATAAGGTCGAGCGTACGTTGTCTTCGTAGGGAGGGTATACAGCCTTGGAGGGCGATGCTGCTGTGCGGGCACACGGCGTGTACGAAACTGAGCGACGTGAAAGGTGTTGGACAGGAAAGCGCAGCGGAGACGGATAAGCAACGATGGGGCCATATGCGAGGTCACTGCAACCCAACGAGATATAATGGTGCGTATTCTACGATGTTGGCGACGTATCTTGAAGGATGATGGGGTGAAGAGGAGACCACTCAGGACGATCAAGAAACAGAAAACTTGAAATGACAAGTGCGGAGGTATGGTGAAAGTGCGTGATGGAATATTTCGTGATGGGTAGCCAAGGAGAGGAACTACATGGGATGAGCGATTTCTATAGGCATAAAAAGAATATGGAAATTATGTGAGAAATGCAGATCAGTGAACAGCAAAAGAATAAATAAGACGATCGACACACCTAGCTCAAGAATGCTCCTTCGCAAGGCTTCCTGTCGTGTAACAACAAAAACTACCAGTATCTTCGCTGTGATCCGATGTGGCACACATTTTAGTGTAAACATACCAGTACCTCGTCGATCGGCACACTGTTCATGGACACGATGGAAATGCAGTGCTGTGAAGACGTGACAGTGTTACAGGTACAACGTGGTATCTCTCAACCATCGCATTCTTGAAGCTATTTGGAAGAAAGAACTTATTTTGTTTCATACGAAGGAAGTACTATCTTTGAAGTCTTCGGTTTCAGATGGAACCAGAAATTTTGAACCATACTCGTAATCGTGCGGATTCTGGACTGGGCATTAAAGTGCTCGTCGAGGGCATCGCCCCGACTATCGAGTGTGTCATGTCGACGGTTTACCGGTGCTTCTCCGTTAATGACAGTTCTAACAGCATCGTCGCCATCCATGGCCTAGATGGACACCGCGAAGGCTCCTGGACGGCCGAGAACGGAATACTCTGGCTTAAAGACCTATTGCCGCAGCGATTGCCTAACGCCAGAATTGTTACATACGGCTATGACGCATCCACTGGTAGTCAATCAAAGAAAATAGACGAGACATTGTATGGTCATGCAGAAAATTTTATTTCGCGGCTCGCTTTGCTTAGGGATAGTACTACTACTACGGTGAGTTTCTTTTATTCATGGGAAATGCTTATTGAATTGTTGCTAGACACGTCCCATCATATTTATTGCCCACAGCTTAGGTGGCATTATTCTTAAATTTGTGGGTATTTAATTGCGAAGCACTCTGATATTCTAATTTCAAACTGGGGTGTGTGCGTGTAGGCTTTGATTCATGCTAATCAATGCAACGAATCTCACCTCCCTCATCACAAGCAAATAATACTGTTGGCAATTGGGATACTGTTCTTTGGGACTCCGCACCAAGGGACGGCTGTTGCACTCTCTGCGTCCCAGATGCTGCTTGTCCATCTGCCAGTTGATGAGAATACTGGTCATGCACTGTTACGCAATTTGGCAATCAATTCGGAACAGTTGGAGATCCAGTTATCTCTTTACAACGGGATCAGTGCTTTTTTCAATACGAAGTTTCTTTATGAGGTCTATCACACCGTCCTGCATGACGGTACATCTGGCTTTGTGAGTTCTTTAAACTGCGCTATTTGATTGTTACTAGCTCACATGGAGTCAGATTGTGCCAAAGTCCTCTGCCATTGTTCCAGGTGCACGGGATGCTGAACCTATTGGACTGAACAAGAATCACATGGATATGACAAAGTTTTGCTCAGCTGAAGATGATGATTTTATTGTAGTGGTCTCATTGTTGCAAAGTATAAGGAGTGATCTTCCTAAATTGGAGCCAGTTTGTGGAAGAGATGTTAGCCAGTCTGACGGTATAGTATATCTTCTCCTCATAAAGCTTTATATTCTCATATGGAGCATCAGATATTTTGAATAAGGGTCTATCTTACACACCCAAGCTCTTATCGACCCCAAGGTTCACTGGTCAAGATATTTACCTGGAGAAATTGAGAACATTCTTTGTGAATGAGAATATCACACCTCGCCGAAAACACCTGCTGTTGTTTGGCATGGGTGGTATTGGAAAGACCCAAATCACCTTAAAGTTTGCTGAGGAGTGTGCAGATCTGAAGCTGTAGGTTACTTCATTATTACTCTAAATACAATGCAGTTCTGATTATATTGATATATTGCCTAGCTACTGGAGGATATTATGGCTTGATGCTACAACTGCAGAAACTCTTGAGACAAGTTTTGCTGAAATCTCTAAATATGATCCTGTAATGATGTCTCTGGAGATTGAAGAATCAGGTGAATGTATTATAAGATGGCTTGCTGGACTGGGAAGAAAGTGCCTGCTTATTTTTGATAATGCTGATGGCATGACTACTCTGGTTTCAAAATACATTCCTCCAGCACATTCATTGCATATGTTGATTACAAGTAGAAATCCTGATCTGCAGCAGTGTTAAGAACTGGAAACTGACTAATGTCGGTGGCCGACAGGGACCGATCGGAAGGACTTGGCTTCAGCTTATGGGCTGCGCCCTCGCAAATATCTGTAGGATGTCCTTAAATTTCGGGCGGGCGAAGACTAGTCCTAGTGAGTACCTTTCGGCGTGATACCGATCGGAATCGAAGGACAAGTTGGGCGTCGGGCCAAGGGGTCGGGGCCGGGAGTGGGCGAGCGCACGCGAAGGCGGATGGGGGAAGTCTTAGTATGAGACTGATACAGGTGTATGAGGGTATTCTGAGTCGATATTCTGATTGCCTAGTAACTACAATTACAGCGGGTTCATATACAAGTAACAGGCGTCTGGAAAATACTAATGGGGAGAAGGGCGGAACACGGTATTAACAATAAGCTTGACTAGGAACGGGAAGTTTATGATTAGTTCGGAGGCCGATGATAACCGAGAGCGGGATTACGATAAAAGGAAATGGTTCGAGGACTACAAATATAGATAGACATATGCGAAACATAAGATTGAACAGATCAACATAATAAAGGGGACGTATCAAAGTTTGACCAGACAATACGAGTTATTTGACGTGGGCGTAAATGGAGTTTGATCTTCGCGAAACATTCGTCAGCTTCGGGGCCGATGGTTTCCGAGAGGATGACTTGAAACATTGACAAGTGGCGATAACCTCGGGGCCGATAGGGTTGCGACACGGTCGTAACAAGCAGTCTGTGAGCAGTACTCTCAATCTTGAGGTGATGTCTAAAGAAGATGCACTTTCACTGCTAAAGGATGGTTCATTGCAAACCATTGCAGAAACACTTGGCTTCTTGCCTTTGGCATTAGATATTGCTGGTGCAATTATATATAGGGGATTGTCTACAGTGGAGGAGTACACATCAACATATCTCAAGGACCATGAGATACTTCTACATGGAGATCATCCCTTATATAAAGGAGCTTCATTTTATAACCAAACAATTAATGATACCCTAAACACCTCATATGAGCTGATAGAGAAGAAACATAGTCAGGGAGATCTTGCAAAGGATGCATTATTTCTTCTAAAAATGCTAGGCTTCTTTCATAATCAAAATATTGAGGAAATAATATTCAAAAAGGCTGCAGAGGCACCAGAATGGCATATCAAAGATTCACGGTTGAGAACTACACAGCCTGATCTTCCATTACAGTTTCTTAAATGTGACAAGCATAATCATTGGATCCACACAAAGCTCAGAACAGTAATGCAACTGCTCTGTGAATATTCACTGATATCAAAAGTCCCATCAATCACTGGATTTTCATGGACAATCCATCCTATAGTGCAGATATGGATAAGAGACAAAGTAGTTACTGAGAAACAGGTCATATATCTGGCTGCAGTGCGAGCTTTAATTGTAAACTCAATCAATGGGAATGAAGATTTGGTGGAGCATTCCTATCACTTTCATGGAATGATATTACCCCATATGATGGCATATTATCATTATAATGCCAGTTTTGGATTATCCTACTGTGATGATGAGCACAGTGCTCAGACAGAAGAGTTTATTAAAAATGGGTACTGGGATTATGCTAGCAAATTTTGTCAACAGGCAGTGTGCATCAGAAAGCGGATCTTGGGGCAAGAGCATTATGATTCAATGGCTATGGTATTCAAGTTGGCATACATATGGTACAGCCAGGGAAAGTATAAAAAAGCTCAGATATTGGGACGCCAGATCCTAGAGAAATATAAGAGACTTCTTGGCCTAGAGCATCCATCTACATTAATATCCATGGGAAACTTGGCATCCACCTTGAAGAATCTGGGAACATATACTGAAGCTCAGGAGCTGGAAGTGCAGGTCTTGGAGGCACATAAACAACTGCTTGGCCCAGAGCATCCATCTACATTAACATCCATGGGAAACTTGGCACTCACCTTGTCAGATTTGGGAAAGTATACTGAAGCTCAGAAGCTGGGAGTGCAGGTTCTGGAGGCACAGAAGCAACTGCTTGGCCCAGAGCATCCATCTACATTAATATCAATGGGAAACTTGGCATCCACCTTGAAGAATCTGGGAAAGTATACTGAAGCTCAGAAGCTGCAAGTGCAGGTTCTGGAGACACAGAAGCAACTGCTTGGCCCAGAGCATCCATCTACATTGAGATCCATGGGAAACTTGGCATCCACCATGTCAGATCTGGGAAAGTATACTGAAGCTCAGGAGTTGGAAGTGCAGGTCCTGGAAGCACAGAAGCAACTGCTTGGCCCAGAGCATCCATCTACATTATGATCCATGGGAATCTTGGCACTCATCTTGAAGAATCTGGGAAAGGATACTGAAGCTCAGGAGCTGGAAGTGCAGGTCCTGGAGGCATACAAGCAATTGCTTGGCCCAGAGCATCCAGATACATTGACATACATGGGAAACTTGGCATCCACCTTGAATAATCTGGGAATGTATACTGAAGCTCAGAAGCTGCAAGTGCAGGTTTTGGAGGCACAGAAACAACTGCTTGGCCCAGAGCATCCATTTACATTAGCATCCATGGGAAACTTGGCATCCACCTTGTCATATTTGGGAAAGCATACTGAAGCTCAGAAGCTGGGGGTGCAGGTTGTGGAGGCATGCAAGCAACTGCTTGGCCCAGAGCATCCATTTACATTAGCATCCATGGGAAACTTGGCATCCACCTTGAAGAATCTGGGAAGGTATACTGAAGCTCAGGTCCTGGAAGTGCAGGTCCTGGAGGCACACAAGCAATTGCTTGGCCCAGAGCATCCATCTACATTAAGATCCATGGGAAACCTGGCATCCATCTTGTCAAATCTGGGAAAGTATACTGAAGCTCAGGAGCTGGAAGGGCAGGTCCTGGCAGCACACAAGCAACTGCTTGGCCAAGAGCATCCATCTACATTAAGATCTATGGGAAACTTGGCACTCACCTTGTCATATTTGGAAAGTATACTGAAGCTCAGAAGCTGGAAGTGCAGGTTCTGGAGGCACACAAGCAATTGCTTGGCCTAGAGCATCCATCTACATTGACATCCATGGGAAACTTGGCATCCACCTTGTCATATTGGGAAAGGATACTGAAGCTCAGAAGTTGGAAGTGCAGGTTCTGGAGGCACACAAGCAACTGCTTGGCCCAGAGCATCCAACTACATTAACATCCATGGAGAACTTGGCACTCACCTTGTCATATTTGGGAAAGGATACTGAAGCTCAGAAGCTGGAAGTGCAGGTTCTGGAGGCACACAAGCAACTGCTTGGCCCAGACCATCCATCTACATTAAGATCAATGGGAAACTTGGCATCCACCTTGAAGAATCTGGGAAAGTATACGGAAGCTCAGGTTCTGGAAGTGCAGGTCTTGGAGGCACACAAGCAACTGCTTGGCCCAGAGCATCCATCTACATTAAGATCCATGGGAAACTTGGCATCCACCATGTCAGATCTGGGAAAGTATACTGAAGCTCAGGGGTTGGAAGTGCAAGTCCTGGAGGCACACAAGCAACTGCTTGGCCCAGAGCATCCAACTACATTAACATCTATGGGGAACTTGGCACTCACCTTGTCATATTTGGGAAAGGATACTGAAGCTCAGAAGCTGGGAGTGCAGATCCTGGAGGCACAAAAGCAATTGCTTGGCTCAGAGCATCCATCTACATTGACATCCATGGGAAACTTGGCATCCACCTTGAAGAATCTGGGAAAGTATACTGAAGCTCAGAAGCTGGAAGTGCAGGTCATGGAGGCACACAAGCAACTGCGTGGCCCAGAGCATCCATCTACATTAAGATCCAAGGGAAGTGTGGCACTCAACTTGAAGAATCTGGGAAAGGATACTGAAACTTAGAGGTTAGAAGTGCAGGTCCTGGTGAAAAGTCATTGAAATTCTAACCATTTGATATATGAAGAGTATTGACCCTCTAGGTACAATATTTATGTATTGACTGTGAAAGTCAATACAGATATGTGTAGAGTAGTAGTCACTGTGAGAAAATGTACAGTTGTTAGAGGTGACCATAATAAAGGAAAGCAGAATCAACCTTAATAGAATGATTCATAGTTAAGTAGACTAGACAAAGTAAAGCAATGTACAGATGGTTTGGGAGAAGCAGTGGATGAATGTGAGGAGTACAGTTGTTGATGAGCAAGTTTGAGTGATGAGCTCTACACTTTGACTGTAAAAGTACAATGCTGAGAGTGATACCTAAGTTCAGATAGTAGCCATTTGAGTTGCCTGAGATGATAACCCTGTTAGGGCAACACTAACAAGGCTACCAAACACAAGATAAAACACAGAAATATGAAGTGAAGAGGGGATAGCTCAATGACAGGGGAGATCACACTTGTTTTAGTGGGATTCCTAAGAGATTGAAACTAAAGACTAGCTATGTACATGCCCCCTATTTATACTAGTTATTATTTATGAGAAGTTAAAAGAAAGTGCATATATAGACTGCTATTGAGCAAACTGGCATTTTGGCATCTAACGGCACCTCGGTGTTTGTGTCAGTGCTGACTTTGTCTGCAGCAGCGGGGCACACATCTGTGCACAGGGACGACTTTAGACACACAGTGCTTCGCACTGTGTGTCAACCAGGCTATGGGCAGTGGCAGCAGCCTTAGGATGACGGCGGTTGTGGTGACCTCATGGTGATGTTGGCTGCGTCCTTGCAACAATGGTGGATATGGCTATGCAATGACTTTGCAATGACGGTGTGGCCTTGCATCAGCACCGATGTGAGGATGCTATATTGCCGTTACGCTGTGTGTGCACATTGTGACTCTGCAGTGCACACACATTGCAGCTGTGCAGTGCATCCATGTGTCACATCACCGCTTTCAATGGTGGTGGTGGTGGCACAATTACATAATCATTCTTGTACTGTGCCTGCACTGCTAGATGTAGATATAGTTAAAATAAACTAAAATAAAAAATAAATGGCAAAATATATATTATATATATTGCCCTGACATCACCCCCTCTTTAAGGAGTGGCATCCCGACACACCAACAGGTGTCCCTAACCCTAACATTGTCCACTCAGGTATCCATATACTGTACAGTGACCCAAAAAAGCGTCTGGATGTTTGGTGAAATTGGAAAGATGGGTTTGCAGTTCCAGAAATAAAATAGATACAATTCTGAATAAATCAGAGGTAAGAGGTATACATCTGACCTACATGATGACATAAGCATGACATCATAGCTTTTCTTATCAGGGAAGTAGGAAATGAACAATGGATATGGTGCATCCAGACATTTTTTTTGCTCTGTCAACTGATACATGAAACTCAACTAAGGTTCATATAACTGTGGGAATTTCTGGTTAGGTTCAACAATGTCATGTGACCACATGTTTAAATAACACATTTACATGAACCTTTGCCTCAATTCACCCCCCCACCACATGATGAAGAAGCACTCTACTGAAACAAGGCTCTCTGTCATTTCTCTTCTCCAGGAGGGTCACTCCTGCAAAACAATTGCTTCTAAACTTCATATTGGGCACTCTACAGTATCAGAAATTTGCTTTCAACTCCCTGGTCCACTTCCAACACCTTCCAGAGGTTGTCCTCCCAAACTCTCCCCTAGGGATCATCACCACCTGGCTCGTTCTATCACCTCTGGACAGGTTGATAATGCCTCCCAAGCCAAGTCCCACCTCTCCCTCAATGTCTGCACACAGACAATTAAAAATGCATTGAAGAAAGAGAATTTGAAGGCTGTGGTGAAGGCCAAAAGACCTCTTCTTGCCTGTCAACACATCAAGGCTCGATATGAGTTTGCTATCAAGTACCAGTATTGGACTGAGGAGGACTGGTTTAGGGTTATCTTCTCAGATGAGACCAAAATCAATCATTTGGGCTCTGATGGGAGGTTGTGGGTATGGAAAAGACCAGGTTCTGCACTCACTCAGCAGCATATTAATGGAACTATCAAATTTGGAGGGGGGAGTCTAATGATTTGGGGATGTATGACAGCACATGGTGTGGGGTACATGTGCAAGATAGATGGGAGGATGGATGGGGAGATGTACAAGGACATATTGGAGGACTATATCTTCAAAACAGTGGAGTATTATGGGATGGACAGGGAAAGGTTTGTCTTCCAGCAGGACAATGACCCTAAACACACTTGCAAGTTGGCCAAGGATTGGTTCAAGGACCATCAGGTGGAGGTTTTAGACTGGCCTGCACAGTCTCCAGACCTGAATCCAATAGAACACTTATGGTGGGAGTTGAAGAGAAGGCTTCGAACATACCCTGAGGTGCCCAAGAGCATATTGGAGCTCTGGGAGAGAGTGGAGGTGGAATGGGAGGGTATTCCGAGGGAGACATGCCTTGAATTGATCAAGAGCATGCCTAGAAGGGTTGCTGCAGTACTAAAGGCCAAGGGGGGTACACTAAATACTGAAACTGGTAAAAACTAGTAATTAATTACGAGAGCAAAAAAAGTGTCCGGATGCACCATGTCCATTATTAATTTCCTACTTTACTGATAAGGAAAGCTATGATGTCATGCATATGTCATCATGTAGGTCAGATGTATACCTCTTACCTCTAATTTATTCAGAATTTTATCTATTTTATTTTTGGAGCTGTAAACCCATCTTTCCAATTTCACCAAACATCCAGATGCTTTTTTGGGTCACTGTATAATGCTATTATATCTTATTTATTTTATTATAATTTTTCACTAATTATTTATATTTTACCTACTTAGTTATTGCTTTTCAGCACCTTGCTGCAGCCTTGTTTGCACATTTTTGAAGTCATGTGACTTATTAGATAAGCCTCTGGTGTCAGGATATCACACAAGTCACAGATGTGACTACTCGAGTCATTAATTGATTCCACCAACTCATCGTTTGCTTCCATCCCAGGACTGCAGCACCTTCATGTTCAAGCAAGAGGTTAAAACCCTTGTCTCAGAGAGGGGAATCACATGGTAAATAAAGGGTAAAAAATAAGTAGAATATGAGGTCATTATGACCTTACTAATGACCTCATAAAATAAATAAATGATTAAATATTTAGTTATCAAAATGTATATAAGAAGGGCCAAGTTTCCAATAAAACCATCTTATCACACACATACATATTTTACTGCACAGCTCAGAAGCTTATCTAATCATCCTAAGGACAATAATAGCCTTAGTCTGATACACTAACTGCAAGCACCTACACTTGCAGAATCTTGAATCTTTGTCAGCAACTCTTGAACTTAGCTAATCATCTAAGTTCCCCCAGCCTCACAGCTGCCCTTTAGGCTTATTAATTACATAATAAACCTAATAAGAATCTAAGTATCCTTCCTGAAATTCCCTGCCAATACTAGATTATTCAAGGCCCAGTCCTATCTTTATTGAATTAATCAAGTACAAGCACTCAAATAATCCAACACAAATTATTTTCTCTATTAATAAATTATTTAACACCTTGTTAAATAACTATTAATAGTTAAAAATAAGCATACAAGAATCCAAAGCTTTATATCAAGTCTCTGCTAAGTTACTGTACATATATTCAGCTTCTAGCCCCTATTCTCAAGGAATAGTTCTTTTATTTGCTAAAAGAGTCATATATTGTTCTATTGAACCTTTCAATAATCAAAATAAGCATTAATTTGAGTTGTTTAAGCTTAATAGCACAGCTCATTAATCTATCAGTATTTAAATTACTGGACCTTTGCTTGTTTTATTGTTAAAGCTCTGTGACACTATAGCATATATTGAGCTATCTGTTAAGTACCGTGTTGGGAACTTATTCCAAAACTATCAGAAAGTCACCAAAAAGTCGGGAACTATCAGATAGGGTCAGGACCTTGGCTTCAGCTTATGTGCTGCACCTCTACGCAAACGCTCGAAGTCCTTAATTTCAGAAGTGAGACTTACAATGGAAGATACAGATATTCAGAGTTCCGAAGAGTTCCGAATATCGAGTGTACAGAAAGATGGAAGAAGGAATAAGAAACTAAGTCGATATCAGATCTAAGGTAAAGTACAAATTCACGGAAACTAATATAAGTCTTCTCGTTATTGTACTATAATAAGACGGAAATGGAAGTATCTTTAAACAGGAATACAATAAGACATATCAGGGAGACAATATTCCGAAACGGGAATACAATAAACAAACGAGTGAATACTTGTCAATGGACAAATTACCAAATGCGGAACAAGGGAAGAATGCAGAAGATACGGTAACTATGATGTTCCATAGTCGGAGATCGGAAGTCAGATATTGAAACATCCGGGAACGGGTCGTAACACTTCCTCCCCTTTTCCTCATTTCTTCATATATAGAACGGTCAGAACTTCCACCACTCTTCACAACAGGTGTGAGATGTCACACCTCAAGGGCATTTTAGTTCATTCATTAATGATCCTTCCGCAGGTTCACCTATGGAAACCTTGTTACAACTTTTACTTCCTCTAAACAACCAAGTTTGATCGACCTCTTGTCATGAACATACAAACTCAAATTTCGATAATATTCAATTTAATATTTCTTTGACATTCTTTCGACTTTCCAACTCAATTTCCAACTCAACTTCCAACTCAACTATTCTTTGACAATATGTTTGACAATATCAAATATCTTTGACTTGTCTCAGTTTGATGTCATTGATGATTTCACTTTGATATCACATTATCATCATAGGTAAATGATTAGTATATAAGGACGATGATAGGAATGAAGGAAGTCAGTCAGAAAACCTGTATTATATTATATTATTACTGTATTATATAATCATCAAACTTTCTCCAAGATTTTCTTCGACTTAATTATTCATGAGCCTCTGTGTCCTATCTTTGCCTCATGCTTTATCAACAGGACAAATTAATACTTTATCAAATGAGGTATCTTTATTCGATATTGTTGAATATTCTTCGATTCGTGACACTTTCTCAGTAACAGGGTGCCATCTCCAGCTCTCCAAAGCCAATCTGAAGACCTCACTAAGCTGTTCAATTGATAGTAGTGACAGGCAGTGTGTACAAAGGGCAGAGACATAATTGATGTGAGCTGATAACACAACACATGCCTACTAGGAATTCCTCATTGAAGAGCAATAATTGCAATTCTCTATCCCCAGCATGACAGAGTTTCATAAGATTACCTGGACCTTCCGGCCTAGGTGATAAACTCACTGGCTCTGTCAGTGTAGCATGTGTGTGGCCCAGAACATCTAAGGGCATCACAGACCTTGTGATGTATCCAGTATATTTTCACGAATTTTCCCTTAATTTTCTGGGATTTATTTCTCTTTATTTATTTTATTTTATTTTATTTATTATTCCAAGAATATGGCTATTTCCTTTTAACTTCGCATACTCAAAGCTTCAAATGATGTCACATTACATAATTGAAGCCTAGAGCGGTCCAAAGTTAAGATTAATAAGCCAATTTATCTATTTTTAGTGATTTAGCCCTTTTTCTCATAATCACTGCATATATGCACACTTTTTTGGCCTTATCATACATAATCATCAACTCGATGATGCATTTACAAGTGGATGTGTGCCATTCCCACAGCGAAGCAGCTGGTTTTATTTAAATCCAGCTTTTGAAGCAATTTTGCTTCCAGCCCTGGCCATCTCAGACATGGCTTATGACTCCCCAGCTCAGATCTTTGAGTCAGATGATAGTTATGACATCATAGTGGAATTATGGAAACCTGTAGAAGTGTCTAATAATTTCCTATTTAGTTATTTAGATATTATTAAGCAGAACTCTGTACATGTATAAAAAGTGGCCCAAATCACTGAATAAATAAATCTACTTTACTACTATCAACAGCACAGCTCAGAAGCTTAGCTTATCATCCTAAGGACAATAATAGCCTTAGTCTGATATACTAACTGCAAGCACCTACACTTGCATAATCTTGAACTCTTTGTGTGAAGAGTGGTAGAAGTTCTAACCATTCTATATACGAAGAATATCGACCGTTGAAGTACGATACCACTATGTATTGACTATGTAGTTCAATACGGTAGAGAGAAATAGCTATCTAAAGTAAGGTAGATAGCTAGAACGAATAAGCAGAATCGACTGGTTAAGTACGATTCTGGATAACTGCTCGAGTGCAAGTAGAGTAGTTAGAGAGTCGAATAATAGAGTAGCGTGGATGTAGTCCACGCAAGTTGAGATAGGGATTGAGTTTCGACTGATACAATTCGAAACTCAGTTTGAATGAGTAGCTAAAGCCCGTCTGTGACGGTCGAGACGATACACCAATCACAACTTACAGGACACTAATGGGTGTCTGGGTAAGTCGTGGTTGTGGTGTAAAAAGTGTCTGAGTTCTAAACTACTGGCGCTAGAATACATAAGTCTGGCGTGTGTGCGCCCACAAGAGTCGATGTACCACATACATAGGTCGTTGAACTAATTATAGGTATAATGAAAGAGAGAAAATAGAAATAATAAAGGAAATATAGTAAGAGCACATCCGACTATATTTCCTGAGTGTATTTCGCCATACCTCTCATTTGTCAGCACTCTTGAACTTAGCTAATTCATCTAAGTTCCCTCAGCTTCCTGGAAACCTTTAGGCTTACTAATCACTTAAGTAAATCTAAATTCTCATTACTGAAATCCCTGCCCATTTAGGTTATTCAAGAGCCCACATTAACAGCACAGTTAATTGATCTTTAAACAAATACTTGGATATTCGACTCTCAGACAATCTCTCTATTTATAAATTATTTAACAGCTTGTTAAATCGTTATAAATAGTAAACTAAAAGGCTACAAGAAAGCGAAGGCTTATGTCAAGTTTCTGCTGACCTATTGCACATACATTCAGCTCCTGAACCTTTATTCTCAAGAAGAACTTACTTTCATAGAGCATGTCACTACAAGTTTATCTGAATTAGTCAAGAGACCAAACAAATATTGACTTTAGTTGTTTAAGCTTAATAGTGCAGCTAATTAATCTATCAGTATTTAAATTACTGGACCTTTATTTGTTTATTTCTTGATTCCCTTGCTGTGTCAACATTTGTTAACTATTTGAGAGAATAAATAGCCGAATCCATTACAGACCTGTTATTGCCTCCAACTTCCATCAGCTAGTCACTGATAGTCCGTCTAAGAAGCTGACGACCAGCCAAAGCCAGCCAGGCTATTTAGCATGGGAAGGTCTCATTCATTATCAGAATTAACCAGACAAATTACTCCACCAACTAAGAATGGCCATGCACCACCACCCATAAAATCAAGAAAGAGCTATCAATCTGTCAATCCTAGTTCTGTCCGGACCTGGTGCATTTCCCCATGTTGAGTCAAATTAAGCTGCAGGCTCCACTCCTGGTGGTGCCCTTCCATCAATTCCTTTAAGTTTCAGCCTTGTGACCATACTCTCCCCTGAACCCAAAGACTTTGATTTCTCGTAAGGTGCTGAACCACACATCAAATTGAGGTCATCTGATCCCTAGTCAACATAGTTTACTGTTACGACTACAACAGTATCTGATCTTTTTTTTTTTTTGTTTATGCCCAGGGAGAAAACTTTCAAAAAAGTTCAACCACAGAACTACAGGATATGTGGGATTGACTAAGGAATCTTCCTGTTGCCAGACTCACTAAAAACCTCCTGTCCTCCTGACCTTGAGTGGTTCAGGTGGCTTATCGGATAGTAGAGTTTTAGACCCTTTAAACTCTGTTTCCTAGGCTCACATAGCCCTTCCAAGCCTCTTGGCAAGTTTCTCGCAGGGTGTCCTTTTACAGGCCCATTTGATAATTTGGCATTATCATGCCATGGGGGGTCAATTTCTTTAAGTCTTTTCTACTGGCCCTTGAGTAGGGTTATGTCTTCTTCAGTTGAATGGATTTGTAACTCATTTTCTGATATTTTTAGTAAGGTGTCTTTGCACCATCTCTTTTTAAACTTTTCTATCAGATTTGATGCTGCATCGAGCAGTTGCTGAATTTGTGGTTGTGTTTTGCACAGGCCATACAGAATATGCCCTCGTCAAGTATCCTTTTTGTGTTAGGGACTCTAATCCAGTTGTTTGGGATGAATACTGGTGATAGTAGTGGTGTTTCAGGGAATGGGAGGAATTGTATTGTTACTTCCTATTCCTTGTCTTCCCTTTCATTAGGCTCTTTGATCTCCATAGATTCAATTGCTACTCTTTGGCCTTTGTCACCTTTAAAGACATTAGCTAGGCTTGCCATTAGGTACATCTTCATGTTGTCTTTTGAGAAACTGTCTTCCACATTTTTTAGCACCCACATACTATGTGGGAAGTTAAACCATGGATAGGGGAGGAATTCAACTGTCCAGATTCCTCTTCTCCTTATGTACCTTGTGGCTGTTATTTTGGATGCTAAGTCCATGTATATCTGTGAGTCCCTTGGCGAGTCTATCTGCAGTATCCTTGGAAGCATCACAATTACCCAAAGAGATTCTCTTGTTCCATTTCCTAGTTCCCATACAGTTATCTCGTCTTCATTGTAACAGAGCTCTTTGTCTCTTTTCCTCATAAATTGTTTTACTGCTTTTTTGAACAGTATGGTAGAGTCTGGTCTCCTTGTGGGGATGGCTCCTATTCTCTTTGCTCTGAATATATGAGCTATGACTGTCACTGGTCTTAGATCGTGCAGGAGGTCGAGTTCTGGGTCGGGGAGTGTCCTCCCTAGTTGTATTTATGACTTTTGGGTCAAAATCAATTTCTAGTGCCCATTTGTTGTCTTTTAGGGGGTTTATTCCCTGTTTCAAATGGGTGGGATGAGGACGGTCCACTAGGATGCTGTGTGTTTCTGGGGTTCTCTGCTTGCCTGAAGTTGGCTGTGATGACCCTTGTTCCATTAGGAGGTCTATGGCACTGGGTATGTCCATCTCTGTTCCCTCCTCTAGATCTCTCCTGGATCTTTTTCTAGATGGCAGGGGTTTGATCGGTAAGGGAATGTTTGGGTCTACCACTTGTTGCTCTATGAGCAGTGGTTGTTCTAGAGCAGTGGTTCCTCTAGGGATGCATGTGTCTCTGCTGGGGGCTGATGTGTCTCTGTGGCCATTTCTGGTGCTGGTTTTTCTATTGGCTCAATATCTGAGTCAATAAACTCTGTGGTTCTTATTGTTGATCTGGTTTTTTGTCTTTTCCTTGAATTAATGTGAGGAGTTGGTCATTGGTGTCTGAGTATTTTCTTAATTTTATGCCTGAGGGCTACTTTTTAAAATTATTTTATTATTTTCTTTCATTTAAATTTGTTCTCAGGCCCCTAGTCTCCCAATAGTGTCAGGTGTTTGACTGTTTGTAGGTGTTAAAGGTGCGTACATGGGGGGTTTCCAGAGAAACCCACGGGAAATCCAGTAGGACTTGGCTTCAGCTTATAGGCTGCACCCTTGCAAGATCGTGTTGTCCAATTTCAAATGGGCAGATGGGAATCCCAGGGAGTCCGGGTGGAGTTCATGGGTTGAGAGGTCGTGGGTTGAGAGGTCATGGGTTGAGAGGTCATGGGTTGAGAGGTCATGGGTTGAGAGGTCAGGGAGTTGAGATAGATAAGTCAGAGGTTGAGTGATAGATGCATCAGAGCCCATGTGCTCCGACTAGTGAGAGCAGTGTAATTCAAAGAGGAGTTTAGAGCAGAAAATGTACTAGATTACTGGGGAGAATCTAAGCTGATTTTCTGACTGGATTGTATGTACAACATCTGTCAGACTATATAGACTGTGAAATGAATAACATACCAAATCCAGTAATAATGAAAACAAAACTAACAAACATAAAACAAGATAAGTAAACACCAAACTTGGTGTTAGGAACGGGATGGAACAGAAGTGGAGTCCGAATTGTGACAGGTCATAAACCATAATGGGAACAGAGCAGGAGCAGAGTCTGAATCGTGACAGGTCATTGACTATAATGGGAATGGGGCTCAGTTAGAAAGGTGACAGGTTTTCTAAGCAGGGTCTGGTGACTGATGTGTGGGACAGAGTTGGACATAGACAGGGACGGAGTCCGGCAGGTATTGTGGTGACTGATACATGAAGTAATAATGAAGTCAAATGTAAACAAGTCTGATGTACAGGGTCCAGCAGGAATTCCAGTAAACTGACAATTAGTGTGTATAGGGTGCTGTGAGGTATCAGCCTCATCTCATAATATTCTCTTAATTTTCTGTGAATCATTTAATATTTTCTCGAATTTATTATATTTTTATTATATTTTTATTGTAAAATATAAGGCCTAATTCCTTTTAACTTCGCATAATAATAGCATACAGTATATGAGCTCATATAATGCTATTATATCTTATTTATTTTATTATAATTTTTAACTAATTATTAATATTTTATTTACTTAGTTATTGCTTTTTGGCACATTGTTTTGCTTCAATGTGTGCATTGTTGGAGTCACGTATAAGCCTCCAGTGTCGGGATATCACAAAAGTCACGAATGTGACTGTAACAACTTACTCGAGTCATAATTTGATTTCACTGACTCATCAAATGCTTCCATCCTGGGACTGTGGCCTTGAACCTTCATGTTCAAGCCAAAGGTTGGAACCCTTGTCTCAGAGAGGGGAATCACATGGTAAATAAAGGGTAAAAAATAAGTAGAATATGAGGTCATTATGACCTAAATAATGACCTCATAAAGTAAATAAATGATTAAATATTTAGTTATCAAAATGTATGTAAGGAGGGCCAAGTTTCCAATAAAATCAATCTATCTCTCTCACATTTTACTGTACAGCTCAGAAGCTTATCTAATCATCCTAAGGACAATAATAGCCTCAGTCTGATACACTAACTGCAAGCACCTACACTTGCAGAATCTTGAATCTTTGTCAGCAACTCTTGAACTTAGCTAATCATCTAAGTTCCCCCAGCCTCACAGCTACCCTTTAGGCTTATTAATTACATAATAAACCTAATAAGTATCTAAGTATCCTTACTGAAATTCCCTGCCAATACTAGATTATTCAAGGCCCAGCCCTATCTTTATTGAATTAATGAAGTACAAGCAATCAAATAATCCAACACACATTATTTTCTCTATTAATAAATTATTTAACACCTTGTTAAATAACTATTAATAGTTACAAATACGCATACAAGAATCCAAAGCTTTATATCAAGTCTCTGCTAAGTTACTGCACATATACTCAGCTTCTAGCCCCTATTCTCAAGGAATAGTTCTTTTATTTGCTAAAAGAGTCATATATTGTTCTATTGAACCTTTCAATAATCAAAATAAACATTGATTTGAGTTGTTTAAGCTTCATAGTGCAGCTCATTAATCTATCAGTATTTAAATTACTGGACCTTTGCTTGTTTTATTGTTGAAGCTCTGTGACACTATAGCATATATTGAGCTATCTAAGAGAAACCCCTGAATACATTACAGCACGGATATAGTCCACATGGATTAAGAGAATGGTTCAAGTTTCGACTAGTATAGTTCGAAACTGTGATTGTGCTGGTAGTTAAGGCCTGTCTGTGACAGTCGAGACGATACCCCAATCACAACTTGCAGAACACTAAGTGGGTGTCTGGGCAAGTTGTGGTTATGGGGTAAATGTGTCTGAGTTCTAACTATAGGTGCTAGAATACATAGGTCTGGCATGTATGTGCCCACAAGAGTCTATGTACTGAATCCATAGGTTATCAAACTAAATATATGCGTGTAATAAAATAAAGAGAGAAATAGAAATAATAATGGAAATATATGTAGTGTAGGCTCGTCCGGACTATATTTCAGAGTATATTTTGCAGTACCTCTCACACAGATACACAATCACTTGGGCCAAAGAAAGCCAGTCAACATCTCCAAAACACTCCCCACCGTGGCATACTAAAATTTATTACAAATCATTTTCCTTCCATGGAGAGTAGACACTTTTTAAAAATAAACTCAAATGTCTCTCATGGTGCACAGTTACAGTGGACATACAACTTCAGAGGGTCATACATATATAAGGTACCAACTTCAGAATGTACAGCCCACCTTGACTACAAAGGTGGAAATACCTACACGACCACCACAAAAAGAGGATTGCTGGAGATAGGCAAGCCATGTGGGAGTGACTTGTAAAAGGTTCACAACCACTTCTCCCCATTGCAACCATTATTGCATTGATCTTTCTACCCCCCCTTGGCTACTAAGGTTCTGTGGGAAAGCCTACTGAGTAAACCCCACACCACCAAATCCTCAACCCCCTTTGTCAATGAAGCAATAACAATAAAATTATTGAACACCCCCAAAGGCCAATTCATCAGTGGTGAAAGACAATCTTTCAACCTTCAAAGCTACAGGGACAGCCCAATTAATCCTTGACCCTCAGTAGTTAACCACTGCATCAAACCAATTTTTAATTATGCAGACCACCCTCTCACTTCTTTCCATTACTTGCTTTCACCCCTTCATGTAGTAGGGTCTGGGAGGTGTCACACAGTTCCCACACACATTAACCTCTGTTTAGGTAGTCCACAATTGACATGCTAGGCTCAAAAAGTGCCAGATGTCCAATCTCACCACCAAAAAAGGGTGTCACAACTGACTCTGGAACATCATCCCCACAAATAATAATAAATTAATAAAAACACAAACCAATGGATGAAATGGCAATGAATAAATAAAATAAACAACCAATGAAATAAAATGCAACAAGTAAATAAAATGCAAACCAATGGATGAAATGGCAATAAATAAATAAATAAAAATAAACAATCAATAAAATAAAATGCAACAAGCAAATAAAATAAACAAACAGATGAATAAATAAAACACAACACAACGAATGAAATAAAATGCAACAAGTAAATAAAATAAACAAACAGATGAATAAATAAAAAAACACAACACAACTGATGACATGAAATGCAATAAGTAAATAAATAAAACAACACAAACAACCCAACCCAATGACATGACATGACAGGCAAGCAATGAATAAATAACAAATCAACAAATAAAGCAACAACCAATGAATGAAATGCAAGCTAAGCAATAAATAAAACAACAAACCAATGGATGAATGAATAAATAAAAAGCCTTGTCCTGGCCCTGAAGTCAAAGTGAAATTTAAATTAAATTAAAATCATCCCAGCCTGGCCCTGCCCCCAAGTTGAAATGACCTGCCTTAAAGTAACAAATTAAATAAATACATTTGACCTAAGTGACAAATTAAATAAATGCACTTGACCTGCCCTAAAGTGACAAATTAAAATAAATGCACTTGACCTGCCCTAAAGTGACAAATTAAAATAAATTCACTTGACCTGCCCTAAAGTGGAACATTTATTAAATCGAATTAAAATCATCCCACTACAAGTTGAAGTGACCAGCCCTAAAGTGAAATAAAATAAAATAAAAAACAAAAAAAATGTTGACTGCAGCACCTATGGATTCCTGTGTGGTCCCCCACTGTAGTACTAACAGGGCAGTACTCTGGTTAACTGCACAGATCAGGCAGGATGTGGTGCTTTCAGAGTCCTATGGCCACAGACATCAACCCTCTTGGTCTGCACCTTATATGGGGAATAAATAAAATAATAAAATACACCTTAGGCCCCTCCCCCAAGACCCCCCCTTGCCGGCCCAGGAGGGCCAGCCCTGCCCCACCCCCCCCACCTCGAGAAAAGAAAAAGTATTTCCTTCTCACATGCTCCCCTCCAGACAGCCCCAAGTCAAATTGACTGGCCTTAAAGTGTGGAGCATGAAAAGAAGAAAAGAACATTTAACCATAGTCAAACAAATCTGTAGAACAAAGGCTAAACCTTGCAAAAAGTTATGCAGTGTCACAAAAAGTTATGCAGTGTCACAAAAAGTTATGCAGTGTCACAAAAAGTTATGCAGTGTCACAAAAAGTTATGTAGTGTCACAAAAAGTCGCAAAGTGTTATACAAAGTGTTTGAGTTGCTAGTATTGCTGGTATTTTGATTACCAGGCTTGTTGGCATTTTTGTTGTCTGATGATTTTTTGTCTGATGGATTTTCATGACTGATTTCTGAGCATCATTCCCAGTATTGGGCATCCACATTTTGGGCCTTCAGATGCATGAGTGGGAGAGTCTTCAGCCTGCCAGTCTCTCCTTTGGAAACTTCATCTTTGAGATGGGATGGAAGACCGGAGTAGAACTGGTAATGGAGGGCCAAATCACCCCAGTCACAACATGCGGTGAGGTTGTTGAACTGGATGATGTAGTCGGTAATGTGTTGGGTGTCTTTCATTTTGAAATTAGAAAGTGCAGTCTTGGCATTGCCAGTTTGGTTGTAAGGGCCAAAGTTTGTTTTGAGTTCCTCAATTCAAGCATCCCAATCATAGAGCCAATCGGGATCATCAGAAGTGAGGCCAGAGAATGCAGGTTCAAACCAGGCTGCTGCAGAATCCTTGAGGTAAGAGAGTGCAAAATTTATCTTTCAGTCATCCATTGCAAAGGCAGCTAGGCGGTCCTGAAAGTTGAATCGACATTGCATAAGAAATGTCAGTAATTTCTTCAGGTTTGAGCTGGTAAATGGTTCAGATTTATTGACTTGGGTTTGCCCAGGTTCCTTTTCCTTGGTATTTGTTACAACCGGAATTCCCACCAGACTCCAGGCACTAACTTATATGCACCAATTGTCAGTTTACCGGAAGTCCTGCTGGACTCTGTATGTCAGACTTGTCTATGTTCAACTTCATTACATCTTGTATCAGTCACTGGAATACCTGCTAGACTCTGTCCTTGTCTATGTCCGACCTCGTCCCACATGTCAGTCACCAGTCCCCACTCAGAAAACCCATCATCCCTCCAACTGTGTGAAGAGTGGTAGAAGTTCTAACTGTTCTATATACAAAGAATATCGACCGTTTAGGTACGATACCACGATGTATTGACTGTCTAAGTCTAATACAGGCTGAATGCGTATTGACTGCTTAGTTCAATACGGTAGAGAGAAGTGGCTATCTAAAGTAAGTAGATAGCTAGAATGAATAAGTAGAATCGACTGTTAAGTGTGATTCTGAATGACTGCTCGAGTGCAAAGTAGAGTAACTAGAGAGTCAGATAATAGAGTAGTGTGGATGTAGTCCACGCAGGTTGAGATAAGGATTGAGTTTCGACTGGTACAGTTCGAAACTCAGATTGAGTAGATAGCTAAAGCCCATCTGTGACGGTCGAGACAATACACCAATCACAACTTACAGGACACTAACAGGTGTCTGGATAAGTCGTGGTTGTGGTGTAAAAAGTGTCTAAGTTCTAAACTACGGGTGCTAGAATACATAAGTCTGGTGTGTGTGCACCCACAAGAGTCGATGTACCACATACATAGGTCATCGAACTAATTATAGATATAATAAAAGAGAGAACACAGAAATAATAAAGGAAATATAGTAAGAGCTCATCCGACTATATTTCCTGAGTGTATTTCGCCATACCTCTCACAAACTGAGCCCCGTTCCCATTTTAGTCAAATGATGTGTCATGATTCGGACTCCACTCCCACTCCGTTTCCCGTTATGGTTTATGATTTGTCACAAGTCAGACTCCACTCTGTTCCATCCCATTCCTAACACCAATTTGGTGTGTACTATTCTCATTTTATGTTTTGCTAGTTCCATTTCATTATTACTGGATTTGGTATGTCATTCATTCCACAGTCTATATAGTCTGGCAGATGTTGTACATACAATCCAGTCAGAAAATCAGCTTAGATTCCCCCCAGTAATCTAATACATTTTCCACTCTGAACTCCTTCTTGAATTACACTGCTCGCTAGTCAGAGCTCATGGGCTCTGACACATCTATCTCTCTTATTTATCTTGGCTCCCCAACCTCTCGACCCACGACCTCCAACCTACAACCCCTTGTGAAGAGTGGTGGAAGTTCTAACCATTCTATATACGAAGAATATTGACTGTTTAGGTATGACACAATGATGTATTGACTATCTAAGTTTAATACAGACCAAACACATATTGACTGTCTAGTTCAATACAGTTGAGAGAATTAGCTATCTAAAGTAGAATAGAGAGCTAATATGAATAAAGGAGAATCAACTGTAAAGTCCAATTCTGGATGACTGCTCAAGTGTTGAAGAGAATAATGAGAGTCAAATAACAGAGTAGCACAGATATAGTCCATGCAGATTGAGATAATGGTTCAAGCTTCGACTAGTACAGTTCGAAGCTCTGATTGCACTAGTAGTTAAAGCCTGTCTGTGATGGTCGAGACAATACCCCAATCACAACTTACAGGACACTAACTGTGTGTCTGGGTAAGTCATGGTTGCGGGGTAAAAGGTGTCTGAGTTCTAACTACCGGTGCTAGAATATATAAGTCTGGCACATATGCACCCACAAGAGTCAATGTACCGAATGCATAGGTCATCGAACTAATTATATGTGTGTAATGAAATAGAGAGAAAATAGAAATAATAATGGAAATATAGTATGAGCTTGTCCAGACTATATTTCCACCGTATATTTCACCATACCTCTCACACCCCTTGTGAAGGGTATGCATATATCATGATTGGACTGTGGAATAATACATATATTATAGTATTATATTATTTAGTTCTTACTCTTTTTCCCTAACTCTCTAGATCTTCGAGCATACCCGTATTTCTTAGTTCGAAGTCTTGTGTATATCTATGGGCGCTCTCAGCGCTAAACGCAGACAACTTTTTACCCAGCAGACACCACTTCGTAATGACTCAGACGTCAAATAGTGAGAGGTGTCAAGGGTAGTATCTCAGCTACCATAAAGGTAGTATTCTCTAGTCTACTAGTAGCCTTTTGAACTCGAACCGCTAAGGTCGAGTTCCGCTTTCAAGACTTTGCGCTCGTCGACACCGTAGTCGACTCACGCTACTAATACTCTATCCTAGACATTCAGTCTTTAGCTGAGTATCTTTCTTATTTCTAGCTACTAGTTGTACCGTAAAAGGTCAACTCGTTATCTTACTGTTCTAAGCCGTCACGAGCAACTATACAGTTGCTCTTGAGGCGTGCAGCGCGTTCTTATACTAGTACTAACAGTCTAGTAGTCTATAGTATTGTACTGACGGTCAATACTCTCTAATAGTAGTTGAATAAACACTATTCTTCGTATATAGAGCGGTCAGAATCCACCACTCTTCACACCCCTCGACCCACGAACCCCACCCAGACTCCCTGGGATTCCCATCCACCTGTTTGAAATTGAACAACACAATCTCGCAAGGGTGCAGCCTATAAGCTGAAGCCAAGTCCTACCAGAGTTCCTGCAGGTTTCTCCAGAAACCTGCCGTATACGTACCCTAACAGTATTGTTCTTTAAAAAATCATTAAGGGATCCCAAGGTACCTGAGAACAATTCCCATGCTTTGTCAGGAGTGAAATCCAGCTTTTTTTTTGCAGACTTCATAGGACCACTGGCTTGAGGTATAGACCAGTCACTATCCTCAGGTTCAGGTCCCGGGGCTGACTGATTGTTAACCTCTTCAGATGCTTCAGGTTCATCAGTTTCAAGTACTTCCTCAGTGTCACCAGTAATTTCCACAAAGCAGGATTCTTTGGAGGGCTCTGGCTGGGGGGTTTTCGGAGTAGCTCAGGCTGTATACAGGAATTGAGATTGAAGGGTGGAAGATTCTGCTTCACTGCTTGGCTTAAAATCTTTCTTCCTCGCAGGCATGATTGACAGAAATACGAGTGTGAAATCAGAATATACTGTTAAGAACAGAAAACTGACTAATGTCGGTAGACCAATGGGGACTGAATGGAAGGACTTGGCTTCAGTTTATATGCTGTGCCCTCACAAGTTACTGTTGGGTGTCCTTAAATTTCAGGTGGGTGGAAAACTAGTCCTGTTGAATAATCCTCTCAGTAAGTCACCGATTGGAAGCCAAAGGATAAGTTGAGGGTTGGGTCAAAGGATCAGAAACTGGGGGCAAGCAGAGGCAGAGAGTGGGATATTTAGAGTGAGACTATGAGAGTTGTTTAAGAATGTTCTGAGTTGATATTCTGATTGTCCTAATACTATGATACATGAGCAGCATATATATGGAAATCCAGCACTTATCTGAATGAAAACAGAACAAAGAGAAGTACTAATGGAGAAGACAAAACTATATATAGAGTGACACGAAAACAGAGATGTAATGTATTTAGGGGTTTCTCTTAGATAGCTCAATATATACTATAGTGTCACAGAGCTTCAACAATAAAATAAGCAAAGGTCCAGTAATTTAAATACTGATAGATTAATTAGTTGTGCTATTAAGCTTAAACAACTAAAATCAATGCTTACTTTGATTATTGAAAGGTTCAATAGAACAATATATGACTCTTTTAGCAAATAAAAGAACTATTCCTTGAGAATAAGGGCTAGAAGTTGAGTATATGTGCAGCAACTTAGCAGAGACTTGATATAAAGCTTCAGTTTCTTGTATGCTTATTTGTAACTATTAATAGATATTTAACAAGGTGTTAAATAATTTATTAATAGAGAGAATAATTTGTGTTGGATTTCTTGTGTGCTTGTACTTAATTAATTCACTAACTTAGGGATGAGCCTTGAATAATCTAAGTGTTGGCAGGGATTTCAGTAAGGATACTTAGATACTTATTAGGTTTATTATATATTTAATAAGCCTAAGAGGTAGCTGTGGGGCTGGGGAACTTAGATGATTAGCTAAGTTCAAGAGTGCTGACAAAGAGTTCTAGATTCTGCAAGTGTACAGTAGGTGTGAGAGGTATGGCGAAATACACTCAGGAAATATAGTCGGATGAGCTCTTACTATATTTCCTTTATTATTTCTATTTTCTCTCTTTTATTATATCTATAATTAGTTCGATGACCTATGTATGCGGTACATCAACTCTTGTGGGCACACACACGCCAAACTTATGTATTCTAGCGCCTGTAGTTTAGAACTCAGACACTTTTTACACCGCAACCACGACTTACCCAGACACCCATTAGTGTCCTGTAAGTTGTGATTGGTGTATTGTCTCGACCGTCACAGACGGGCTTTAGCTATCTACTCTATCAGAGTTTTGAACTGTACCAGTCGAAACTCAATCCTTATCTCAACTCGCGTGGACCACATCCACGCTACTTGTTAAGAACTGGAAACTGACTAATGTCGGTGGCCGACGGGGACCGATCGGAAGGACTTGGCTTCAGCTTATATGCTGCGCCCTCGCAAATATCCGTAGGTTGTCCTTAAATTTTGGACAGGCGAAGACTAAATCCTAAGAAGAACTTTTCGGCAAGACACCGATCGGAACCGAAGGAAAAGTCAGGTGTCGGGCCAAGGGGTCGGGGCCGAGAGTGGGCGAGTGCACGCGAAGGCGGAAGAGAGATTCTCCTAGTATGAGACTGCTACAGACGTATGAGGGTATTCTGAGTCGATATTCTGATTGTCTAGTAACTACAATTACAGCGGGTTCATATACAAGTAACAGGCGTCTGGAAAATACTAATGGGGAGAAGGGCGGAACACGGTATTAACAATAAGCTTGACTAGGAACGGGAAGTTTATGATTAGTTCGGAGGCCGATGATAACCGAGAATGGAAATTACGATAAAAGGAAATAGTTCGAGGACTACGAATATAGTTAGACATATGTGGAACATAAGATGAGACGGATCAACATGATGAAAGGGACATATCAAAACATAACCAGACAGAAAGGCGTAGTCGGGTTTGATTGACCGGAGAGCATACGTCAGCGTCGGGGGTCCGACGTCTTCCGAGGTGTTGTATTGTCGGAGACGTATAACGAGGGTATTCCGTCGGGGGGCGTCGGTTTGCGAAGGGTTACGACACAGTCGTAACAGTATCCCCTCATTTGGCCGAAATCCCAAGGAGGCCGAAAATCTAGATCGTGTACGTAAAACAACGTCGGTTACGGGTTGTGTGTCAGAACGTCATGTGACCGGTAAAATTTTCGCATATAAGAAATGGGAGGTTACAAGGCGCTTTACTCTTCAATCTTTCCTCCAAAACACAATGTCAATGAACACTGGGGCGAAGACCATCCCTGTGAGGCTGACGGTAACTCCCGCGTCGGGTCCGAGTGGGACGCTGAATGCACTAGAGCGTCGTCGCCAACTCGAGGCAAGGAAAAAGGCACGCGAGGAGGAGGAACGAAAGGAGATGGAGGAGCTGAAAGCGATTGAGGTGGCCGAGGCGGAGGAGAAGAGACGGGCGGAGGTGGAAGCTACACGCAAGCGTCGGGAGGCTGATCTTGCGAGGAAAAAACAGCAGGAGGCCGGTCGGGCCCGAGAGGAGGAGGCGAGAAAGAAATGAGAAGGGAAGGTAAGTTAGGAGAAATACCGCACTGCGAATCTCTACTAATGTTTTCTTCTCAGCGAAAGGCAGTATCACCGTCGGTCTCCGATGAAGAGGACGAGGAAGATGAGGATGAGGCTGCGGGGCCTTCGAGCCCGAAGGTATTTATGCATATATATATTTTTTTGTTACTGACTTTTAGTGATAGAGACAAAAAGGAGTCCCAAAGGCGGGGCCTGAAAACGATCCTAGGTGTAACCGCTGCACTGCTCAGAACCGGGCTTGCCATCCTCGGGCGAACGGTCGGGGCCGCACATGTCAAGAGTGTGCGAGTCAAAAACTTGGTTGTACCTACCCGGGGGCCGACGTGGGTGTGATCTACGGAGAGCGCCAGACAGACGCGATGGAGGAACAGAACCGCCTTATGCGGTTGTACTTCTCGGAGACCACTCGGTGGCGAAACGAGTCTCTGCGACAGCAGGGGCTCCTACAAGAGCAAATGCGACTGCTGGGAGTGGCTATTGGAGAACAGACAGCCATGTTACAGTGGGTCGGGGGGCAGCTCGAGCAGTATCTCGAGCTGCCTAGTTCGGACGAAGTTGAGCCGGTTAGGGCCTTGGAGGAAACTGGAGGGAAGGGAATATCGGTTGCCGTCGGTGAAGCAAGAGCTTCGGAGGCCGAGGAGGAAGGGGAAGTAGTGGAGGGTACTTTGGGTAGTTAGCAAAATAATAATTGATTTTATCCCCTTTTTTTTTTGAAACGTGAATTGAAAATTGAAAATTTGAAAGCATCGACTAGTGAGACTTGATGTTTGAAGAACCGGAGGCCGTCGGTTACCGTGCGAGGACTAAAGAGAGTCTAAAGGACCGGGCTTATTCGGATACGTTTGATGGAAAGTTAAAACAATTTCCGATGCATTGCCAAGTTCGGTGGCTAGAATCCAGGAAGTTTCTTCATCTGTACCTTCATAGCCAGTCCATTTGACCAAATAAAGTAACTTGCACGATCGCCTGCGATTGTCGATCTTGGAGTCTAGGATTTCCGATATTTCAAATTCGGGTTCCCCGTCGATGATCACGGGTGGGGGTGGTGGTTGTATGCGATCGGGTATACTGTTAGCAACACAAGGTTCTAACATGGATACATGAAATACCGGGTGTACTGCACGCATGTTGTCGGGGAGCCGAAGCGTCCATGAAAGCGTGCCGGCTTGTGCTATGACTTCAAAAGGACCTAAATATTTTTCAGAGAGCTTCTTAGAAGGTCTAGTGGTTCGGAAAAACTCGGCTTTAACGAATACTCGGTCTCCGATCTTGAAATCAGGAGGTGGAAGTCGGTTTTTATCCGCAGACCGTTGGTATCGTTCTTGAGCCATTGCGATAGTTTTACAAAGTTCTTGATGTAGCTCGTCAAGGTTTGTAACAAAGTCTTGAGCACGGGCGGATGCGAGATCGCGTTCCGGGTGGATTTCGATGTTGGGGTTGTAGCCTTTATTTGCGAAGAAAGGCGAAATGCCAGTAGTGGCATTTGGTGCGTTGTTGTATGCGAATTCGGCCAGCGGTAGTAGTGATTTCCAATTGTCTTGTTGATAGTTGCAATAGACACGGATGTATTGCTCCAAGGTTTGATTCATGCGTTCGGTTTGTCCATCGCCTTCCGGGTGATAGCCCGAAGTGAAGTGTAACTTCATGTCTAGTGCTTTTCCGAGTGACCTAAAAAAGTGAGAGACAAACTCGGAGCCGCGATCGGATGTGACATGCGACGGAACGCCATGCTTGGAAAATACATGGGTAACGAATAATTCAGCTAACTGTACAGATGTTATCGTGTCATATGTTGGAATGAAAATACTTTGCTTTGAGAGCCGATCCACAACAACTAGGATTGCTGTGTGACCTTCGGATGCCGGTAGGTGCTCGATAAAATCCATAGAAATCGAGTTCCAGGGTTTTTCCGGTATCGGTAATTGTTTGAGTAGGCCATATGGTTTGTGTCGCTGTGATTTAGAGCGTAAACACGTAGTACAGGATTTACAATAGTGCTTAACAAAATCTCGGATGCCGGGCCATGTATATTCTCTTCTAATGAGTGAGAGGGTCTTATTGAGGCCGAAATGTCCTGAGATTGGGTGGTCGTGCTTATGTTGTAGGATTTGCAGCCGAAGGGTGTCGGAATCCGGTACATAAATGCGATTGTCAAGTCGAATGAAACCTTGTGAGTCTAATGACCATCGGGGTTGATCGGGGTCAGACGGGTTATCGAGGTGTGCTTTGGTGACTGGGTCTAATGGAATTGCCGATAGTATGTCTTGATGTAACTTTTCGGTATCCATAAGGATAACACTTCGCAAGACTGGATGAATGAGGTAAGTGGCTCGGATAGATGCGGACAGTTGTTCCGATGAAAACATAGGTTTGAAATTATGCGGGTTAACTGTGGCGTAGTCGCTACTCCCCTCTTTAGGATAGACGTCCCATCGTCTAGTCATAGCGTCGGGTTTTCCACCAAGGCGGCCGGGACGGAAGCGGATTACCATGTTGAAAGCGGAGAGGTATTCGGACCATCGAGCTTGTCGACGGGTGAGAAGTTTTGTGGTTGAAAAGTAAACTAAATTTTTGTGGTCTGTAATAACATCTACGGGGTGGGCCGAGCCCTCCAAATAATGTCGCCATGTCTTGAAAGCTTCAAAGATTGCGAGTAATTCCTTATCGTGAACGTCGTAGTTGAGTTCGGGCGCCGAAAATGTGCGAGACAGAAAAGCTACTGGGTGTACTTCACCATCGGTGTCCAGAATGGACAATATCGCGGCAAGCGCATAGTCCGAAGCATCAGTTTCCACGATGAGTTGAACGTCGGGTTTCCAGTGCGACAAAATAGGGGCGGATGTAAATGCACTTTTCAATTCCTGGAATGCCGATCGGCATTCGTCGGAGAAATTCCACGGGGTGTCTTTGCGAGTAAGACGAGTGAGCGGAACGGTAATTTTTGAGTAATTGTGAATGAAACGGCGATAAAAATTGGCGAAGCCTAAAAAGGACTGAATATCTTTAACCTTTCGGGGTTCCGGCCAATCTTGAATGACTTGAATTTTAGCGTCGTCCATGCGGAGACCATCAGGTCCCATCATGAAGCCTAAGTATTCAACCGTGTCGACATCAAAAGAACATTTTTTACCATTCGCAAAAAGACCATGTTTTCGGAGTCTTCGGAGGACTTCACGGACGTGTTCATCATGAAGTGTAGGGTCTTCGGAGAAGATGAGGATGTCGTCTAGGTACACAATGACAAAGACGTCAAGTAGGTCGGAAAAGACGTCGTTGATAAAACGTTGAAAGACCGACGGAGCGTTGGTGAGGCCGAAAGGCATCACTAACCATTCAAAGGAACCATAGCGAGTGCGAAAAGCTGTTTTCCATTCGTCACCTTCGGCGATCCGAACCAAATGATAGGCGTGTTTGAGATCTATCTTTGTATAAATTCGGGCCTTTCGAGGGGCGTCGAGTAAATCGGAGATTAGTGGTAATGGGTACTTGTCTTTTCGAGTAATCGCGTTTAGTCCTCGAAAGTCAACGCAAAGTCGAAGGGAACCGTCTTTTTTCCGAACGAATAGGACAGGGGCTCCATAGGGAGACTTTGAGGGTCGGATAAAACCTATAGCCAAGTGTTCATCCAAGAAATCTCGGATAGCCGATAGTTCAGACTGCGAGAGAGGATAAACCGGACCTAGGGGCGGATGTGAACCATCTTCAATATCAATTTTCAAATCGTAAGGCCTGTGAGGGGCGAGTCGATCGGCTTTTTGTTTACTGAAGACATCTGCGAATTCATGGTATTTTTTAGGAACACCTTCTAAATCTGCGATCGGTTCGGTCACTGGGGATGCGAAGCGACCGGTGACTTCGTCAACTTTAAGATTGACTGTAAATGCTCGGGAGCCGTCCAGCTTGATGGCTCTCATAAAAGCTGCGGCGTTTATTAGAGAGACGGGCGGCGGAGAGCTCGGATTTGCCACGGGGGCCGGAGGTGCTGTAGAGGCCATATTTGCCGAAACAGGCGGAAAGGGACCAGTCGTATCGGGTGCCGACGGGGTTCGGAAATGGATACTGCCCAATACCCAATCAATCAACGGATTATAGCGGGTGAGCCAGTTATGTCCTAGAACCACGGAGCAGCCCGAGTCCAACTGTGTTACAAAAAACGTAACTGTCTGAAAGGTTCCACACGGGAACCAAAGTCGGAGTTCGCAGGTTTGCGAGATTACGGAGTTTGAGGTACCATCAAAAAGTCGGAGCGGAATCGGATCTATTGCATAGGTTTTCAACTGATTTTTTCTGGAAAAACTTGTATCTATAAAACAATGGGTTGAACCTGAATCTATGAGAGCTCGAAAAGTGAAACTCCCGAGAGGTTCCGAAGTAAGATTTATGAACAAAGAATTAGGATCATACAATGAGGATGCGTTAAGATGACAATTTTCCGGTGTGCGAGGAGATTCAACGCAACTCTCCAACCGCACGGAATCCAGAGAGTTGCTTAATCTTTTTTCGACTCGGCAGCCGGCTTGGCCGGTTGTGAGGTCGTGGCCGTATTGGCCGATCGGGCTTTTGTGGCTTTTGGGCATGCAGCGACTCGGTGTCCGGGATCTGCACACAACAAACAAAGGTTGTTGTCCATTCGGCGTTGCTTTTCCTGTGGAAGGAGCTTGCCATCGGAGCCGAGTTTGCCAGTTAGGTCGGGTTTGTCTTTGTCTTGAGACTTATTCGACTGTTTGCCCTTGCCTTTTTTGTCGTTAGACCCTTTGTTTTCGGACTTCTTATCGGAAGTCGAGTTGCCAGTTATATTGGTGTTTTGGTTACCAGACTTGTTGGCATTTTTGTTGTCCGATGATTTTTTGTCCGACGGGTTTTCGCGACTGATTTCCGAACGTCGTTCCCAGTATCGAGCGTCTGCGTTTTGGGCTTTCAGGCGCATGAGAGGGAGGGTTTTCGGCTTGCCGGTCTCTCCTTTGGAGACTTCGTCTTTGAGGCGAGACGGAAGGCCGGAGTAAAACTGGTAACGGAGGGCCGAATCGCCCCAGTCGCAACGCGCGGCGAGGTTGTTGAACTGGACAATATAATCGGTGATGCGCTGAGTGTCTTTCATTTTGAGATTAGAAAGCGCGGTTTCTGCATCGCCGGTTTGGTCGTAGGGGCCGAAGTTGGTTTCGAGTTCCTCGACAAAGGCATCCCAATCGTGGAGCCAATCGGGGTCTTCAGAGGTGAGGCCAGAGAATGCGGGTTCGAACCAGGCTGCTGCGGAATCCTTAAGGTATGAGAGTGCGAAGTTTACCTTTCGGTCATCCGTTGCGAATGCAGCCGGGCGGTCCCGAAAGTTGAATCGACATTGCATGAGAAATGTCGGCAATTTCTTCGGGTTTGAGCCAGTAAATGGCTCGGGTTTGTTGACTCGGGTTTGCCCAGGTTCCTTTTCCTTGATATTGCTTTTAAGGAATTCATTAAGGGATCCTAGTGTACCTGAAAACAATTCCCATGTTTCTTCAGGGTCGAGAGCCGGTTTCTTCTTTGCAGACTTCTTGGAGCCACTAGCCTGAGGTTGGTCGCCATCCTCGGGTTCGTGTTCCGAAACTGGTTGATTGTTAATCTCCTCAGTTGCTTCGGGGTCGGTTGCTTCGGTTACTTCTTCAGCATCGCCGGTAATCTCCACAAAGCGAGATTCTTCGGAGGTTTCTGGTAACGGAGTTTTCTGAGTAGTTCGGGCTGTATACAGGAAAGGAGACTTGAGAGTGGAAGATTCTGCTTCGCCGCTAGGCTTGGCATTTTTCCTCGGAGGCATGATTAGACGGAAAATGCGAGTGTAAAATCAGAATATACTGTTAAGAACTGGAAACTGACTAATGTCGGTGGCCGACGGGGACCGATCGGAAGGACTTGGCTTCAGCTTATATGCTGCGCCCTCGCAAATATCCGTAGGTTGTCCTTAAATTTCGGACAGGCGAAGACTAAATCCTAAGAAGAACTTTTCGGCAAGACACCGATCGGAACCGAAGGAAAAGTCAGGTGTCGGGCCAAGGGGTCGGGGCCGAGAGTGGGCGAGCGCACGCGAAGGCGGAAGAGAGATTCTCCTAGTATGAGACTGCTACAGACGTATGAGGGTATTCTGAGTCGATATTCTGATTGTCTAGTAACTACAATTACAGCGGGTTCATATACAAGTAATAGGCGTCTGGAAAATACTAATGGGGAGAAGGGCGGAACACGGTATTAACAATAAGCTTGACTAGGAACGGGAAGTTTATGATTAGTTCGGAGGCCGATGATAACCGAGAATGGAAATTACGATAAAAGGAAATAGTTCGAGGAACTACGAATATAGTTAGACATATGTGGAACATAAGATGAGACGGATCAACATGATGAAAGGGACATATCAAAACATAACCAGACAGAAAGGCGTAGTCGGGTTTGATTGACCGGAGAGCATAC